>JAKTUO010000009.1:0-361859 GCA_030556755.1 Nakazawaea anatomiae | reverse complement strand
GATTCTTACACCCGTCATGATTGGCAGATGTTTCTTTCGGTGTCAATGGTAATTGTAGCTGTTCAATCTCAGATGAGTAAAATAAGAATCAAATTTGAATCTTGTATGGCTTCGTTCAAGTATGGAGGTTGTGTTGAAGTTGTTGAGCTTTTGATATTAAAAGTGTGTGTGTGTTTAATCAGATGATTAGAATTTGAATTGACACTGAAGTGTGTCGATAATTTATGGTTGTTAATTGTGTTTGATATATCTGATGAGGAAACAAATTTATTAAGTTGAAAGGGATCATCAAACAATTTTTTTATATGTAGCGCTCATTGATTTTTTACAACATTGATCGACCACAAAAGCTGGAAGTAAACTTTTTTGGAAATGCATAGAAAAAATCACTTTTTACCTTCTTTAACAGCCGCAGGATTTAAAGCAAGGGATCGTGTAAAGCCGTACTCACCAGAAACACATTATTTGTGATAAAACCTCTAGACTCCATATTTACTGGAGATCTTGTCAATTTTCATGCCGTCAGCACCAGGAAGTGAGATGGTCTTGAAGTTGGTTTTTCCTATCACCTTTTTTTAATATTCATTGGGTTCATTCAACCTCCGAGTTTTATATTGGCTTCCTTTCGAATAGCACTATTACCTGAAGCATCATCTGTAATTTCTCAACACTCCTTTGAACTTTTTGACGATTGCTGCATTGACGCTGATGATGAGAATTGAGACAAACGGCAGATATTTCCTCCTACTCAATGTCATAATTTAACGTGCAGCTAAAAATAGTTTTCAGATAGTACAAATTAATCAAGTGAAACAAAACAATGTGGTGACACAATTCCACTGTTGCATTGTTAGGCTAACAAGTGGTAGATTTCAGACCGATGTAATCAGTTCCAGGCTGTATACAAAATATTCAAGACTGAATTCTGTCGAAGTGGTTATATGAGGTGCAGAACGTATTTAGTAGGAAATGGCAGTACTGGAGACTTTAAGATCTTAATATATAACAACGATGATAATCGTGCTGTCTTAGTGATGCAATCTCTTCAATGATTATTTGTGTTCCCTGAAGAATAAAAGAACGAGCGGCATCTTATTTAGCCGTGCAATGCAAAGAAAAAAAAAAGTGTTTCATCTTTCTTCAACCGAAAAAGAATACGAGGCCCAAGCAACTGAACGATTTACAACAACGTAAGCATCTATAGATAATCATCACCAACGTACCCACATCCTTTTATTGCCCTCCAACGCTTTCTCTTTCACACCGACTTACCCACAGAGATAGTGTTACGCGACTCAAAGCAATCAAACTAGCTTTTCGTCCCCCCACAAAATTTCCCACAAACAATATACCATCAACATCATCATTTTAATAACATATTGTCATCATGTCTACAGCTCATAGAGTTTATTCTGTTTCCAGAGTTTATGCTAATGCCAATGAGATCAGGCCGAGGGAACATTGGGATTATGAAAATTATGAGATAAAGTGGGGAGATGTATCGGATTATGAAATTATTTCAAAGATTGGAAGAGGCAGATATTCAGAAGTATTCACAGGTGTGAATTTATTGAACAATCAAGACTGTGTCATCAAAGTTTTGAAGCCTGTTAAATTGAAAAAAATCTTCAGAGAAATCCGGATATTGAAAAACTTGACAGGTGGACCAAATATCATAACGTTGTTTAATGTGACACAAGATGAAGATTCCAGAATACCGGCATTGATTTTTGAGAAAATCAGAAACGTTGACTATAGAGTCTTATATCCACAATTCACCCATAGGGATATCAAAATCTATTTCAGGCAGTTGTTAACTGCCTTAGATTATGCACATTCGATGGGAATTATTCACAGAGATGTTAAACCTCAAAATATAATGATCGATCCTAAATTAAAAGTCTTGAAATTGATTGATTGGGGATTGGCAGAATTTTATCATCCAGGGCAAGATTTGAATGTCAGAGTGGCATCTAGATATCATAAAGCACCAGAATTACTCATCAATTTACAACAGTACGATTATGCTTTGGATTTGTGGCCTGTTGGTGTTATGCTCGCTCTGATCATATTCAAAAAAGAGCCTTTTTTCAGAGGTGAGTCCAATAATGATCAATTGGTGAAGATAGCCAAGGTATTGGGGACAGATGATCTTCATAAAGTTTGCAAAAAATATGGTATTCGTCTTAGCACAGATTACGATGATATCTTGGGAGAATATTCCAGAAAACCTTGGACTTCCTTCATCACTGATCAGAATCTGCTGTTGTCTAAGAATAGTCTAGTTATAGACTTGATTGAGAAGTTGGTCAGATATGATCACCAAGAAAGACTAATCGCAAAGGAAGCTTTGATGCACCCATATTTTAAGTCTTGAAGTTGAATCAAATTTACAGTATTCATTTAAACATGTCTTCGTTATAGCTACAATTTATACATGTAACAAAGTTATGCATTATTTGACAACGCCTCTTCTTTCTCCTTCTCTGTTTCCTTTTCAGTGAGCTCAATCTCAGTATCATCTCCCTCCACATTCTGTTGCAACAACTTGACCAACTCGCTTCGTCTATTGTTGACAAGATCTTTGAATGATCCCACTTCCAAAATGCTGTTAAATGAATCCCCTTCCTTTTTCCCCAATACCACAATTTTATCACTCATCTTGATAGTGCTCAATCTGTGCAGTACACTGATTATGGTTCTATCCCTTAACAACTTCAACGTTTCATTGATGGCTAGTTCAGAGTTGTTGTCTAAAGCCGAAGTTGCTTCATCCAAGATGATTATCTCTGGATCTGTCAATAAAACTCTTGCCATAGCGATGCGCTGTTTTTGTCCACCAGATAATTGAGTCCCTTTGGCACCAACAATAGTATCGAATTTTTCTGGGAAGGACATCACGAAGTCGTAACAGTTGGCCAATTTACAAGCATGTATGATCTCATCATCTGTTGCATCAAGCTTACCATACGAAATATTCTCCTTAATAGAACCTGAAAATAGCATTGGTTCCTGTTGTACAATACCAATATTGCTCCTCATACTTTGTAAGTTCAAGTCTTTCAAATTATTGCCATTGATGACGATCTCACCTCCCTGTATATCGTAATGACGGAACAACAATTGTACAATAGTGGATTTTCCACAGCCAGATGGACCAACAAGACATATGTGATCGCCCTTATTAATTTTAAGGTTCAAACCTCGGAAAATCTGATGGTTCTCTCTAGTTGGATAATGGAAGTCAATGTTTTTGAAATCAATATCACCATTGATAGTGGTAAAACCGTTTCTGTTTTGTAACAGCTCATATTCCTTTTGCTTTAGTACTTTTTGACCAACATCAACTCGTATATCGGGTGTGATGTTTAACATTTCAAATACCCTTGTAGATGCACCAACACCTTTCATTAGCTCAGCATAGAAGTTCGATAAAGTGAAAAATGATGATCCTGAATAGACAGCGTACATCATAAAGCTTGATAAATCACCGATGGATATCTGGTTAGTTCTGACCATGTTAGTTCCAATGATCAATAGAGCAACAAGTAAGGTGTTCCCGAAAAACCCGGTAGACGAGTAAAATTTACCTTGCAATCTGGCCTCACGGATACCCAAGTTGTACAAGTCATCTAACAGGTGAGTGTACTTTTTAACTTCAAAGCTTTCTCTACCAAAAGCTTGCATAGTCCTTACAAAAGAAAACTGCTCTTCTGAAATTTTTGTCAATTGACCCAATTGTTCTTGCGTCTTCTTACTCAATGCCCTAACCTTTCTACCGAACACCAATCCAATGATAATGATAGGTGGAAACATGAGAACCATATAGCCTGTCAACTTAACACTTATGAAAAGCATCATCGTGAGTCCAACGGCTCCCTGTATAGTACCTCTCAATCCATCGCTCAAATTTTGGGTCACTGATTTTGAAATTATTGTACTATCATTGACTAATCTCGAGATCAAATCCCCAGATTTATTTACATCCCAAAATTTGGAGTCCTGAAAGAACAAATTTTTAACTATAGTTGATCTCAATCTGTAAACTACTCTTTCAGAAATTTTTTTCAAAATGAAAATACGCCCGTAATTTGTAACACAAGTCAGTAAGAAGATCAATCCAACCCCTGAGTAGAATTGAAACTCAGACAATTCGTAATTGAGTATATGTATCTTAGCCTCTGTCGAAGCGTCCTCGTTTGTAGTGTCAATCACTTTACCCATAATAGAAGGCATCACCATACTTCCTGCGGATGTTAACAATAAGCAAAAGACTCCCAAGGTCATCAATTTGGATTCTGGTTTTGCAAGCTTTAGTAATCGCCAAATGTCATTGAATGAGTTTGATGATTCCTCTTTTTCTTGTTCTTTATTTTTACCGCTATCACTCTTGTTATTCTTCGAGGAAGACAGATCAGTTGCTAACGAATCAGAAGAAGATTTCGATGACAAAGTTGATTGAAATCTTAGCTGACTTGGAAATTTGATGGATCTGTCTAATTGACATATTTTAAGTTTTGTCTGGCATTGGCCTTTTGATAAATTTCGAAGCACTGACAGCACACCCTTGTGTGAAAGGCTGCGTATAACTGACGGGCTTGCCATCCTGGAGATGAACATGATTGTCAACGTTTGTATGCAATTATGTTAATTTTCCACAGTTATCTGGATCGGACAAAGCTTTCCTCGATTTTTTTTAGTTTTTTTTGTTGTTGATGATTTGAGTCACGACACGGCCATAACGTACAATGGTTGATGGAATTGTCACTTGTTAATTGAGATCAAATAATTCGTTATGTGGTATATTAATTCAAATCACCAGTCAACAACTTAAGATAACTGAGCTTTTTGTATACATGTCAGGGGTGCTGTGGCCTTTCAACTGACTCCGAACAAATTCATGTACAAAGTTTCCGTTACCGAGATGGAAATTTGATTTTTACTCAGATCTTATCACGCACAAGCACAAGACTTGCGTGACATGATCTTGAAGCCGCTCTCTTTATCACTTGTCTCGTTGTTGTACATCCATCATGGAATACAGTGACCGCTTTGGGCACTTAAAGGTTAATCTTGGGGAATCATCTAAGTTTGCTATCAGAGATGTGAGTCTTTTTCAATAAGTACAACGTTCCTCTCTGTTTGATGTTGGAGACTCCAAAATCATTTTTGAAATTGACAATTGAGTTTATCAGGCCATTACGTTTATTCGAATTGCAAAACTGCACCATGGATATTGAAAGTCAGATTATAATGAGAGCGTTAAAAGTAGAAGTTCAATTGGCAACCTAACTTCCTTCACCATCAGATATTGTGGTTGATAATTTGTACTGCTTATTGGCGACAATACGGATATCTGTGATTGATGAAGGTTTCGTCAGGTCAAAAGCCATCCTATGTCGTTATAAAACAGAGATCATCAGCACTATAATCCCATTCAAAGCAGGATTGTCTATCGATGATTTGAAAAAACATTCAATCCCCTCAGGTAGTTATATTGTTTGACAGTAATGCAAAAGATTTCTCACTTGCAATCCAAGTTAGATTACAATTTGCCTTCTTGAGGTGTATTTTCAACGTCAATTCATCAAAAAATTGACAACCTCGACGTATATTGACAAATTCAAACTTAACGTAGCGTAGCAGAACTCGTAGTTCGTCTTGAAAGTGCATAAAAATCAGAAATGGAGTCATTCTAATTCGACCCCAACATCAACTCTAAATACGAACGATATGGACTTCAATATGTGTAAGTCGAGAGGTGAGTAAAAGCTGAACGATTGATGGATTACAATGATGACTGTTGTGACTGTCAAGTGATGATATTGCTGAGCATCACTAGAAAGAATTGCATGACCTCGTGGTTTTACTTTATGCAACAATATCTTTGCAAGACAGGGATCGGTTTATGTGTGTATACCAGATCTTGCGAAATTTGAGTTTGTGTTCCTGTTCCAGGATTGAGGTTTCAGGTGAAAGACCTTTCCTGACTCAATACGTTGCAAGCTCAAGGAGGTTCAAATTCGATGCTGCTTTGTCTTGTAGGCCCAAGAATGTCAAACCCGATCGATATGGTGTAACGGCGCCGCAACACATCAAGCGCTTTATTTTGAAGATTTCAGGCAGTAGGCCAACCTTATAGAGTACATGTGATACAATGTATCAAAGCTGCAGAGACAACTGGTTACGGTCCCTAATTTGCAATTTCAAACAAGCAAGCACTTTTCAACTCGATTCTTAACAGCTGACGGCTCATTCAAAAATAGATTGATCTTTCTTTTGACATTCCCACCATTTCCCGAAAATGATAAACTGATGATGTGGAATACAAGAAGAGCCCTGGAGAGCTTAGAATGTTTCGAGCAGTCCAAAATGTTTTTGTACGCCGACAGATGATGTGCATTTCTCTTTCGCATAGAATTAGTACTGTCCCATAATCCGAAAGCTTTTGATTTGAATGGTACAAACGAACAATGCTAGGGGATGGATGACAAAACTGAGTAGCCCAGTTATAATTTGAGTTTAAAAGCTAGCACACGGAGGGGGAGCTCAGAGCCGTTTCACAAACTGCGATAACACAGACACTGAACTCTTAAGAGATCAATCAGTGACAAACATATATAGAAAAAAACAAAACAAAGAGAAAAAAAGCACAGACTCAAGAAGAAGGGAACACGAACCTTTTGACAAAAGACAATACATTACAATATCATCTCGTGAACCATCAAGGCTTATATGCTCTGATCGGGTTGAAAAAGTTTCAACTGATATAATTCACTAAGAGCACTCAAAGTATCTCATGATAGAAAGGCTCATTTATTCAATTTCATTATAATCACCAAACATTGTATAAGTCTTTGGAAGAGGACCTTTGATGAACATGGGTCTTCCCAAACCATATTATAATATGAAGCCACTGAAAATGCGGAGAGCTTCTTCACACTATACACTTTTTGCCATGAGTTTTCTAGGACTTGTCTTATTTGCTGTAATTGCATTCACCTTCTCATCACCTTCAAAATACATGGGGCCAGACTTGGGTGAATGTAGAAATATATACATGTATCCCAGCTACATGCGAATAAATGGGTTTGACGAGACTCATACACGATTCGCTTCAAAATATTCAATTTTCTTGTACAGAGAACAGGGCAAAGATCCAGATTTTACCACGCAACAAGGAATACCAGTCTTGTTCATTCCAGGGAATGCGGGTTCTTATAAACAAGCAAGATCAATTGCAGCAGAAACAACAAACTTATATTTAAGGAAGTTCAAAGAGCTGGATTCAGATAAGCTCAACTTGGATTTTTTTGCTGCTGACTTCAATGAAGACCTCACTGCTTTCCATGGAAGAACTTTATTGGATCAAGCCGAGTACCTCAATGAAGCTATCAAATTCATATTGACATTATATGAGCTGAGGCCGGAACCTTCGAGGCCCAAATCTGTCATTTTAATAGGCCACTCCATGGGTGGAATCGTGGCGAGAGCTATTTTGACACTTCCCAACTATGCCAATAATACAGTGAATACGATAATAACGCTAGCTGCTCCTCACTCGGCAGCACCAGCAACGTTTGACAGCGATGTTCTTAGATTGTACTCTGAGATGGATAACTTTTGGAGGGTCGCTTTTGATCAGAACGATGTGTCCCAATTGCATGAAGTAGCAAGTCAAAGATTAGCCAATGTTTCATTGATATCAATCACAGGGGGTGTGCCCGACAATACTTTGCCGGCAGACTATACACAAACAGATGGCTTGGTACCCAAGGACCATTCATTCACTGTGTTCACCACAGGCATTCCAGATGTATTCACGTCGATAGATCATTTAGCAATAGTTTGGTGTGATCAATTACGGAAAAAACTAGCAGAGGTATTGTTAGCAATCACTACATCTTCGTCACCCGATTGTACATACCCTTTACCTGAAAGGATGAGATTGTTTAGAAAGTTTTTCCTTTCAGGGTTTGAGCAAATGGCCAAACAAGATTTTGTTGTTTCAAAGGTTCGAGAGGGATCCAAAAAGTTCGATATCAAGTTGAAGTTGGATAATGATCAGATTAACTCTAACACTTTAAGAATACCTGCAAAAGTGGTCCCCGATTTGAGCGAAGATGTTGCCAAAGTTAATATGTTCAACATCAAAGGTCAGACGGAGAATGATCAGTTCACATTGTTATCTTCATTGCCCTTTATTGGTATCAAAGAAATTTCATCATCAACAAAAAGTCCAGCCGTGGTTGGTTGCATAACATCACAATCCGATGATCAAAATTTATCCATTATTGATTACACATCTTCTAAGACTATAAAGTTTGCGGAGCTTGATTGCATTGACTTATATGAAGACGCACATACAATACCTCGCTCCATGCTGACTACAAAATCAATTTCTGAATCGTCATTCGGTGGAGAGTTTGCTCCGTTCCATGTCATTCAGTATGATCCCGACATGGTTTCTTTATTCGATGCAATTTTAGTAGTTGAATCACCTTCAAGTCTAGAAGATGGTGGCGATGATTTCATTATCGGTGAATTACAACCGACAGAGGCAACTCAACTCAAATTGGGTGAGAAGAGTTTCTGGAAATTGCTCACTAGAGGTTATGACTTGTCTCTTCCATCTCGTAGGCCCGTTGCTGTTGATATTTCAGTGCCATCAGCCTGGTCTAGTCTTTTGTCTTACAAGATCAATATCAGTGGAATCTCATCTCTGGACCTTGCAAAACAAAAATTTGCCCCTTTTCTTAAGCAATCAATGGAAAAACCACTGGAAACAAAATGGCACGTGGCAATTCATGAAACCGACACCAGGTTGATAACGTTACATGGAAATTCTCCTTTCATACAATATGAAGATGGTGAATTTACAAATTTACATTTACAACTTTGGACTGACTCTTTGATGTTGGATGAGGTCCCATTGGATATCTATTTCTCAATTGATATCTTGAATAGTTTGAGGCTTTTGGTATTGCGTTATCGACTTGCTATTGTTTCGTTCCCAGTATCGATATGTTTCTTGGTACTTTTTGTCCAATTGAGAGTTTTCCAGAAAGCTGGTGAGTTCATTTCATTTGGGGATGGGTTACTGAAATTATGTAATAACCGCATCCTCGGAAGTATTTTGTTCTCATTACTGTTATTGACTCCGCTGGTCAACGTCAAGGCTTTTGCAACATTGCTTAGCTTGTTAAACCCCTTAAGGTTTAGTGACAAATTGTATCAAGGTTCGTCGAGAAACTTGCTATTCCTAGGATTAAGAGAAAATTATCTTTTTCTTTTGGGCCCAATGTTTTATGTTATATCATTAGCCTTGGTGGGATCTGTATACCAAATACAGTCAGTAATTGGCAGATTACTGGCATCTTCTCTTGGGCTTTTACACAAGCGCAAAAATGGCTATAAATTTTCCAACCCAACACTGAAATCGTTGGACGAGAGCCTCAACGGTCTGAGAACCTTGCTTATATTCAGTTCAAGAAAGCAGGCGTTTGGAACACTTTTACTTTTGGGAGCGGTCTCCTTATACATTCCATACAACATGGCTTACATTGTCTGCTGTGTTGTGCAACTGGTTGTTGTAATTAAGTCATACGTTGCAGTCGAGGACTCTACAACTATTTTGTTAGATGATGACGAAGACTACATTGCAGACAACAGTAATTTAAAAGTGGAAGCACGGGTATCCAGATCCACAACCAGCAACAAAAAGAAAAGCACAGAGTTGCAGAACATGCTAAACTATCAAGCCACTATTTTGAATATGATGATTTGGGTCATTCCAGTCAATGCGACACTTGTCATTGTTTTTTTACACAATTTTGCGTTGAAGTGGACTACACCATTCTCTTCTCATCATAACATGTTGGCTATTTTGCCCATATTGTTGGTAGTTCAGAAACACGTTGGTGGTAGAATGATTATCCGAGATGAACGTACGAAGAAATTAATTCCATTAATGTGTTCCATATTGATCTATTTTTCATCGTTCTCAATACTATACGGTATACGAAATTTGTTTTGCTTGCATCACTTGTTGAACTTGCTTTTTGGCGTACTTCTTTTCTCATACTAAATTGTCATATAAAACTTTTGGTGCATATGTGTGTTGTTATAGATAGATTTTTGTTTAATACATATGTCGTGCATTTTACACATATAACTCTTTGTTTGCATACGATCCAAACGACGGGCAAAAAAGAACAAACATTAGAGAGAAAAAAAATTCATACATAACTGAGTAGGGCTTGATTAACCTCCGAGAAATAAACTGCACGCGATTGATCCTAAATCCAGACACGTAAAGATGGGTAAATTGACGGAGTTGATTCTTCATCCTACAGAGGCTAGAGCTGCCATTCAGCTGTAAGTTTTTAACCTCAAATATCTGTTATCAGCTTCATTGAATCCAAATACTAATTATGAGTATCAATCGAACAGTCAAGTTTTTAGAATTAGTGAACATCCACGTACACCAGAGAAAGAATCATCCAATTTGAGAAGATGCTTTGGTTTGTTGAATTTAACTTCACGTTCGTTTGCTGCTGTGATCAATGAATTGAATCCTGAATTAAGAGTAGCCGTGATGATATTTTACTTGATTTTGAGAGGCTTAGACACTATTGAAGATGATATGACCATTGATGCCAAGATCAAGGTCCCTTTATTAAGAACCTTTGACGAGAAATTGGAATTGACTGATTGGACTTTCGATGGTAACTCTCCAACAGAAAAGGACAGAGCTGTTTTAGTCGAGTTTGATAAGGTGTTAAAAGAGTACTCGCAATTGAAACCACAATATAAAAGTGTTATCAAGGATATAACCCATAAGATGGGTAATGGTATGGCTGACTACATTTGCGATGAAAGTTTTAATTTGAATGGGGTCGCCACAGTTGAGGACTATGATTTGTACTGTTACTACGTTGCTGGATTAGTAGGAGTTGGAATGACAAATTTGTTTGTAGCGCTGGAGTTTGCTAATCCAAAGATTGCCAAATCTGAATACATTCATTTAACCAAATCAATGGGATTGTTTTTACAAAAAACAAACATTATAAGAGATTACAGAGAAGATTTGGATGATGGTAGATCATTTTGGCCTAAAGAGATTTGGGGAAAATATGCCAATGAATTGAAAAATTTCACCAGGCCTGAGCACAAACTGAAAGGGTTGGAATGTATTAGTGATCTAGTCCTCGATGCTTTATCTCACGTCAAGGACACGCTCATTTATTTGTCTTTAGTGGAAGAGCCAAGTGCTTATGAGTTTTGTGTCATACCTCAGGTCATGGCAATAGCAACATTGGAATTAGTCTTTCAAAATCCACGCGTTTTTGAAACCAACGTCAAAATTAGAAAGGGAGAGACATGCAAGTTAATTCTTAAATCAAGGACTTATAAGGGCTGCATTGACATTTTTAGAGACTATGTTCGTAGAATACATCACAAATGTCCAGTGGAAGATGCTAATTATTTGAGAATAGGCATAAAATGTGGTGAAATAGAACAATTTATTGAAGGTTTATTCATCGAAGAATACATACCTGCGGGAGCAAAATTGCCAGAGCATGATGAAGTTTATGACGATGTCAAACATAAGATAAAGTTGGACAAAAAAGTTGAGGGCACTTTCATCAAGGAAAGACGCCAAGCTGACAGAGGTATTATAGCTGCTGCTGTACTTCTGTTCTCCATCTTATATCAGGCTTATTTCTACTACCAAAGGTTGACCGAAGTTGCCTGAATATCAACAAAGTAGGTCTTTACTATATAGTTCGCCTCATTCACAAACATGTCTTCTGAACTTTACGATATTTTTGTGTTTGTTATTATTATACTATCATTGTTATTATTATACTGCGTTAGCACCTCTATTGAACTAATTTACTGAAACTTTTGATATTCTCTAAAATTAAGTTGTCCTGTTCAACATTTCTCAGATCGTCCATGATTATCATGATGTACATGTTGTCATTCAAAACATCTAGGTATATAGATGAATTTAAACCACTTAATATCAAGCTTGAGAAATTAGATCTAATTTTATTCACACTCTGCTTGTAAGTCTTGATGATATTTGAAATCTTTTCAAACCTCTTGGGATCTAACCCACTCTCTGCCTTCGAGGGATTGAGTAGCGCATTGGTTGATGAGATCACCAAAAAGGTGGTTTTTTCAAACAAAATTATTTCCCTAGCAGCTTGTACCTTATTGAATTCAAGTAATTGCTTCTCGTATATGGATATATTAGGTATCAAAGAGCAAACTATCGAGGACCAAGCTTTGTATAAACTCTCATCCCAAATGGAGGTGGCAAAACCAGTTATTTTAAAGTTAAATGGAAGAGCAATCTCTTGTAACTTGTTGAACATTATGTTAAATAATTCATCTCTTTTATCTATTTGAATCAAGTCCATCTTATGCAATAAAATGAACACTTTACATTCGGGACTGAATTGATTCAAATTTTTTAGGACTCTTTGAAATATCTCAATATCCTTTGTCACTTCTTTACTTTCGACATCAAATACATGAATTAGTACTTCACATTTCTTGAATATATTATTATTGGAGTTGGGTTGATTGATTGAGTTGTTAAGAAAATTTTCAATAAAGACATCCTGACCACCACAATCCCATAAATTGAGAGTCATATTGTTCAAGAACCTCAAATTGGAATGCTCAACATCCATTGTTGCCCCTAGTCTCCTCGTGTCGAAGGCTGAATAATTGCTGAATATAATGGATCTCATGGAAGATTTACCGGAGCCACCGCGGCCCTATATCATCAAAAGAAGATGTTAGTGGCAAACTAAAAGAGAATTATCAGACTGTATCACTTACCATTAGTAAAAGCTTCTTTCTTGAGCTACCAACTGAAGGCATATTTCAATCAAATAGTGTTATGATTATACTGATGCTTTACTGATAATAGATGTTTTTCTCTTGAAAGATAGACAAAATAAAATTGAGATGTTGTACACTACAGAACACAATACTTCTTTAATCAGATCAATCATGAAAACATTATGGCATTGCACTCCGCAACAACATTTATAGATAGCGTGATCTCCAGAATCTCATTTAAGTACTCTTCTATGTGCTTCTCGGCTTCATACTTCACCAACTCTTTGGAATCATGACTATATGGAGGCACCTTGTCCTCATTCCGAAAGCAACTTGTGGTTTTCTGTTTAGGCTGGTTATTGAGCCTGTAATTTCGAGTCTTCTTTGCTTTGGCAGCTGAAATTTGATATGGAGTCTTTGCTTCTTGTCTTATAAAAGGTGGCTCCATATTTAGTTGAGTTGGCTGTGAAAGCGCTTGGTACCCTCTAACCAGTAGTTGAGGATAATAAGAAGCGGGAACATCGACAACAAAGTAGAAAGCTGGGTCATAGTAGATGTTGTAGTCATAATCAACATATGGGTCAGGTGTTATATAATAGTATGGCTGGTTCGAGTATGATATTGCTGGTTGATAGCCGCCGCTATAGACATTCTTGTCGTAATACAGCCGCGTTGGTCTGCTTTCTGTATAAACCAGCTCAATAGGTGCTGACTCCAAGACTTTATTCATTGCTTTATAAAAGCCACCTGTGTCTTTGATGGGCAGATAATGTAGACTTTGTGGTGAATTCTCTGGTTTCATATCAGAAGTCTTAGTCAAGTTTGACTTAATATTTCGCTGTTCTGTGACCATCGACTCCGGATTCTTCAGCAAATCAGTCCCATGAAGGGGAACTTTTTCAATGACCTCTATGTTCATCTCAACTACAGGTTCATCAAAGGTGGGATTCATCCAATACATGCCATCGCAGTCTGATAATTGATCAGACGAATAGCAGCCTATACTGCTTTCAACTTCGTTCCTCTCTGATAGATCCAAATGTGGAAGAGAACGCATACTAATTGGGGTGCATGCTTCGCTTAAAGGGCTAGTTGATATACTTATTGCAGCCGCCCTCTTCTCTAAAGCCATATCATGATTACCTCCCTTCGAGTTTCCGATTTCTTCGTTATCATTTGTACTTTGTAGACTGCTACCAATCAAGTACTTCAGAAATGTGTTTTGTTCTCTTTCAATTTTGGGTTCAAAGTCATCAGTCATTGATTGTGTAAATTTGGTTTTTGAACTCTGATCCTTGTTATCTAGGGGAGTTTTTGAAAACGAATAGCCAATCAATAGTTGAGAGATGTCTGCAATACCCAAGCCTCTTGGAGAACTGACTTGTTTAGAAAGACCACCCAAGCCAATTTTCATGTTTGTGTGCAAAGAGTAAGATTCTGCTTCGGTTTGATAAGGTTGTTCTGTTGTAAGGTTTCTATAATTCTGTCGAACTCCCTTTTGCATAAATTTTGATATCTTTTTTGGATCATCTCAGGAACAGAAGCTGCATACCAATTATAAAATATATATATATATATACAAGGTTTTCGACTGGCATTCTTTAGACACTTGAACAACCATTACAAAGTCAATCTTGTGCACCTTTCAAGACATACACAGAATCGGTACTACAATTAGAGCTTTTCAATTTAGATGACGAGTTAGCGAAGCACAATTAAGGAAAAACATCAGAAGTGAATACACAAACAGAAAAGATAGACAAGACAAATCTATCAAATAGAAATGTACTTTGACTTTGCTCTAATTTTAGCACCATACTTGTAGAATAAGAAAGGCATTGGTGTCAGTAAGAATGCGACACAAGTCAACAACAAGCCAGCCCAATTAGTGCCCATACCATGAAACATTTGTGTTCCGAATAATGGGAATGCACATGCCCACGCAGCTCTCAAAAAGGCGTTGGCAGCCATCGCAGATGCTGCATAAGTCAAATATGAGTCTACGATGTAGTTTAAACAACCATTAAAGATGGTCAACAAACCAAATCCAATGAAGACACCTGCAGCGGTCGGCAGCATCCAATGTACTTTTTCATTGTAATTCCCTGTCCAAGTAAACCAAAACAAACCAATGGGGAATGTAAAAGCTCCTATGAACATTGCTGGCAACCTTGCCTCCGGCACTGCTTGACCGCCGGATGCTTTCAACTTTTTGAGGTATCTTCTTTCATCCCAAACATCATAAAATCCACCAATTACCATTCCAATCACTACCGCTAAGTAAGGAAGCGAAGAAACACCCCCATTCATCTTGTAACCTTCTGCGAAAACGATTGGGTAGGCTGATAATAACAAGTATAAAATCCCAAAGACAAAGGCATTGTAAAATGATAACATACAAATGATCGGGTCTGTGAATAGCATTTTCAATGGTCTTGAGATGTTGTCCTCCACAATTTCCTTCATCGACAAAGAGAACTCATCATGAGCTGCGTGAATAGCCCAATTGCCTGTTCTCTTTTTCAACACGTTCAGTTTGTCGACCAATACTATTGGATGATGAGTCTCATCGAAACAAAAAACAACAAGAATCAATGAAGCTGCTGCAATTATTCCAGTGAGATACTGGGTCCAACGCCAGCCTAGATAAGAGCTTGCAACAAAGGAATTTACAACAGGAGAGAGAATTGGCATCACAAACGAAACAACACTGAAAATGGTAATCAGAGTGCCTCTCGTATTAGGACCAAATAAATCTGCATATGCAGCCGGCACTACTACAACCGGTGCAGCTCCAAGAATACCACCGAATGCCCTGGTGAGCAATACCGTTTGAACATCCTTACCAGTAGCTGAGGCGAACGAGAAAAGAGTAAATCCTAACGAACTCAAAATCAAAATGACTCGTCTGCCATACAATTCGCTTAACGGTGCCCAAATCACGGGACCTGTAGCGAATCCAATAACGAACAATGAAGTACCCAAAATCCCCACTTCCATACCAACATGGAATTCCAGCGAGAAACCAGCCGCGGCAACAGAGAAAGCAGAACTTCCCCATGTAGCAGCCAGCGTATCAATAGCAAGCATTACAAAAATGATCATCTTCTGCTTGAGCGGCCAGTTTTGAGGAAATAAAGGATCGTCAGGTCCATTGAAGGATACGGTGAATTCTTCCCTATCCGGTGTGTAGGACGGTAACTCTTTGTTTAAACCCATTGGTGGTAATGGAGAGTCATCCAGTCCAAGATCAGATTCGACCTTGTCAGCATTTGTCAATGCCCTGGATAAACTTCTGGTCAGACGAGAGCTAGTGGTGTCGTCATCGATGTTATTGTTGTGGTAGTCACCTTGTACTTCTGATTGAGCTTCAGGATCACCGTTACTAAGCATTGGTTCAACAAGCTTTTCTGCTGTTAAAAAAAAAGAATGGTGTATCGTTTGAGTACACAAGTGGTCTTCTTTAGGCCTATTTGCGATAAAATCATTAAGAATTTAAAGAAATTGTTATAGCATATTTCATGGGGCTTGGGGTATTTTAGAGAAACTTTAAAAAAATTGTTTTTTTGTGTTTTTTTAATGACGCAGTGCGGAGCACAATAACATTGTAATAATGCCGGGTGTCGGAAAAATGTTGTATAATCTTATTTCGTGGAACACCACTTTCACTATCATTGAAATTTCAACTGCCATTGTAGAATCATTTTATCTAGTGAAAAAAAGGCACAGTTATCGAATGATATGTGAGGATCGGCAAATACTGCACAAGTCACAATCCAGCCTTATCGTTCATCATCAAGCGTAACAATACATAAACCCACGGCTGAAGGGCTTCTCTACATTGTGCCTTTGAAGTGATTTTCTGGCGTGTCACCATCAAATGTTGCAGCTTACTAATGATGCAATAATCTCAAAATTTCAAGCTCTAATTTCTATACAGGTACGATGATGTCAATTGGGTCGATTTGTGATGATGTGGAATTGGTTCATTGGCCAGTCAAAACAAGACGATATGAATTGGTTGTCTCAGGATTCGGCATATTTAGACTTCAGTCTTATTCTTGGACCAAACTTGTAGAACAAAAATGGACATGGTGCCAGCAAAAACGCTACACAGGTCAACAACAAACCAGCCCAATTGGTGCCCATACCATGAAACATTTGTGTTCCAAATAATGGGAATGCACATCCCCATAAAGCTCTCAAAAAGGCGTTGGCAGCCATAGCAGATGCCGCATATGACAAATAAGAATCGACTAAGTAATTAAGACAACCGTTAAAAATCGTGAGTAATCCAAACCCGATCAAGACACCTGCTGCTGTGGGCAGCATCCAATGCACAACATCGGGATAATTTCCTGTCCAAGTAAACCAAAACAATCCAACTGGAAACAATATGGTACCTGGAAACATGGCTGGAATTCTTGCCTCTGGTGAAGGTTCGTCACCTGACAATTTCAACTTCTTCAAATAGCGTTTCTCATCAATGACATCATAAACACCTCCCAAAACCATTCCGATGACCACTCCTAAATATGGGAGTCCGGAAACACCAGTTGACATGTGGTAACCTTCGGCAAACACTACGGGATAAGCCGATAACAACAAGTAAAGTATACCAAAGATGAATGCATTATAAAGGGAAAGCAAGCATATGATGGTATCAGTGCAGAGCATCACTATTGGCATGGCAATGTACTGCTTTACGATTTCTTTGATTGATAACGAGAACTCGTCATGCGGAGCATGAATGGCCCAATTACCTGTTCTCTTCTTGAGGACGTTCAGTCTTTGCACCAATAAAATATCATTATGAGTTTCTTTAAAAAGAAACAGGACCAAAACCAACGACAGGGCTCCCATGATACCAGTGATATATTGAGTCCATCTCCAACCTAGGTATGATTGGACGATAAATGAATTAGCCACTGGGGCAACGATGGGCAGGGCGAAGGAGATTACACTGAAAAGCGTGATCAGAGTGCCTCTTGTTTCGTCACCAAACATATCAGCATATACAGCAGGAACAACCACCAATGGAGCAGCTCCTATAATACCACCAAACGCTCTGGTAATCAAAACGGTCTGAATATCTTTACCAGCCAGAGTTGCGAATTCAAGCAGTGTGAAACCAAACAAACTCAAGATCATCATGTTTCTTCTTCCATATAACTCGGATAATGGTGCCCATAGAACTGGACCCGTTGCAAAACCCAACACAAAAAATGATGTGGCTAAGATCCCCACTTCAGTACCTACATGGAACTCCTTTGAAAAACCGAGTGCAGCGTTGGAGAATGATGAACCACCCCAGGTGACGGCAAATGTAGCGAAACCTAGCATTGCCGATGTCCAGACTTTCCTCTGTGCTGACCAGTTCTGTGGATGTAATGGATCATCTGGGCCGTTGAATGAGATAGTGAACGCTTCTTTGTCGGGGATGTAAGACGGGTATTGTTTTCCTAGCCCCATTGGGGGCAATGGTGTATTGTCTTCCATATGATGAGCCATCTCATCTTCGAGACTCATCGGTTTCCCCAAACTTGCAGAAGTTGATGAGGTATCTGGGGAATTGACTTCAATATCCAGATATTTTTCCACATCCCGATTAGGGGAGTATGTCTCATCGGGAGCGGTATCAACAAAATCAATCGAATGTATCGTAGAACGATTGTCGGTGTTGTTTTGAGACATTAATGTTAAAATGATTGTGATATATTTGATTAATAGATTTACCCCATTCAGAAGAATGTGAAAGTAGATGGGCGAAGGAGCATCTTATATGAATTTAGAGTCGAGCTGCCGTGATTTGCAGCGATCTCAACTCACCATTTCAAAAAGAGCCAAAAGAAAAACAATTCAAATTGATTTATGCGCACCGTATGTATTGCCAATAACCCTCGAGTAGATACTCCGACCTACCGAAAGACGATCGTAATATTCAAAACTACATAAGTGAAGTAACGTGACCTTGAGAGGCACCACCTCTGCTCAAAGTTTTTCCGGTATTTACCCCTGGCATTGTAGTCTGTTTGTTTGCTATTATTGCAGATAATCCATTTTGCTCTCAAGGCTATACTTGCTTATGGGTGAGTGTTTGCTGTGAATAATAATAGGGCACTAAATAAGATGTATGTCATTGCATTAATAGAGAGATCCCTCTTTATTGTTCATTTATAATGCCGATGATCCTTCGCGCACCAACATAAAAAAACCAAGATCTTTTCGAGGGAACCTGTTTTGGCCCCGAAACTTGACGCGATGACTAAGAGATGTAGAGAATTTCTATTTTTCTTAGTAAGGGTGAAGTAACCTGTAAAAAAGAAATCTATCAGAAAGGCTTGGGCGAGCTGACAGATCCTTAATCATTCACTAAATCTATTTATCAAATCCCTTTTAAAGTAAAAGTAGTTGATCCTCTCCAATTAGTGTGCTTTCGATTTTAGTTTATTGAAGGGCTTACATAGAAATAGGTTACTCTTGTGATCCCAAATTGAGTAAGTACGGTTTTGCGCATATGACAATAGAGCTTTTGCAGCTAGATAAGCCTTCATACGTTAATCGTATGTATTGAACGCTATACATCAGCAATTCTTTAACAATTTATCCGGAATATAATTATTTGAACAATAGCACATCGATTTGACTCTTCATCTCACAGCAACAATACGCCTAAACTTGAACTTTTAGGAATCCTAACATTAGGTGTACTCAGCATCGCCTCCATCCATACCCTGTCAAGTAAACAATAATAAGCAACAACCCGTTGTTGATATGGTGGTTCACAGCTGGATTCAGAGCATGACGAAAGCGCTTCTCTGCCAAATTCTTTGATTGGAAGCGTCTCCATGTGGCTTGAATAAGCAAGCTGGTTAAAGTATATAAATTTTATAGGTGGTATGCTATAGAAGCAGCAATCCAAATATTTATGCAACGAAAAGTTCTTTTATTTTTAGACGATGATGTAAAGTACCCGATAAATGTTCAGTGAAGGAAACTGCCCCTCCGATTTCATGATTAAGGGGAGTTGCGTTTACCATCGGCTTCAACCTCTTTATGGAAAGATTCTGGTTGACTGCATATTGCAATAAAAAATTCCAATCACCGCTTTCCAACTTCATTCTGTTTTGATCCCAAGGAATTTACCAATGAAGGGCTTTCAGATGTTGAAAGATCGCTAACTATCTTGCTTGGCCATCTATTTTAAGTAATTGACAACGAAAACGGTACAAAAAGTTGAGTTCAGGTAATGGTAGCCGTACGAGTACGAAATATCTCTCGAAATCACAGGGCATTTTTTCAATGTACTGCACCAATTTAAAAAGTCCAACATTCGAAGGTAAGCTATGTGATGGACATCGAAGTGGAAGTCCTCAACGGTGTATTCAGATTTAGAACCAAAGCCACCATTATTAAATAGATGTAAAGATTTCAAAGTTGTTTCAAATCACAAATAATTATAGCACTCTCGAATACCTATTCCATATCACGATAACTTGAAAATTACCCAAAGAGAGGCCATAGGGCTTTCCAATTAGTTAATTCTGGTCCCCAAATCTGTGTGATAGGCTGTTAAAAAAACATTCTCAATTTACCTTCATAAGCATAAGTTTCTGGTAAGTTTTGTGGCAACTTATTAATTCCATAAAGTCAATCCAAACTTATGGAACCCATTTCACTTCTTCAACCTCTAATTAAAAAAAAAGCAGTCTAACAGATAAGTCAGTTTAGCTGAATGTGAAACATATACGTTCTTATGTGTCTTTTTAATTAGAAACAGAGAGCTATAACGGCGCAGGAGTCAAGATCCATAGTCGTTGAAGCAATTTTTTCAAGTAAAAAACAAGATGATCTCAACATTTTGTTAAGATTAAGTGATCTCGAAACGCTCTTCTCTAATTCATTGTGTATCTCTTCACGAGTTTTTTGAGTGTGTGTCAGCTCTTGCCATAGAGAGGTGGACACATACACTGTTTAGAGAACTTTCCAGTCAGCTCAAGTATCAACTCAGGAAGCTGGGGTATGTGCTCTATAGTAAAAAATTTGCTTTTGATACAACAATCAACTTCAATATCATCATTAGTAAAAATCAAGATTCAGAAATGCCGTTACAATCAGCATTAGTTCTGATATAACTTTTTTATGCCAGGCACCAGCAGAAGAAAACCAGAGAAAAATCGAACACACTTGTAGCCCTGTACTGGGCTGGTGCTTGTATATTCTGCAAGATCATCTACAGGAATATTCAAGCGGAGTACTAAGAATTTGAGATTTCCTCTTTCATGAGATTGCTTTTAATGTTAGCAACTGTTTTGTTAGGCTAGGTGACGACTCCCCACAAAAAAACTTTTTTCTTCTTAATTTTTGTTGTCAATTTGTTAAAGTTGTGCGTGTATGATTTCTGATATTGACTACTCCCGTCAAACTTGATACTACAATAAGAAAGATTTATCAAAATTGAAATGGAAGAAGCTAGCATGATATCGTTTTTTTCAAGATGATCTACTGATAGAAGAAGTACAATATCTCTAAAATCTGAAGTAATTGCGCTTTTGAAAAAATGAGTGCAACTCACAGAAATTTACAAAGTAATTCAGGGTGATTATTTAAATCAAAGAAGACGATGAAAGTGAAGTGATGACAACCACCTATCACGCTTTCGCCTCGCTAATTTATGATGAGAAGGAAGAGAAGCAAAGCAAATAAGTATAATTTCATATCTTGAAGCGGTAAACTTGCTCTTTTTGAAAGTATTTGCACGATCGTGTTTTTGCAATAAAGCAATTGTGCATCGGAGAGCAATCGAGCCGATTTGAGCAAAAGCTATATATATCAACTTAGAATGTGGGAACATAATTAGGTTATTGTTCTATCACCTCAAAAACATTGATTTAGAACTTGTTTAACATGAAGATCTTGAACAGTTACAATCTAGTCGCTTTGACAGCATTGGTATCATTTGCAAATTCTTTGCAAACTGAAACAACAACTATCCCTCAATTTGCCAAAGTTATCGAAACATGGGATGAGAAGGATATCCAGCAATTTTTGAAAGATCGTAACATCAAGTATGATGTTCCAACACCAACTGAGAAAGATGCAGAATCTGGTCCCTCAATTGATCAATTGAAGTCTTTGGCTGCCGAAGAGGTGGGTAAGTTGTATGATGCCAGCAACAGGTATGAGAACAAAATTTATGACCAGGCAAACTCTATGAAGGATAGCTTGGGCGATATGAAGGACACTGTGTTGTCCTACATTTGGCCAAAACATGTTTCGGAGAGTGTTTCACGATCATACTCTTACTTGTTGAATCAGTTCAACCCCTCTTCATACTTTCCTGACTCTCAGAGTATCTCGGACTGGATCTTCGATACTTGGTCTGTCAGTCAGTTGCAGCAAACTTTGAAGGAGAATAAAATCAAGTATAAATCTAAAGCAACAAAGAAGGAGTTGACAGAGTTGGCTCGCAAAAATTACGAGAAGATCAGCAAAAATTCTAATGCCTCTGGCAGGTATCCTGGTGACTGGTTATTCTCTGCATGGTCCGTTGAAGATTTGGAAAAATGGTTACATGACAACAATGTCAGTGTCACAAAAAAATTAAGCTCAGACCGTGATTACTTGTTAAAACAAGTTCGTGAGAATATTTACCCAGCTTCTGTGTCCGCAAAGGAGACTAAAGATGAATTATTCGAGTCATTGAACTTATCATCTCAGGATAGTTTAGCAGATCAGGCAAACGGTGTTAAAGATAGCTTCCTTGAGAGCTTGTCAGAATCGCAATTAAATACTTGGTTGACTTCTCACGGTGTGGAAGTGTCAAAGAAACTGAAGAACAACAAAGATGAGTTGATCAAGTTGGTGAAAGAGAACAAAGAATCATTGGACTCGGACATTAGTGAATGGATCTCGTATGCCAAGACCAAAGCCAACAACATTAAAGACAAAGCTGGTGAATATGTTGACAAAATACCTTCTAAAGAAGATTTATTGGACAAAGTGCCATCAACCGAGGATGCAAGCAATCTCGTTAACGATACGTTCTTTGTTGACGTTGAGAAATGGCCAAAGGATAGATTAAAGGCATTTTTGACATCGAGAGGTATTTCCATTCCATTGTTTGCCACAAGAAAGGACTTGGTCAAGTTAGTGAAGAAGCACAAATCTAGAAATTTAATGGATTTCAGTAAAGTTGCTCCTGAAGCTTTATTCACTGGTTGGTCTACTGAGAAAATCAAGGGTTGGTTGCAAGCTAATAAGGTTGAGGCTGAGGGTTACAGAGATGAACTCGTTGCTAAAGCTTCTGATCTTTACAAGCATTTAGAAAAGCAGCATTTCTACAAAGACCACGCTAAGGACCTGGCCAATACTGCTTTGGACCTGGCTAACGTTGCCAAAGATACTGCCGTTCTTTACGGACAGAAGGGAAAGGAGTTTGCCGATAAAGTTTACGATGATTACAAAGAGCCAGTGGGTGATCTGTTGAACACGGCTAAGGATACCGCTGTAGATGTTGGACAGAAGGGAAAGGAATTAGCCGATAAGGTTTACGATGACTATAAAGAACCAGTTGGTGAAGTGTTGAATACAGCAAAAGATAAAGCCGCAGATGCAGCCGTTGCCACAAAGAATTACGGTAGCAACTTTTATGATTATTTGTCTTCATGGTCCACCGAAGACTTGCAAAAGTATTTGGAAAGTTTTGGTGTCAAGAATACAAAGAAGATGAGTCATGAAGATTTGCTCTCCAGGGCCAAGAAGAATACAATGTCCTTCTTCGGCGGCGAACAGGGATGGTTTGGAAGCAAACCAGTACAGAAGAAAAGCATATGGTCCTCTGTTTACTGGAAAGATTTGTATATTGGATTGAGAGGCTATTGAACTTTTCAGTAAAGAGGGGATTTTTTTAATAAAAAATAGTGTATAGCAACAATCGACTTTACATGATATAAACTATATGTATTGCTAGCTTTGCGTAATAGTACGGCTGTGATAACAAGAGTAGTGTTTTTGTGTACAAACGCGTTTGATATGTATCCATACGATTATACGAGGAGCGTGTACTCTCTCTGTGTTTATTTGAGACCCGTATATAAATACTGAAAAAAAAAAATATAAAAAAGCTTGCGAAATCATCATCAGCATTGAAGAGGAGACATACAAAAGTCATCCCGAAGTACAAATTCATATTCACATTTCACTCGTTCGACCGTCTAATTATTTTATTCTGTACTATCTATAATACACAGAAAATTAATCAAATATGTCTCGTCCTCAAAATATTGGTATTAAGGCCATCGAAGTATATATTCCAGGACAGGTAAGTATCAGCAAGAATTAAGGGGCTAAACCTTCTACATATCAACAAATGGCAATGAGTACTAACCAAAGAAACTGCTATTACAGTATGTCAACCAATCAGAATTGGAACCTTATGATGGTGTGTCTGCTGGTAAATATACCATTGGTTTGGGACAGACTAATATGGCCTTTGTTAACGATAGAGAGGATATTTACTCCATGTCCTTAACCGTTTTGAGCAACTTATTGGCTAAAAATGATATTGACACCGCAAACATTGGTAGATTAGATGTTGGTACGGAGACCTTATTGGACAAATCAAAATCGGTGAAGTCAGTATTGATGCAATTATTCGGTGACAACACTGATATTGAAGGGATAGATTCCATCAATGCCTGTTACGGTGGAACCAACGCCGTCTTCAACGCTGTCAATTGGATTGAAAGTTCTTCGTGGGATGGCAGAAATGCTATTGTTGTATGTGGTGATATTGCCATTTACGCCAAGGGTGCTGCAAGACCAACAGGTGGTGCAGGTACCGTTGCTATGTTGATTGGACCTGATGCACCAATTGTGTTTGAGCCATTCCATGGTACACACATGGAACATGCTTATGATTTCTACAAGCCAAACTTTGTCAGTGAATACCCCGTCGTGGATGGTCATTTCTCTTTGAGTTGTTATACTGATGCCGTGGAAAAGTGTTATCATACTTACTCCAAAAAAGCTATCAAGAAGGGATTGACACAAGGTCTTGATTCAGAAACCGTTGGCTTGGACTTTTTTGATTTCAACGTTTTCCATGTGCCTAACTGTAAGTTGGTCACCAAGTCATACGCCTTGTTGGCTTATTTAGATGATGTTGCCAAGAAAACTGCCCCCGAATCTTATGATGTCAAGGCTTATAGCGCCACCACAAAGGAAGCATTTGCAAAAAAAGTAAAGCCTTCTTTGGAGTTTGCTACTAATGTCGGTAACATCTACACCGCCTCGGTCTGGTCCTCATTGGCCTCATTGTTGACATTCGAAGAGGGTGATTTGTTGAACAAAAGAATTGGTTTGTTTTCTTATGGTTCAGGTTTAGCCGCATCCATGTTCAGTGTCCAAATTAAAGGTGATGTTTCGAAATTGGTATCAACTTTGGATTTGAAGTCAAAATTAGCAAATAGATCTCAAAAAAGTCCAAAGGAATACGAAGAAGCCATCGAATTGAGAGAAAAAATCCATTTGCAAAAAGATTATACACCGGCTGGAAGCTTTGAATTCTTAGAAACTAATACTTACTATTTGACTTCTATTGATGATAAGTTCAGAAGATTTTATGAACAAAAGAAATGAGCTTATTCTTGTATCTTTTCACAGGTCAATATTATTTATGTGTATATTTGTAGGCATATTTTTTTTTGGATTGTAATGGATATCTAAGCTATCTCACATCAAGAATTGTGACAAGTAAATTTGTTTCATTTTTGTCAATTCATTCGTCCTACTTCGATGCTCAAAGAATTGGGATTTATGGTATGGCCGTAAGTTCCTCTCGATTGAAAATACAACTCCAGACGTAACAACCCCACTGAAGTTATGATTACTCCAAGATATTGATATTTTTTCTTCAATCAAAAGTATTAGGTTCACGCCAAGTCATTCTACAAATCAGTTCCTGGATGCTGAATATCCTTAAATTATCAACATTGCCATACAAAAATTAGCTGCATCGAGCAGCAATTACTTCACTCAACCTATAATATCAAATTCAAGGTAAATTGAAATTATATCAAATCACCTTGGATTTGATATATTCAGATGTTTCTATAGCTTCATTGTGACCAATTTGAGTGAAAATTTTATACATATGTTTGTGTAGTTGTTTATACAGACTATCGACAAACATAAGTCTCAATTTAATTGTATCCATATCCATGGTTTTTCCTAGGGAATTCCTCATTTAGATATCCCTTCGTACTATAATGGAACTCAGTAAGGGCGACAAGCAAGGAGAAGAAATCGGTTGTGTTAAAAGATTGAAGGTTCTCGGCCTTGATCATCTCCTTGAAGTACATGCTCATCAAATAAGATGTATTATGTTTCAATTGTGTCTTCTCTAAATATTGTGACAACTGCCATGCTCGTGCTAAATTCTTTTTTGACAATGATTCATAAATTTTCAGAATACTTAACACACGTAGATGCTCCATTTCGTAGAGCTTAGCCATTTGGCAAAGAGCGAAAAGTTCATCCATGTTGTAGACAACGCCATCATTCAAATTGTTGTTGTAGATATAATAGACAAATAGTTTAGCAACTGATCTTGGTTCTGGGAGTATCAACTCATTTTCATTTGACTCCTTCATGTTTGCGTCTAACAACTTTTTAAAATGGGGCCACCGGGCTAGTAAAACAACTTTGTGTACATTGATTGGTTCCGATGGGTTTCCGTCTGCTAACGCCAGACCACAAATTTTGAAATCGGTAAACACGCCATTGAGAGATAGATTCCATAACTCCTTGAAAATAGAGAGTCCATCGTCACTGGGAGCCGTTAGATTGATATAGCTGAGATCATTGAATTCCTCTTTCCCCGGCATGGTGTGATTTTTTCGACTGAAGTTTGATTATTCTATGTGTGAATCATGAACATTTAAATATAACGAAGTTTGATTAAATAGGAGAAGGAATAGGAAAATAAAGAAAAAAAGGAAACTATAAAGACGTCTGATATCCAGTGTGAAGTTTCAGGTGATTTAACTTCAAAAGGGAATAACGGCAGTGGAAGCCAAGTCTGCCGAATATCATAATTAGCTGCTGTGTATGATTTATTGTGGAGGGTCTCGGGGGATTTCTCCCTGACACAAAATATAAACATTCCAAAATTCCAACTCATATGGATTATTGAAGCGACAATGTGATGGAGGATCATAACCCAATTCCAACACCTTTTCGGTTAGCATTAGTCAGGAAATTCAAAAGCCCTTCCATCCTTTCAAACCTTAGACTTGGCCTCGAGGCATATAAAAACAATAAATTTGCATTTTTATACGAAATTAGAGAGAAGGAAGGAAATTGGCATACTCGATTGATTGTTAGAAGCTGAACTAGGTGTTGTGTAACAATGTTGAAGTCTTCCATCTCAACAAGAAATTTTTGAATATAGTCGGAACTAAACGTCTTTTCCTTCCTCTCGGAGTTTTTGATTCTACGGTGTAATATCAAATTGCCTTGGATTTGATGTATCTGAAGTTCTTAAGCTTCATTGTAACCAATTTGCTTAGAACTGCTATAATTATATTTGTGTAGTTGTTTTGTACAGACTATCAGGAATTAGAAGTCTTACTCTGTTAGCAACTTATACAAGGCGTCAATAGCATGTGGATTCTCGAGTAGAGAATTCATCATAGAGAACTCCTGACTGAAACCGAAGTGAGCTGGTAACGGCAATTATCAAAGAAATAAGATCATCTTTGTTCAAAGAATCAAATGTCTCGACTTGGGTCAACTCCTTCAAGTATTTGCTTATCAAACATGATGGATTCTGTTTCAATTTTGTCGTTCCATCTAACTTTTGTGACAATTACCATGCACGTACTAGATTTATTTTTGACAATGATCCATAAATTTTCTGAATGATTAACACACGAAGATGGTCCATTTCGTAAATGTTAGCCATGTGGTGAAGATCGAAAAGTTCATCCATGTTGTATAAAACGTCATCATTCAAATCGATGTTGTAGATATAATAGACAAATGCTTTTGCAACTGATATTGGCTCTGGGAATATTACTCATTTTCATTTGACTCCTTCATGTCAGCATGCAACAACTTTTTAAAATGAGGCCAAGCGGCTAGTAGAACAACTTTGTGTACATTGATTCGTTTCGGTAGTTCTCCTTCTTCTAATGCCAGACTACCGATTTTGAAATCGGTTAATACGCTAGTGAGAGATAGATTCCATAATTCTTTAAAAAAGGGTTTTGGTAAATTATCGGGAGCAGTTTTTATACATGTTGGGATTTCCGCAAGGATTTCGACCTTCACCAGTATTGTATGACTTTTTTGAATGAAGTTTGGTTATAAAATCATGAACTTGTGAACGTTGTTTTTTGTATGAAAAATGCAAAGAAAAAAATTTAGACAGGGACACACTGCCAAAGAACTTCATATTAATCGATATACAACGATGGCTACCTATTTAAGTTCCATCTATGGAACCGAGATTGATAAGGTTAACTGGTAAGTGTATGATTGTTTTTTTGAATACTCTGTTTCAATTGCTCATTTATATACTAACATACTTACTTGATACAGCTCCTTCTACAACAAGATAGGTGCATGTCGCCATGGCGATCGATGCTCAAGGAAACATATCAAACCCACATATTCCACAGTGGTAATGTGTCCCAACTTGTATAAAAACCCCACCTACGAAATAATCAAATATAAAGAGCTTCAGGAGAGACAGAAGGAGGCTGCTTTGAAGAAGGAGGCAGATGAAAAGGAGAAAATGGAGACATCTGAGAATGACAAAGACGAGAGCAAGACTGCTGAAAAGGATGAGGATTCATCGAAAAATGAGAATGCGGAAAATGAAGCTGATCAAGATAGTAATAAGAGTACGAGGAGGAAACAATCAGAGGAGGCTGAAAGGCAATTTCGTGCCAAATATCATGACCCTGAAAAAGAAGTGAAGGTTGATTTGTCCAAAGAAGAAATACAGAAGCAGTTCGATGATTTCTATAAAGATGTCTTTATTGAATTGAGTCTTAAATTCGGCATCATCGAGGATCTTGTGGTGACTGAGAATTTCAATCATTTAAATGGAAATGTCTACGTTAAATTCAGATCAGAGGAATCAGCAGATCTGGCAGTAAACAACTTGAACACTAGATGGTATGATCATAAACCAGTGTATGCGGAGTTATCACCAGTACAAAGCTTCGAAGATGCTACATGTGGAAGTTTCCAGGAGACAGGCGATTGTTCAAGATCGGTGAATTGTAACTTCTGGCATATCAAGAAGACTTCCCCAGGGGTACAAAAGGAATTATATAGTGGTCAACGTAAGTATTACAAGGAGAAGGGCCTTTGGGACAAGCCAGTGAAGGAGAGGAGCCCTTGGTAGGTAGTTATATATATATATAATTTTATCGTGTACAATGACCACAAAATCTTGTAGCTTTGAAAGAAAACAAAAAGTTGCCACTTGAAATCCTTTTTGGTGTACTTCTTATCATCATCATCAATCTCACATCTACTACATTCACACACCACAATGGCTGATAGATACTCTTTCTCATTGACAACATTCTCACCTAAGTATGTTTTTTGATATAGTTGCTGTGTAAACTTCAATTGAGTGACATTTGACTAACTAAATTTAAAAAATATAGTGGTAAATTGGTACAAATAGAATATGCTTTAAATGCTGTTAATCAGGGTGTTGCATCCTTGGGGATCAAGGCTACTAATGGTATAGTTTTGGCAACAGAAAAGAAATCCCAATCTCAATTGGTGAATACTGAATATGAAAACAAGATTGTACAAATTACTCCAGATATTGGAATGACATATTCTGGAATGGGACCAGATTTTAGAGTTCTTGTTGATGCCTCCAGAAAGGCTTCTCACACCAAATATAAACGTATCTATAACGAGTATCCACCAACTAAGATATTGACGACTGAGATTGCCAAAATCATGCAAGAGGCCACACAAAGTGCAGGTGTGAGACCATATGGTGTTTCATTACTTTTGGGAGGTTTTGATGATCAAAGTGGGTTCATGTTATACCAGATTGATCCTTCTGGATCTTATTTCCCATGGAAGGCCACAGCAATTGGTAAAAATTCGAATCTGGCAAAGACATTTTTGGAAAAGAGATGGAATGAAGAATTGGAGTTGGAAGATGCCATACATATAGCTTTATTGACGTTGAAAGAGTCAATTGAAGGTGAGATGAATGGTGATACCATAGAGATCAGTATAATTGGGGGCGAGAATGAGGAGATGTTAGGTTTCAAGGGTGCCGAAGGTGTTACAGGTCCAAGGTTTAGGAAGATGACTTCACAGGAAATTAATGATAGACTAGAGTCTTTGTAAGTAGTCTTAGTGGTATTCGATTAGTTGCAATAATATACAACTCATACAAATGGGATAACGCTTTTTTTTTTAAAAAAAAAAAGGAAAAAACATTAATAGTATTGGTTGATTGGTTTTTTATTTTTTTATTAATTTATTTTGCTTTTGGTTTGAATGATTTGGAATAAAAAAAAAAAAAAAAAAAAAAAAAAAAAATAAAATTTTTAAGCAGATTTTTTAAAAAAGAAGTACAGTGTCTGACATAGTTTAATATCAATTTACTTTAACATGGGAAAGAAAGGATCTCAGAAGAAGAACAACAAGTCGAGATCGAAGTCTGAGAGAAGAGTTCTTGATGCTTTTCAGTTGGCTGAGAAGGCTGAAAGTAGAAGTAGACATGAGAACGACTCTAACTACTCATCAGATGAGGAGCATGAAACAAAGAATGGTGTGCTAAACGCCAAAAAATTGATGGGACAGGACAATGATGGATCTGACGAGTCGGAATTTGAAGATGAGGAGCTTGACTCCGACGAGGCTTTAGGCTCAGATGACGACTTTGATGTGCTAAACTCCAAATTTTCACAGACAATAAGAGACAAAGCTAAACTGAGGAAGAAGGGGGAGATTCTCGATGAAAATGACGATGATGAAGGTGGTTATACAAGTATTGATGAGGACGAGTTAATGCCATTATCTGCAGTATGGGATTTGGATGACCAAGAGAAAGCTGCTGATTTGCCAAAGCTGGATAATACGAATCATAATGCAGGCGATCAGGATATCGTCTTGCGAGATGATGAGTTTGACGATGACAGTATGGAGGAGTCTTCATCCCTCAGTGATGATGATTCAAGTGAAGATGAAGCTAGTGAATCCGACGAAGATATTTTTAAAGGTTTCGATGAAGACGATGATGAAGAGGTGGAATTGAAGACAGTTCAACAGTCATTGACAAGCAACAACAAAACGAGAAGAACAAATAAAAAGTTGAACAACGTGCAACTCGATGCAAATGAATACCAATTACCTACAAATGGTAAGAAATTAACCTTGGCCGAAATGATGTCAGGTGTTGACTCGTCTCTTGCCAAGGAAGCTTTCTTACTCGACCCTACACAAGAGGAGGAAAACAAAGCGGTCGCTGTGCCCTTACTGAAAAGAATTCAAGATAGACATGAACGTAAAGCAGCATACGAGATCCAGATAGAAGAAGTGAATAAATGGGAGGATACAGTGAAGGAGAACCGTCGTGCAGAGGTATTGAAATTCCCATTGAATGCCCCACTGGATTCATCACATTCAACTACATTTGATCCCGAGTTGAAGCCTGCCACTGAACTTGAAACTAAGGTCACTGATATGTTGGAAAAATCAGCTTTAATTGATACTAAAAAGGAATCTCAATTTGAAGAGATTGCAATTGCCAAGATGTCAAAAGAAGACTTACAGAAACGTCAAAATGAATTACGATTGATGAGAGAATTAATGTTCAGAGAAGAAAAGAAAGCCAAGAGAATAAAGAAGATCAAGTCAAAAACATTTCACAAGATCAAAAACAAACAAATCAAAAGAAACCAAGAGTTGGTGGAAGGTGATGAAAGTGATGACGAAGATCACGACATTAGACGTGCCAAAGAGAGAATGACTTTGAAACACAAAAATCAGTCGCAATGGGCCAAATCAATGATCAAAAGTGGTATGTCTAAAGACCTGTCTAACAGAGGTGAATTGGAAGAGATGTTGAGGCAAGGGGAAAGGTTAACATCGAAGATCATGGGACATAATGATGAGGGATACGACAGTGATAATAAAAACTTGTCTGATCTAGAAAATGATGAAATACTTTCGGACGAAGAGAATAAGAGGTCCAAATTAGGGAAAGGTGTAATGGCCATGGATTTCATGAAGAATGCCGAGAAGAGGGCTAAGATCGAAAATGCTAAGCAGTTACAAGAATTAAGAGATTTCGAAAATGATGGGGATAAAGCATCAATGTTTGAGGATCAACAGACTTCAATTGATCTTGAAAAAAATGAAGGTAGAAGAGTTTACGCTCCTGCTGCAAATAAGCAAAGAGATGAGATGAGGCATTTAAACCAAGAAACTTTGAGAGAGATTGAAATTGATGAGTCAAGAAGCTTAGTCAACAAACTCAATGAGAAAAAACAAGCCAAGAAGACTGGTGAATCAATTGACGAGAAAGAAAATCACAAAGAAACAGAAATAGAGACAGATACAAATCCATGGCTAGCAGTGGGTTCTTCAACAAGCACGAAATCAAAAAACTCGTCCAAGATTGCTGGCGTTGTTGACCAATCATCGTCCAAGCTTGAGAAATCAAAACACCAAATCAATAAGAAGAAGCGTAAAGCTGGAGAGCTTGCGCCTGAAGAGGCGATGATAGATATGGATCAGACGTTAAATATCGTTGATCCATATGGTGGATCTGACAACGAGCAACAAGAAGGTGACGAGGGCCAAGTGCATATGTTTAGACAAAAAGATCTTATCAAAGAAGCATTTGCTGGTGATGATGTTGTACGTGAGTTTGAAGAAGAGAAACAGCAAGTCACGATTGATGAAGGTGATAAGGAGATTGATGAGACGTTACCTGGATGGGGAGACTGGGCCGGTATGAAGAAGCAGAAGAAGAAGAAGATTGTAAGAAAAGTGAATGGAGTGGTACAAGCTGACAACAGAAAGGATAAGAAGATGAAGAATGTCATCATCAATGAGAAGGTGAATAAAAAAAATATTAAGTATCAGTCGAACGGTGTGCCTTTCCCATTTGAGACTATGGAACAATATGAGAGATCATTAAGGATGCCGATAGGACAGGAGTGGACCAGTAGAGAAACACATCAAAGGTTGACGATGCCTCGTGTCATAGCCAAACATGGCAGTGTGATTGACCCGTTAAAAGCACCATTCAAATAGAGCAATAAAATAAAGAATTTGAAGTTTTCTTTGATCGTAAATATATATGCCAGATGTGCATGTCATTTTGCAAATTCAAATTCCGACTCAATTGTTTGCCCTTTTTTCGCTTACACTTTTCTTTTTAAAAAACACTCATTTTTTATGGGACAGATCGTTTTGCATCAGATAATGAAAAAAAATACGATTTCACTTATCAAGTATATCTAAATTATCAACTCAGTTGCAAAATATTTAACCCAATGGACACTTTAAAGCTGGCTACGGACAATCCGTTTGACCGCGTGGAAACGCTAATGACGGTCACCAACAGTGACGAACAACAACAACAGCAACAACCACAGCAGCAGCAGCTCTCCTTCACCAAGACTGAAAGGGTCACTATTAAGGTGCGAAACCTCTCTGTCAAACTGAGAAGTCGTTCCAAGCTCCATGGTTTCTTCCGTTCAAAGGAGAAAGATTCGGATTCCGCTCTTTCTGCTCCTGTTGATAACTTCAGTGATGGAAATGATGCTGAAAGGCATAATATCAAGACCTTGTTGGAGCCCATGTCCTTTGACATCAAGCCTGGAACAGTTACTGCCATCATGGGTGGTTCCGGCTCAGGGAAAACCACATTGCTCAACTTGATGTCTGGAAGATTCACAAACTCGTCTAATTTGGTCAAGCAAGGTACAGTGGAATTCAACGGGGATGAGGATATCACATCGATACGGCACGCATATGTGATTCAACAAGATATTTTGCTTCCTCATTTAACATGTTACGAATGCTTAATGTTTGCTGCAGAATTAAGACTACCTAAGTTGACCAATAAAACGGACAGAAAATTATTGTTGGAGAAGATTATTCTAGAGTTGGGTTTGAAAGATTGCAGGGATACCAGAATTGGAGATTCTTCTCACAAGGGATTATCTGGTGGTGAAAAGAGACGATTATCAATTGGAGTGCAAATGCTTTCCAACCCTTCTGTGTTGTTTTTAGATGAACCGACAACGGGTCTTGATGCTTATAGTGCTCATTTGTTAGTGAAAACGTTGAAAAATTTGGCAAAGACGGGGAAATCATTTGTTATGAGTATTCATCAACCCAGATCTGACATCTTTTTTCTCTTTGATAACATTGTCTTATTGAGTAATGGCAATCTATGCTATGGATACTCTGGAGACTACATTTTGCCATATTTCAACAATAGACTTGGGTTTGCCGTTCCAGAGAATGTCAACCCCGCAGATTATATAATCGACATCACCAGTATCGATAATCGAACCTTGCAATCAGAGACTGAAACTAAAAGAATCGTTGCAAGGATAGTTGATGCATGGCAACAAGAAAAACAACATATCTTATCATCTGACATTGATATAGCGGCACAGATCGAGGAAAATAAAATTCAAGCTGCAGATGTGAACAATCACATCTTGGATAACACGGAGATGGCTCCATTTTGGCGTCAATTGACCATTTTAACAAGAAGGACTTTTTTACTCTCTATAAGAGATTATGGTACTATGGCAGCTGTCGTGGTGGAGCCCATTGTGATGGGATTGATTTGTGGATGGGTTTTTTTCAAACCGGGTAACTCATACTTGGGGTTGAGGACCAAACAAGGTGTCTTGTATACATCTAACGGATTACAAGGTTATTTGTTCTTGCTTTTCGAGATATACCGATTATCTTTAGTTGATATCAAAGTCTTTGATATGGAAAGGTTGGAAAATTGTGTCTCTGTGCCACTGTTTGTACTTTCAAGAAGAATTGCAAAGCTATTCATCGAGGATTTACCGGTGCCTTTTTTCTTTTCTATAATCATATACTTTATGGTTGGTTTACGTACAGATGGTGCATCACATTATTTCATTTTCTTTGCTGGGAGTTTGTTGAACCATCTATGTACAATTGCATTTGCAACATTGTGCATCGCATTATCGAGAGATTTTGCCTTGGCATCATTGTATGGAAATTTGTATTACACTTTTCTATCAATGTCTTCGGGTTATTTTGTCAACACCGAACATATGCCTGTTTATGTCAAATGGTCCAAATATTTGTCGAGTTTATGGTATGGATTTGGAATGTTTTGCGCCAATGAGTTTACAGGATTCAAAGGCGACTGTTTTAAACAAAACGCAGGGAATCCAAACGTGAACCAAATATGTCTGTTGGAGAGCGGTCCAGTTATCTTGAAGACTTTGGGATACTCTGAGAATTGGATCACCACACCCATGTGTGCAATATTTGCTATACTCATGGGATTATTCATCATCTCTACCTTTGTTTTCTATATCAATGTTGTTGATGTTTCTTTGGCTAAACAGATCAAGTCAAAAAAGAATAATACTCAGACGGAAGATCTCTTGGTCAAGACAGAGACAGATGATGAAGGAACTGAATTACAATTGATGAACAATCGTAGTACTGATGAAAAGGAATCAGAGGGCATCAACGTTCATTTGAGTAGTATATTTCTTGATGTTTCGATTAACGAGTTTGCAGCCAAGTTCATAGGAAAGAAGCACATCATCAAAAAGACAATTTTGAACGATATCAATGCCACATTCGAATACGGAAAATTGAATGCGATAATGGGACCATCCGGTTCAGGAAAATCGTCTTTATTGAATTTTATCAGTGGTAGAATCTCGTCTACTTTGAATACAAAATACCAGTCTTCTGGTGAGGTGTATTTTGATAAATATAAGATCAGCCCTCAGTTGATACGGTCCATTTGTTCCTATGTATCTCAAGATGATGATAGTTTGTTACCTACTTTAACGGTACGAGAAACTTTAATGTTTGCAGCCAAATTGAGATTGGGCAATTCAATCACTGAACAGAAACGGACAGATATGGTAGATGATATCATAGCTAAGATGGGGCTTAGAAATTGTCAAGATACACCAATCGGTTCTGATATGAAAAAGGGTATATCTGGAGGTGAGAAACGGAGAGTTTCTATATCTATCCAGTTGTTAAACAATCCAAAAATCTTATTGTTGGATGAACCCACATCTGGATTAGACTCATTCACTGCATCCTCTATTTTGACCGTGTTGAAAAAATTGACATTGGAAGGAAAGACAGTGATCATGACGATACATCAACCAAGATCCGATCTCTTTAGCCAGTTCGGTACTGTTTTACTATTGGCGAAAGGTGGTAAAGCGCTGTTCAATGGAACACCACAACATATGATGGAATATTTCAGCCAGTTAGGTTATCCTGTACCCAAATTGACTAATGTAGCTGATCACGTATTGGATTTGATCAGTGTTAATACCCAGAACGCACATTTCGAGCTGGAATCGAAAGAGCGCGTCAATATGGTGTTGCAGAATTGGAACACAAATGAGAACAAATTAAGTGATAGTTTTCAAAAATTGCAAATTGTGGAGCTCAATGATAATGATACTAGTAATGTGTTTTCATCGATTGTTAGAGAGTCAGCACCGTTCCGTACGGCGTATCCGTTGCTTTGCAAGAGACAATTTTTAGGAGTTATAAGGGATAGAGACGTGGCACTCAATCGTATAACGCAAGTGGCTGGTATGGGAGTGATACTACTGCTTTTCTTTGCGCCATTGAAGAGCAATTACATTGGAGTGACAAATAGGTTAATGTTGATTCAACAGGGTGTGACACCGTTATATTTTGTCGGGATGCTTAACAATTTGTGCATCTATCCACAGGAAAGGGATTTTTTCTATGAGGAGTATCACGATAACGTTGTTGGATTGAACTCATTTTTTTTACTGTATTTTACAGTGGAAGTTCCTTTTGAAGTATTCAGTTCCGTTTTATTCTCATCGTTTATTGTGATGGTGATTGGGCTTCCAAGAACACCCGGTTTGTTTTTTGCAATGATGTACATCACTATATGCGTTGTCAATTGTGGTGAAAGTGTTGGTATAGTATTCAATACTGTGTTTGATCACGTGGGATTTGCCATGAACGTCATCTCGTTAGTGTTGTCAATAAGTACATTTATGGCTGGATTGATGTCGTTAAACATGTCTGGGTTTTTAAAGGCGATCAATTGGACTTCACCTTTACATTATGGGGTAATGGCAGCTACAAATATGAGTTTTAGGAAACAGGATAAATTTTCATGTGATGCCAGTACGATGAACTCAAATGGCACGTGCATATTTGGTGATGGACAAGATGTATTGGATCAGTATGGGTTAAATTACAACTATCGGATGTTGTTGGGAGTGTTGGTGGTGATCGTGGTTGGGTATCGATTCATCTTGACATATCTGGTGTTACGGGTGAAGTTGTTGAGGTTCAATATAGAGAGATTGAAATTAAAGAGATAATAAATAGAGAGATATTCATATAGTATATTTAAGGTCGTGTTTTATACATCAAAGTACAAATACGTGTCTGACTGGTGACACGGTAGTTGGTCAAAAAATGGCAGCTTGCTGGACACACGGAAGAGGGGCTTTTTATAATTGGCATCGGCAGAGAAGAAGAAGATTAGGTAATCATTAAATAACATAACAGGGGCTGTCTCTTGTGAGAATTTCAAAAAAATTCAATTTTTTTTTTTTTTAATTTTCTTTCTTTTATTCTTTCTTTTATTTCTATAAAATCAAAAAAAGGTGTGTGGTGTGGGTTTTTTACACACATATATATATATATATATTTTTCATACGCTGCTCAACCATCATCATCTATCAATTATTTTTATAACATTAAAATATACCCGTTTCGGGTTTCAAACTAAATATTTTTCACAATTACATCAACATTAAACAAGAAATTTTATCTGTGAACTTGAAATTCCACCATTCACTACACTTCACTCAACTGAATCAAAAACTCACTATTCAATTCTACTTCACAGTGTGTCTTCTTATATAATCAACTTTTATACTTTTTTTTTTTCAATTTTTGACATAATTTTGGAATTCTATTGTTTCCACCTGTCACACGTCATTTCACACCCCCCAACGTCATTATTATATACAAGTTTGAAGCAAATGAATGCCGCCATTGTCTCATCTTCCTCCACCACCGAAAGATATGTGCCCGAATACCGAAAATCAACATACAAAAATAGAAACAGATTTCTGCCTGATGAGTTGAGAAGAAGACGAGAGAATCATCTGATATCATTGAGAAAACAAAAAAGAGATCAGGAATTGTTGAAGAGAAGGAAAATCCACAATGAATTGGATACCATAGATGGGGAGATCAGATTGGAAGAGAGCAATTCAACAAAGACATCGAATCCATCTTGTATACCTCAATTACAACAAATATTGATACAATTGAAGTCAATAAATCCATTACCGCTGTTGACAACATTGGCAACCATGCTATCACCTGCAAGCTCAGATTCGATTCCACCAATTGATGAACTGATTCAATTGAAGTTTGTACCAATCTTGATGGATTTTATGTCATCGAACGTTTACGAGTTGCAATACCAACTGCTTTGGGCTTTGGTGAATATCTCATCCGGTACTGAAAGACATACAAAATTTTTGATTGAAGAGCATAAAATCATTCCAGCTCTTTTAAATTTGATCGGTTCAACTAGTAACATTCTTGTGAAAGAAGAAGCTGTCTTATGTCTTGGGAATTTATGCATTGATAATTTGAACGGTGAACAAGTTCGAAATACCATCATCATAGGAGGTGGCTTGGTGAAATTGATTGAGATTTTGTTAGTAGAAGATGATGATTTCAACAAGATCAATTCTAGTTTGAAACTTAAAAGGAAAGCCAGTTGGGTATTCATGCAACTATGTAAAACTGATCAATATGGGAGATTACCATCATCAAATTGGAACGTGTTGAGATATATCATTCCACAATTGTACCACGTTTTAAATAACGGATATCAAGATATCTCTGTCTTGAGAAGCTTGTTGAGAGCTGTACAATATTTGACAAATGAATTGTTAACAAACAATAGAGTGACGACAATATTGGATTTCAAAATTCATCTCTTGATCATACACAAATTTTTGAAATTCAAAAAATACAACGATGTCAAAGTCATATGCATTCATATCATTAAAAACATCATCACGGCTACTTCACAAAAGATAACACAAAGCTTGGTCAATGATGGTTTGCTAAGAGATATCTTTTACATATTCACCTCTCCATCAACATCTTCTGAATTGAAAAGGGAATGTTGCTCAGTCATTGGATTGGTTTGTCAATGTTCAGCTGAAATTATACAACAAGTCTTTGATACAAGTCTTATCCCTCATTTAATTCACTGTTTGAAGAACGGAGACTCACCGGTGAAAGTTGAAGCTTGTAATGCCTTGTGTAATGCTATTCAATTCAGTGCTCCAACAGGCTTGGAAATCACCACCATTGCATCATTGACTACACATATCTCGAAACAAGCTCCAAAGATAATACCATTTTTAGTTTCACAAGGGATTTTATCACCATTATGTGAGATGTTACAAATTGCCTCTCCAAATTTACAAAGCCGGATTTTGAAATCTTTGGAAAGAATTTTAGCTACTGGTGAATATCTTAGTTTATCAGGTGATATACCTCAAAATGAGTATGCACATTTCTTAATCGAATGTGGAGGTAAAGATATCATGGAAAAAATGATCTCAGATGCATTGAACGACGAAGATAGTGAATTGAATAATGAATTGATTAAAAGTATCGATGATATGATGAAGTTGTATATCAACAATAACGAGCAGAAATATGGTTGCAATGGAACAGATTTGTCCTTGTCTACCATCTCGAGTGATTTGAGTAGTGGTGAAACAACCATACAATATCAAGTGCAGCAGTTCACGACTTCTGATGACAAGGGTGAGACAGATGACGAAGATGAAGATGTCACAATGGCTCCGAGTGTTGGTGATGATGGATTTTTCAAGTTTGGCTAACCACACAAATCCCCATTGTAAGCCCTTTTATTTTTGACATCATTCAAAACAACTTGACTGTGAAATTGTTTATTTATATGATCCTTTTCAACAGAAATTTTTGCTTTCCACTTTTTGCATCTTTATATTAATTAACATGAAATCCAAGCTTTATTTTCCTTTATGAAATTTTTTAAAACTTTGTCTCTAGATCAATCTCTATGTTTTAAGTAAAAAAGAAAGAAGCAAACAGCATCTGTACCAAACACAATGAACATTATCAACGGAAACCATATTAAACCACCGCCATCTGGTCTTACTTTACTCACCAGACCAATGATATATGGTATAACGGCAGCACCACCACCACCCATCGCCACCAAGGTACCGACACCAGCGGTTTCCAACCTTGAGGGCAAGTATTTCAAGGCAACAACAACAATGGTTGGGAACATGGGACCAACGAAAAACCCAACAACCATAATAGCCATAACTTGAATGGTGAGCCATTGGGCAAACACAGTAAAGATCAAACTGCATGAGGCAATGATGCAACAACATATTACGACTGCTGTCAATTCCCTAGTTTCGAACCAGTGACCGATGACGAAACCTAACACCACCCTACCCATGGTCATGAACAACCAATACGAGCTGGTTATGTAGGAGCTTGTAGTTTTCAGCTTGTGTTTGATCACGATGAGGTAATTGAAGATCCAGGAGCCAATGGCCAATTCCCCACCAACGTAGATGAATAACACTGCTGAAAAAAACCAAACCAATTTATTTGAGAGTACTTCTTTGATATTAACTTCTCCTTCATCGAGATTATTGGATTTCAATGACATGAGATATTTGTGCTTCCATTTGGTCTCATTTTTAAATAAAATGGCAATTGAAATGACAATAGATAGGGATAACGCTGCCAATACCAAGTAGTAATAAATCCATGACACACCATTATTGATCATCCTCGTAATCAATACAGGTGAAATCATACCTCCGAGTCCATACTCTGCATGACTCAACCCTAATAATTGGTTACAATATTTCAACCGACCTATCCAAACATTACTAGTACTATCCAAGACACCTGCACCAAACCCGGCAAGGACATAACTCATGACAATAACAGCAAATGGAGGCTTACAAAAGACAATTAGATAACAAGTCATTGAGAAAGTTTGACATGATAACATTGCACCATAAAACCCATAATTCGATATAATAAAATTACTTAATAGTGAACTTGCTAAATATCCGATAAATTGGGCACTGAATAAATATGACAGTTGTGAGTGATCGATACCGTATTCTTCAATTAAAGATGGGATCACTGTACCAACGGTGGAGTCGGAGAGTCCAAATACGAGGTAACAAAGAGAGAGTGAGGCGTATTGCCATCGTAATAATCTCGACTGTTTGATGTCCAATGAGTCAATTGTCACTTCATGCGTCTGGTAAAGCACTTTGTATGGGTATTGATGCTGCTGCTGATCTTCTTCATCATGTGGGGTTGAGGCAGCAGTAGTTGAACTAGCATCGTAGTCGTCGTTGCTGTTCAAAGAGGATAATTCTGTGTCGAATAGTAGAAAGTTGTCATCGTCTTCCGGGGCCATCTTTTGTAATTTGATAGTGTGTTCTTGATTATCCATTCATCTTTTGTTTAACTTCTCTTAATCTCTCTCTCTCTCTCTTTCTCTCGCTTCTCTGTCAATCATTATCCTTCTTGGCAATCAACCGAAAAAAAAAAAAAAGATTTTCTTACAATTTCGAGTAAATTCCGACAATACAGTTCTTTCAAAAGAGAGAGATCAACTGGATTATCATAGATTATAATTGGCGATGAGTGTCAAACTATCCACAGCAAAATTAAACTCAGTTGTAAAGGGTATTCAGAACTTATACCCTATAGTATTGGCTGACTCATCATGGGACAACACGGGGCTCTTGGTGGATTCATCCTACCCAGATCTCGATGATGAGCTGCAAGAAACGTCATCATCACAGACTAAGATCTTACTAACGGTAGATCTCACCCAGTCGGTCGTCGACGAGGCCATTGAATCCAAATCGAACTTAGTACTTGCATACCACCCTTTCATCTTCAGAGGCTTAAAGAAAATCTCACACAACGATCCTCAGCAATCATCATTGATCAAATTGATCCAACACAATATTAGCGTCTATTCTCCACATACTGCCATTGACTCCGCTCTTGGAGGTGTCAATGACTGGTTACTGGACGGTATCAAGGCAGGAACGGCGGATACTGTGGTGCTGTTGGAACCAAGCAAAATCGTGGACGGTGCTGGTATGGGTAGGTTGTTAACGTTGGGACAAGAGACGAGTATCGAGGCTCTTATACCAAAAATCAAACTGACAATTGGTCAGCCTTATATTCAAGTTGCCACTCCAAGAATTGCAAAGCTGATCAAATCAGTAGCAATCTGTGCTGGAAGTGGCAGTGGGATTTTTAAGAATGTTGAAGCAGATTGTTATTATACGGGAGAGTTATCACACCACGAACTGTTGTATTTGAAAGAGAAAGGTAGCTATGTCATTGCTTGTAATCACTCAAATACTGAAAGAGGGTTTTTGACGGTTTTGAAAGAACAATTATTGAAGGAGTTCAACAATGATGTTGAGATCATCATCAGTGAAACGGACAAAGATCCATATGAAGTTGTTTGAAATAGCAAATGCAAAATAAACATGTTAATACTAGTATCTCCAAAATATAGATCTAACGAAACGAAACAAGTAGGAAGAAAGCAAACCATTTCTATTACAGCTCCGCTGCAACGTTACTATGACTTTCTAATATCCCATCTGATCTTTCCTCATCATAATCATCGCCCGTTGATGATTCATAACTCAGTTCGCCCTTTTCAGCCATCTCTTTCTCCAATTGTTCCTGTCTATATTCAGGACCATTATGAACCCATTTTTTCATAAATCCAGTCAACACACCAGCACACAGAACCTGTTCTGCCTGATATAGTACCAACGGCACAAGAAGCTTACCTAAATTTTCATTACGCGATCCATATTGTGATACCACCAAAGAAACTCCTAATGCTGCCGTCTTGGCACCTCCACATAACATCACAGCAACCGTGTCTCGTCTATTGTAATAAAAAGGTCTGAATGCTTTGTATGAGTAAGTATACAACTTCGAAGACTCTGTTGTTGGCTTTTCTGGAAATATTTTGAGCAAGAAAGCCGGTCTTGAGTATAAATAACAGATGACAGTGAAGAAAAGGTAAATGCCAATGTTGAAGAAGACAATAAAAATTATCGACGCTGTCGGCACCGAGGTGAATGCCTTTTGAGCAAAAGCTGTTGAAAAAGATGACCACATGATCAATAATAACATGAATGACCCAACTTTGTTGAATTTTGTCTTTGTATAAAAATACTTCACCTCTTTAGGGAACATATTTTGTAAAACTTGACCAATGAACAATGGCACAAACACTGAACAACCAATCTGTTTCATCACCTCCTTATAAACTCTCCCCACTGAAGAGCCATTAGCAGGATTTGCGAATCCCCATGATCCAGACAAATACATCTGTGTTAACGCTGGAGTGATAAAAGCGCCTAATAAATTTCCAATAAACACTTCACAAAGTGTCAACAAGTCGTTACCATCAGCCTTCTTCGTCATTACCACATTAGACGCCACCGTAGTAGGACATGCAGCAGTGACGATCAACCCAACTAACATCCAATCGTTGATCCCGTCATTATGCAGCAGACGTATTCCACAACAAATTCCATATATGATTGATGAAGTGATCAAAAAACTTAACGTCAACACAGTCAAGTGAACACGCCAATTGCTCATGTTCTTCAACAACAGCTTTGTAGACATGGACAAACCGGAACCAAAAAAAATAATGGCCACTGCCAAATAACCAATGGTGTATTCCAGCCTTATGTGTCCATGCTGTTTGGCAACATTGGGGTATGAATGAGCTAACGCAATAAAGCTACCGAGACCCAAAAAAAACCACTGATCGATGGCGAACTGAAGCACCCAGTTGAGGAACCGTCCCAGCTTGTATTGGGCTGGGAATATATTCATATATGTAGCGGTTGGTTGGTCGTAGGTAGGAAGAGATTGTTAATTGATCTCTCTCTATTTTACTCTTCTTATCTTTTATTATTTTTTCTCCCAAACAAAAACGGTTTCTCTTTTTAATATAAATTGTTAATGGATGTGAGAAACTTTTATCCGACTATCTTTTGACGATCCCCCAACAACTGAAATTAAAAACAAAGTCTTGGACACGGCTCGCTTCCGAAGTGTATATATACTTGAGTAAAATACCTCTTGGCCAGCTTCTAGAGTATTTAGACTTTTATTTATATTACTTGAATTTACTCGCTTAAACAAGAGATTTCCTCTCCAGCCGTAGATTTTAGGTTGGTCATGGTTTTCCCAGTCACCTAGGAGATGGTGGGCATGCACAATTTTTTTCAACTCAATAATGTCGAGGAAATGGGGCAGGATGAGAAAATTTCTCATTAATTTTGGTGGTGTGGTAGTGGTAGTAGTAGTATAAGCTGCAGCATGAATGAAATACTGCTTATAAGTGTGATTTGGCAGTTTAACAATTAAACACTGTGATGGCGCATAAATGACTCATTTTGACGAAATACCGTGGCGCAAAATTATGCGGTTCACATCAACAAACTGTTGGGAAGAATAAAAGGCCACTGAGATGCTTTAAGACCCGACTGACACTTTCTTGGCCTCTGAGATAAACAAAGCCGGAATGGCTTTGTGCTTAGAGTGAATTCAGATTTTGAATACAATTACACAGAAACTTTGTAGTACAGTTGTTAAGAAGAGAAGTAGATAATCCCACTACTGAAGTCATCTCCTTGATTTTCACATGTTCCATGATTCGAAGTTTCATTCAGGCAAGAATTTTTACCGCTGCTATCATCTCATACAAAAGTAAAGCATTCACTATTAGACATTAATTGAACTGAGACTTGCAATAAAACCTAAAAATACGTAGATTTTAAACTTTTTTCATGAAAACAAAGGCTTCTCATGCATTAAATCATGACTGAATTCAGCAGGCTCAAAACGGTCTTTTTGAAAAAGAGATATTTCCATGTGTCTGCGGTTCTTGATATTTATTAATAATCAAACTTTTCATTCCAGAAGAATCTCATGTATTATCAAGGAAATAGAAGCTGAATGTATCGGTCTGTGAACTTGAAAGGAGAACATACAACACACTTGGTAGATTCATCTAATCATGTGTGTGTATGACTTGGCTATTACAAATATACATGTAGCACCAAATTTGATCTTGTGATGGTTGATTGATTGATGCTGTCACACAAAAGAAAGAAAAGATGTGAAAAAAAAAAAAAAAAAAAAGTTTTTATTACCGGATTTCTCATTTAATACTGCTTACTACTTACACTGTCACTTGAAGATTAATACATCAATGATTGAAGCATCATGGCCATGGAACTAGATTTAGAAGGTTCCTTCACTTTGCCCACTCCAGAGTCTATTCCATACATGGTAGACCCCTCCTCTGTTTCCGCTCCATATCAGATCACTGGAGATATCCCTCCTTTCAGATTGAAGTCTTCATATTGTGTCACAGATACAGATGAGCTCTTTCTTTTTGGAGGATTTGATGAAGATGACAACCGTAAGTACTTCACATCTGCATATATGATATACATCAACTGAAAGCCAAAACAATACTAACGACACTTTTCAAAATTAGTTGATGGTAACGTTTACATCTTAGATTTATTATCAGGAAAGTGGAGCAAAAAAAGACATAAGGTTTTTCGAGAGGGACACTCTTGCACCTACATTGGTAACAATCGGGTCATAATCATTGGTGGTGAAGATATCGTTGAGGATGAATATGAGGTGGATGTTCAATTTTCTGGCTGCTCGGTGTTGATCTACGATATACTGACCGACAGCTTTTCAAAGCCCCACACTATTCATTACCCCAATAGCCGATTTCGACATGCCACATGTGTCACTCCTGATAAGACTAAATTGTTTGTCAGTGGAGGCATCAATAATAATGACATGGGATCTTCGATGGGGGACTTATACTGCTTGGACTTGGTGAATTTGACTTGGTCTGGACCGATTGAGTTTGTAACTAGATTTGACCATTTCATAACTTATTGTGATAGCAAAATATATTCCTTTGGAGGTTTGAATGAGGATATTAATCACGTTAACACCATAAGCTGGATTGATTTGGAGACAAATTTGATTGGTGAGATCAAATTGAAAGATGTTCCAAGGCAGATGGGAGGCGAGATTGTCTATATCTCTCCAACTAGTTATAATCCTAAAGTCATTTTGAATGTTGTAATTCCATTATGGAGTTCAATGTTGGAGTATACTTTCAAATCTGCATCGATTGCCACCTTCGATTTAATCAAATTACGTTGGAATTTAGCTGTTGTCGGTGAGTACCCTTTGAAGGGGATTTGCTGGAGGCAATCTTTTGTATCCAAAGGCAAACTATATATGATGGGCTCATTATCTAAGGGTTCCGACTCCGAGTCCGCCTCTCAGTTGAATGAAATTCTAAGAATTGAGATGTCCAGTCTTGGAATCAACAAATTAGAGACCAATGACACCACGGGGAGCAAATTTATAGCCGATTTTGCAGCGATGTTGAATGATGACCAATTCGCCGATTTCCAAATTTTTGGAAATTCAGACGAGGAAAATAACAACAACAACAATAATAATAATAATAATAATAATGAAGCTAATGCTGCGGGACCGATATATGTACATAAGTCCATCTTGCTGGCCCGTTGGCCCCACTTCAGAAGAGTTATTGGTTCAGGTATGATCGAGGCATCATCCAATAAAATGTACATTCCAGAACCCATTTCCAGACTCAAAGGTTTAGTCACATTTTTATACACCAACGGATTGGACTCTTCAGTAGCAAGCAACATAGATGACTACACTGGGTTGTTGATCTTGGGCAATTTATACGAGCTCAGTGAGTTGAAAAGCTTGTGCCTTGAGAAAATTTACCATTCAATGAGCTTGGAAAACTTGATATTTATATGGAAAAGATCTATTATAGCAAATGAGCCAATTTTGACCAGTAATTGTTGCAAATACATATACGATAATTGGGGTTACATAGTCAAGACGGATGATTTTAGAAATTTGGAAAGAGAATTGCTTTTGAAATTGTTTGAAGGAATGGATGAAAAATCGAAGATCGTCTCTACTGAATTTACCAAGAATCGTTTGTCAGGCCCGGACGGAGGTATAGACGAGGAAGATGGCATCATGGTGGAAGAATCTGCTTCTTTGACAAGTTTGCATACTGGCCTTTTGACAAGGCTCTCTTCTCCAAAACTAAGGCGTGATGATGACATCAATGCCAACAATGATCACCTCATTTTCAATTCACCCATAACTACTTCTTTACATCCTGTTTAACGCATTTTTTAACGAATTAAAACCAATTAAAAATCTATCAATAATTAAGTCAGATAATTTATAAACCTGCATTTTCTATGTTGTGAAAGCATAATCGTACTTCTCATCAGTACAACCATCGGTGTCACCTCTCATGTACATTTTCACTGCTTCACCCCATTTGGGCAGGTTCTTATAAACAGCAATATCAGCAGGTAAACCATCAATGGCACCTATTAAAGTCTCAGCGAGTCCTTCATCCCTGATCTTTGTCAATGGTGTCATATAAGTCTTCAAGCTTAAAACCACTGCACCTGTACGAGGCATCCTGGTCAATACCTGCCTTTCAGATCTCAAAAATATCTTGTTGAAGTCGAGTTTTGTGGCATCAAGTTTGGCAATTCCAGCATTCTCTTGTGGTCTGCCATGATTGCCTGTGAGGGCAAGCAAATTTGTGTGGGTCTGAATACCCCAATTCACTCTATACAGGAATTGAAATGGCTTCACTCTGTCGAAGAATTTATTCATTGCCAATTTCAATTTAGATTCATATTGAGGAACTGGATCATGTATCAATGAAAGATGCTTATTCAAGTTGAACAGCGGATTGAATCCATTGGGGAAAACTGCGGTTCCTGCCCTCAATATATATTCCCCATCCTCTTCATTCTTCATCAAGATTAAAAAGTCATCTTCCATATGGCGGGCCAACAATATCAACAACAGTTTCAGACTTTGACCTTTAGATGACAATGGAAGGTATTCTCTCCTAGCAGAGTTGTACACTTGCTTGTCAATTTTTTGAAAGATCATTGGATATCTTGTCAAATAAAAATTGATAACAAATTCATAGTATTCCTTCACTGCTTCAGTGGCATTATCATTGAGCAAAATCGTCTCCTCTGGTATTTCTTGAGCGATCTTGACACGGATGTTTGTCCTCTCAACGTAGTTCTTATCGAATAAGATGTATTCGTCATATCGAAGGTTCTTAATCCCCATTGTCATCTTGTACACTGCATTTTTCATCGGTCTATACTTTTCTGGTTCTTGAGTCTCCCAGTTGAAATCGCTTGAGATCAGCGTGAGTTTATCTGAATATTGGACTTCGTTGACCCCCAGTTTTTTGAGCGTAGCATTCTTGGGCTTTGTAATATATTGAAATGCATACGCTAGAAGGCATATTATAGACAGTAGTACAGATAGCTGGGCAAGCATCTAACAAGTGTTGGCTAAATGTGGAGTTAAAGTGGACAGTGTCGATATTTGTTGAAATGGAAACTGCAACTCTTATTTATTATTTTAAATTTATCATTAGCGCGGAAAAATTGTTACGGTTTCTTTTTTTCTTTTTTTGTACAATTGCAGAATGTCGAAGAATGCACTTCGAAAGAATAAGAAAGAGTAGTAGGACCTGCAAAGCATCAGATAAAGAGAGAGATGTTCCCACATTCTCTGGATAGAAAGACAGGCACAATCAGAATAAGATATACACTATATAACTCAAGTGAATACTGGCTCAAATAAAAGCTAATAAGAGCTAAAGAATAGAAGTTTTCAACCCGAGCTAACAAAGAACTAAAGGGATACAGGGCTAATTACGCCTCAATACACAGTTGCTAAAATATCTGGTAGCCCTTTCATAACTTTTAAAACATTTGCCACTTCTAATAATTGTCATGCCTTCCAGAACTCACAAAAATAACACTTCTGGGAATTGCGCTTTGGGATCATATCACGACCCAGCTCTCAAAGTGGATCCATCCTTTCAACTGAATGTGCAAATAGACTTCGCTAGAGTTTATCAAGAGGAATTTTTTACTGACTTTGAGCTAACTAGTGATGAAGATGAAGATAGAAAACCACTGCCCGTTTTGAAAGTTCATAGAATAGTTCTCCTAGCTCGTTGGACTCACTTTAGTAAAGTGATCTCAGCTGGAATGAAAGAGTCGAAGGAAAATAAACTACATATCCCGCAACCACATTCTTGTGTGAAAGCGTTGGTCTGCTACCTCTACACTAATGACTTTGATCCGAATGTTGAATACTCCATGAATGATTATCTTGGATTGTTGTACATGAGCAAGCTTTATGAGATGGACGATATGAGAAGGTTATGTCTCCAATACATATATCCGTCACTTGAATGCCACAATTTGATAAAGATTTACACAGGTGCCACTGCGGCAGCCGAAATCCAGTTGACTGAAATATGCGCTAGGTTCATATTTGAGAATTTGCAAACAGTTTCTGGATTTGAGGAATTTAGGAATTTGGATAAAGATTTGTTGCTAGGTTTGTTCGATAACTTTGGTGCTGATTCTCTGATCCTGTGTGCTATAATTCTGACATCAACAGATCTGCAAAAAGCACGAGCAGAAGAGGCAGCGCGACAGAAAGAGGCAAAAGCAGCAGAAGCTTTAAGAAAAGCCGAAGAAGCACGAATAGCAGAAGCAGCACGAGCAGCAGAAGAAGCACGATTACGTCGAAACGGTGTATATTACCGATAGGTAGACACCGATGAGTGGAACATTTGGAAGTAGTATTACCATTAAGTTAATCGTGGCTCATATATGATTTTCTGTTTTTGTGTTGTGATTGGCCCAATAGAAACTAAATGGTATTCTTATCAGCCGGGGTGTTTGAGCTTTCTCACTTTTATTAAAATTGAATTGATGACTAAAATTGAATATCATTGTGTCAGAATTTATGCTTAGCATAAAGTTTTACACGAAGGGACAACGGTCGACCAATCTCTTAAAAATAAGTACACACGAAGTGTTAAGATGAACATCAGCTTGTAGGCCTTTTGACTGCATGTTTCTGTCAAAGAGATTCACTAGATCCAGACGGTTCCACTGAGGACAACCCATAGCAGATCAACCAAACAGCATCAAACAATGCTGACATTGTGGTGTGTTGATATGTTGATATTAGCTGATTCAAAGTGGTATGTTAAGGTTGGGCTGGGCAAGTATCTAAGAAGTGTTGGCTAAACGTGAGATTGAATTAGATAGTGTCTATATTTGGTTAATTGAAAATGCTTATCTATCATCAGCGCAGAAAAACTGTAAGCGATTTTTTTTTCACACAAAAATCATCAACACTTTAAAGCGATCCAGCTTTTCCATTAATTGTCATGCCTTCCAGAACTTACAGAGATAACGGATCTGGCAATTGCGCTTTGGGGCCATATACTGACCCTGCTCTCAAAGTGAATCTAGACTTTGAACTAAATGTGCAAAAAGACTTCGCTAGAATTTACCAAGAAGAATTGTTTACTGATTTTGAGTTAACTAGTGATGAAGATGAAGGAGAAAACGGAAAACCGCTGCCCGTTTTAAAAGTTCATAGAATCGTACTCCTAGCACGTTGGAGTCACTTTTCTAAAGTGATCTCAGCTGGAATGAAAGAGTCGAAGGAAAACAAACTACATATCCCGCAACCACTTTCTTGTGTGAAAGCGTTGGTCTGCTACATCTACACTAATGACTTTGATCCGAATGTTGAATACTCCATAGATGATTATCTTGGATTGTTGTACATGAGCAAGCTTTATGAGATGGACGATATGAGAAGATTATGTCTCCAACAGATATATCCGTTAATTGTAAGCGACAATTTGGTAAAGATTTACACTGGTGCAGTTGCGTCAGGTGAAATCCAGTTAGCCGCAAATTGCGCTAGGTTCATCTTTAAGAATTTGCAGAAAGTCTCTGCGTCCAAGGAATTCAGGAATTTGAACAAAGATTTGTTGCTTAATTTGTTCGATAATTTTGCAGCTGATTCTGTGATCCGGGGTGATAAACCCCTGCAACCAGCACTGTCAGAAATCCTTTCTCAACCAAGCAAAGCTCCAATGACTTTTAGTTTTGGTTCACAAAGTTTTGGTTCAAAAGGTTTTGGTGCACAACTAGCACAACCAGCACAAACACCACGATTTTCAGTGCAAAATGATCGGTATACCGATGAGCGCTCCACTTGGTAATGGTCTTACAGTTAACAGTGCTCGCAACCAGTGGCTCATATATGGTTTTCAGTTTATATGTTGTGATTGGCTCAATTGATATCGAACTGTGTTCTCCATCATCGGGATGTGTATGGGCTTATGATCTCATTTTTAATTTGAATTGAATATTTGTGTGACGGAATCAATGTGTTATTTTTAGCATCTGACCCAAGAAATTTTGGCCTTATTCAGCTTACGGTTGAAGCTAATATTGATCCTTAATCAAGTCTACCCCAGTCAATTATATAAAAGTTTACATGAAGAGACAATCGTCGACTAATCTTTTAAAATTAAGTTTACATGAAGTGTTATGATGTACATCAGCTTGTAGGCCTTTTCACTGTGTTTTTATGTCAAAAGAATTCACCAGATCGGTTCAGATGGTTCCACTGATGAGCGCATATCATATCATACATACAGCATTCAAAAGTGCTGCTATTCAGATTGAATTAAACAACGCATCCCAGATTCTTACAGAAATGGGTTGGTTTTGATCGAGCTTACGTAGAAAATTAAAAACTGTTTCAAGAAAATCATCCTGATCATCTTCTCAGCAATGACAAGGACGATAATATCTCGTGACGGAGAAGAAATCATTCACATCTTAAATATCCAAATTATCTTAAATGAACCATATATCAATACTAACGAGTTTGCTTCGATTGCCTGTTGAGTTTAATTTTAGAATGTAATCATTCAACCAACCTCATATGAGAAACCTCAATCTAATCAGAATTTAGGTCTGAATTTCTGTGTTCGATAAGCTCTGATTCTGGTTTATTCTCCAAATCAATCTTCTCATTACTCAAAGCAGTTGCAATAACGCCAAAGGATTCTTCATCTAAACCAAATGATGAGCCAACAGCCCTTTCTTCCTTGGATAATGCAAAAGGGCCCGGGTGCCTTTCGAAGATTGCATCCATTTCTTCCAACGTGTGGCCAGCTGTTTCGACCAAAAATAGCCAATTCATAAGAACGAATGAAGCATTGATGACTGCCCAAATGATATAAAATTTGTACAGCAAGTTTTCAACACCGATAGGGGTAATCATAACAATAACAAAATTGCAAATCCATTGTGTAGCCATAGATATGGCATTAGTTCTTGACCTATATTGCAATGAGCTAATCTCTGGAGAGTAACACCATGACACTGGAAGCACAGACATTCCAAACACGTCAAAGAACAAGAAGAAGAAAGTAGTGGTGACAATTCCAGATTTGTATGTCCCGACATAATTTGTCAGTGCGATAACAATCATACAAATTGATAAACCACAGCAGCCATAAATCATTGTCCTCCTTCTACCAAAAGAGTCGAAGTAAAGCAAAGGAAGGAACGATGCAGCACAATATTGAGTAGCAGCACACGAAGCTAAGATCAATGCTAAATTTCGTTCCAATTTAACGCTCTCTTGTAACAACAAAGGTAAGTAATAAGATGGAGCATTTATACCAGAAATTTGATTCATCATTAGAGGCATCATTCCCAATAACATACGTCTTAAATTTTGTTGTTTATCATTTTTCTTGAACAAGTCTTTGAACGTAGCATCACCTGCTTCTTTTTCGTGCATAAATGACAGCTTTATCTCTTCGAATTCGTTGACAACATTTGGATGTTCGAAATCAGTGGTGTCTTCGAGTCTTGCCAATATAAGCTTAGCCTCATCATATCGTTGTTGAGAAATCAACCATCTTGGAGTCTCTGGTAAAAATGGTAATACAGACAATACTCCTATAATGAAGATTAACTGAACGAATATTGGAAATCTCCACTGAAAGCTGGTGTTAGTGAAGTTTGTCGCATAACTCAACCAAAAGCTAAGAGCGACACCCGCAATCAAGATTGCCGTTTCAAACACAAGGGCCTTACCTCTTGATTTGTGAGATGTTAATTCAGCTTGCCAAGTTGGAATTGCAGACGAATTCATACCATTACCAATTCCTGATACAACTCTTCCGATACAAAGCTGAACTACTTCAAAGGAACACCCTTGGATGAAGGTTCCAATTATCATGATAATTTCACCGATAACAATCGTCTTCTTTCGGCCCCATCTCTCACCATAAATAAAAGCGATAACACCTGATCCGATGAAAGAACCAACATCGTACAACGATGCTATACAGCCTTGCATTGTTGAATTTGGATGGTTAAATTGTCTGACAAATGGACCACCACTCAAAATTCCACCCATTAAGCCTTGATCGTATCCGACCAAGATATACTCGAACGCCGACGCTAGTACCACAGCGATTTTCAACGATTTTCCTGTGAGACCACGAAGCATATTTAATTACAAACCTTATTACTTCTATTCATGGAATTTTAAAAAAGAAAATTGACTTCAAATCAATGGTGAAATTGTGGTTTATATAGTTCCCGTAATCGTGCAATCAATAAAAGAGACTCCTTGTAAACGCTAAAATAGTCCCGGGCATCTTACAAAGGCTATCTATCTCCATTTTGCAACTGCCGATAAAGTTTATCAGCTACTTAAAATAAAGGGTGGGGGTGTATCCAATGGACAAAGCTTCCATTGAACCATTTGAATTTTGATAGAGAAAAGGTGGTGTTTCTGGTCACAAGTTTCATTAAACTCGAGATTATGTCATAAGTTGTTTGAGATCGCCATTGCATTGTTACACAGACGAGTGATTGATCAAATATTCGGGTCTTTCATCCCTCGATATTGTCTATTATTATTAGTGCAACAGCCACGCGTAGTATATATATATGACGTAATTTTGATTAAATGTTTTTTTTTTCTAATATTTTTGACGTGGGAAGAAAAGTCAGTCAGTAATCTTGGCGGGTATTTGTGACCTCTCAACAAATTGGAGAGCCCAAAAAAAGCTATTCAAGCGATAGTTATCGAGCCTATTCAAAAACAATTCATGAGTTACTTCAAACTGTTATTGGTGGGGTCCACAAGAATAAAACCTAAATTGCTCCATAGTGATAGCCTATTGTAGAGGCGTTCCATACTGCATTAAGTTGACAATACTGTAACAATCAAAATTTGAAGGAGGAGTTGATTTTACTTCACCGATGATCACGGCTGATTAGTGATATACTATGACTCCAACTTCGGCTAGGCTTCATGATTGAACATGCAAGCTATTCGAGCTTGGTGATCAGTTTTACGATTAAAATGTGCCGCAACTGGTGGCCGTCTCAGGGATTGAAATTGAACCTCTCTATTACAACAAAGTTGTCATTAACTTCTTTGACTCCCTGCATCATTTCTGATTTTTGCAATTCTGATTTTTGCCTAGTGATATTCAATTTGTATGAGTTTCGAATTGAAGCAGATCAGCTTATCAGCCTGTTAAAGATACCACCTAAAATTTTTTGACAACAAAGAAGCCAAATGCTCTGACCCATTTATTTTGACAGAGCTTAAATGAGACGGAAAATGTGACTACAAATTTCGACAAGCATTAAAACTCACTTTGCGGTCTTTTTAAGTATACGTAACAGCTCGGGTATGACAAAAATTACAACATTTGCGCTAGCTTTATATACATGGAAGCTAAAGTTGATTTGTCGTGCTTGGACCACTACTCTCGCCACTATTGCTATCTGCTTTGTCAATACTATCAATAGTCAATTCTGTCAGTCTAATCTCACTCCACTTTGTGGTTTCTCCAGTGTTGTCCACAATCACTGGATTTCCTTCATCATCGTAATTTGGTACAGTTATATCTGATCTCAAATTGTTGTCCTTCTTCAATTGCTCTCTGAGTTTCATGATGTTAGTTACAATTCTGTAACGTCAACGGATGTCCACATCATACTTACATTACTATTGGTTCAAAGAATCTCACACCTAACATCGGATCATTAGTTAATAAAGGAACGCTCTGAAAAAATATTAACTAAAATTGACATACCTGTGTATACCCCTATTGCTGAGATAAGACCTATTGTGAAAAGTTGATGCGATTTGATAGCCATATTGATATGATTGTTCTTGGTTTATTGACTTGGGAATAAACTTTTTGTTTTCGCATGGTAATTTTTCATCAAGTTTTTTCTCTTTTTTAGGAGTTCGATGAGATTAACGAGATAGATGGCAAGATGCCTGAACAAACAAAGACATACCTAGAGTTCCCTAAAGTGATACAGGATAACCTCTTAAGGTAAGCTCTTACATAAATTGATATAATTTTTTTTTTCGGTGTTCGAGAAGTAACCACTAACCCAATGTGAAAATAGTTACACGTTAAATATAGTTCCCTCGTGTATTTCGGTTCATAAAGACAACATAGCTTTGGGACATGAAACAGGGATCACGGTATTGAGTGCTCTCCCATCAGACTCCAAAATATCACAGCTGGAACCGCTTGAATTTGCTAGGCGGCATATATTCAAACTCAATAATGAATACAGTAATATATTTCGTGATGTTGAAAAGTTGAAATATTCAAGCACATACATAGTGGCATCAAATTTCAATGATGAAATATTGGTGATTAACCATGTTGATTCAAAGCTTTTTTATATCCCATCATCAGAAGCAGTCAATTCCTTTGATATATACAATGATTATTTGGTAGTATTGTACAACAATAGGTCAATAAAGATCTGGGATATGAAACAAGAAAAGGTCATCAAGACATTACGAGTAAGAAACGCGACTTTGGTGAAAATCGTTGATAACAACAAAGGGGACGAGATCTTATACATGGAGCGTGGGAATCTCATAAAGATTATTAATTGGAAATCTGACATCACACTAAGCCAACATAAATTGAATTCATCTGAAACAATTGTCGATGTTATTGAAACTCCACATCCTGCCGCCGTACACAAGATTGATCACTCGATTTACCTTAGACCAGCTTTAAAAAAATCAAATTTTGGGCATATCATATTTGATGTGCTCGATCTAGGTGTGAAAAAAATCCCGGTAGACTATATTATGAAATTCCCCATAGTTGACGGTGAAGTTGCGAATGAGTTTGTTGCCATCATCGCTGGTGCCAAACTCTTTTTGATAAAAGTATAGTGCACATAGAGTCAATATTATTTCATTGGGTAATCCCGTGATTGATTTTTTTTTTTTTTTTTTTTTTGTAAATTTTTTTTTTTTTTTTTTTTCAGTTTTTAAAAGCAGGTAAAGTCTCAAGTTTCTTTTCAATACAATTGATCGGGGTAGACTTGAAAGAGACAAAAGAAGCTCTTATTAAAGATGGGGAAGTTGAAGAAGCACTCAAGAAGCTCTCGTATAAGGAGACTGCAACAGACTTTAAGTAAGGGAAAATCAGAAAGCAACAGTCATGAAGAGTCAAGTAGACATAACAGGGTTGTTCCCTTGATTCAGAAACTATCTTCAGCTTCACCTAATGACAGATCAATGGCTCTTGGTGCCATTTCCGTATTATGTGAAGATGAGAAGGTACGTAAGACGATGTTGAAAGAGAAATTGGTGAACATTGTGATGGAGCAGTGTTTAAATGATAGCAATGATGAAATTGTAGTTGAGAGCTTCGGTCTTTTGAGAAATTTGGTGATTGAAGAGGGATATGACGTTGCCAAATTTTTGCTTAGATCCAAGATATTGGTAGCTGTTGAGGCGAATATCACAAAGGTGGCCAAATCTTTCCAATACATGACTACAAATTCAACTCTGGTGAAAAAAGATGAAAAGCAAATTTTATTTGATCATGCTGAGAACTTGATCGGTTTGATCAGTGGATTAGCGACAGTGGATCAGGAGTTGTTTGATGAAGTTTATCCAAACATAGGATACGCTATTAAGTTTGTTTGTGATGTATTGAATTGGAATTTCCAGGATATGACGTTAAAGATTTCATCAAGATTATTAGGCTCGTTATTGGACTTTCTTTATCAATTTGCAAACCAATCGTCAGATTTCATTCAACAAGTTTCTGAACTCATATCGTTACACAAATTGATCGAGTTCAGTGATAAATGCCAGTTAAGTAACTTGTGCAAGATATACATCGAGGCCTTAAAGTTTCATTTTAGCGAGATTCAAGGTATCAGCAATAAGGATGAATTTGTGTTCAACTCTTTGTATTCAATAAGTTCGACAATCACTACGATCGATGTGGTAGTGGCATTACAGGACATTCAAGAACATCAACCGTTAACTGATGCTCAAAAGATAGACAGAGCTGCAACACAGAAAACACTAGCGGCCAGAACTGATTTGGAGAGTATTGATGTTGCATTAGATTTGATTGCCACATTGATCGAGTTCAATGCCTCTGCTCAAAAAGTTTTGCAATTGAATGATAAATTAATTTCATTTTATTTGGAAACTATAGTTCCATTGTTGGTGCGGTTGTTGTCATTCAAAGATCAGTCTTTTTTAAACAAGTCTTTGATTTGTTTGAACAATTTATCATGGTTATTTTATGAGTTGGAAACGAAACCTGTTGTATGGTTTGAGTGTTTACAAGGAATATGGGATATAACTTTTGTTGATTTTGTTACCTTACAAGAGAGTGTTGATGTTGAGTCGATGACAGATTATCTGAAATTATTGTGGGTAATAAGTAAATCATTGGGACAAACTTTGCACGGCAAGATCTCAATGGAATCTATTGACAAGATTTTGCAAAGGTCTAATACGATACATGAATCTCTTGAAGATGTTGAATTGATTAAGAGCTATTTTGTAGTATTGATCCAATTTTTATCCTCGGTGGCGTGCATTCAATCGCAAGTAGAGTTGACCGAACTTATCACCAATCACTTGTTGCATTTGATCACCAGCTCAATGGATATAGTCAACAAGGATGATTTGACCGCAGATGTCAAGGTTTTGAAGCAATCATATTTATTTCAATTAATCATAGTAGAGGCTATTGGTGTGATGTTTGAGATATTTGCAGACAAGGTTTTTGATTATGACGCTGCTGTATATGTGAGAAATGATTACAATGGCAAATTACGACAAATAGAGCAAAGCTTGAGACCTGTGTTTAAGAAAATAGATATGCACAAGGATCCCGTGTTGAGAGAACAACTGTTTGAAGTGTTTTCAACACTAGGCAGGTTCATCCAGTACAAGGAAAATGAAAATAAATGATTGTATATAGTTGGGGTCAAAGTTCAAAACAAGCTTTATAGTAAATAAGAAGTATTTACAATGAAGACAAAATACATAATGATAAAAAATGTGATATGAGATGATTAAGTAAAGAGAAATCTACTAGTATAGACAGTTAACCAAAAAAAACTGTATAGCGATCGATGTTTTTTGTATTTTTGGTGGTTACTAGCATAAAAAGTTAACAAAAAAACTGTATAGTGATCGATGTCATGTTTATTGGTGGTGGTTGGTTGTGTGGATGATTGATACATATATATATAATACAGGTGGTGAGACGCCCCAATTTTTCTATTAAAATTCGGTTCCAGCTTCTTTTTTGATACGCCTCCATTAATTTTCAGAATCAAGGTCAAGCTGGTAAAGCCAAACTAGTTAGTTGAAATAGTTTTAGCGAAACCAAATTCTCTTTCAAACCAATAGGGCCTACCAAACTCTAGACAAAAACAACAATTCTTTCTTCTTTATCTAGAATTAGTGGCCAAGACCTAGCTTGCAGGCGCCCCATACTTGATAGCCTGTTCCTTCACTTTCTTCTCATATTCTGCTCTATTCTTACCAAACGCTCTCCATGCTGGCTCTTGTGCTGGTGAGTCCGGATTAGGACTATCCAACAACTCCTGTACACCCAACACAATCTGTTTCAATGTGATAGCAGGTCTCCAATCTTCATCTTCATTTAAGATAGAAAGACATATCGTTCCGGAAGGGTACACATTTGGATGATAAAACCCCTTTGGGAATCGAACTTTTGGTGGCTTAGATGGGTAATCATCTGGGAACGTTATCGTGAGCGGGTATACTCCCTCAGCCCATAGTGTGTTAGGTTTGCCTGGTATTCCCGCTGTCCATGTCTGTAAGTCCAATGAACCATCAGCTGCTTTCAAAGGTTTGGCGTAGAACGCAAATGGATGGTCTCTTCTCCATTGTCTCCTGATGTGTTTTTTGTTAGTATTGATGTTGGTGGTATTCTGTTCGAAGCTGGGCGAGCAGTTGTCAGACCAAAGGCGCCTGCATTTATGAATACATACCTTTCTTCTTGAAGACGATTTTTACAAAGACTGGACATTATTTATCTCTGTACTTGTTCAACAAATCTGAAGTCAACTGTTCTGAGCGTTGTTGTTTGTCTTTTTGAAGATGATGATGATATTTGATTATCAATTCGAGTAGAGTTTTCTGTTTTCTTTTTTTTTTTTTTTATTATTTTTTTTATTTTTTGTCCGTCAACTCTTTGTCTGTGTGTGGTGTGTGTGTGTGGGTTCTTTTTTAATTTTTCATTGCTTCAATTCAAACAAGGAAAAGGAACATCATCGATATCAATTACAATCCATCAGATGACAGATAATACGCCAGCTGCGAGTGCAGCCACCATGGATGATTTGGATGATTTGGACAGTTTGCTTGATGAATTGGAAGATGAGGTGTTGAGTAAACCTCCAGGGTCTGGTATCGTGAATGAGACCGTTCATACGGAGTCGTCCAACAGAAAGACAGAAAATATACCAACAACAACCACAGCACCTGTATCGATACCAACTACAGCAACGGGTATTGATGGTGGAAAGAGCTTAGAGGATGATTTCAATGCAATGATGCAAGAAATTCAAGCCCAAGATCCACAATTGGCGTCACAATTAAATGACTTTGTACAAGAGTTGAAAGTTGAACAAGATGTATCTGGAGAGTCAAAGAAAAAAGCTACTACTACCCCAGAAAATTCCAAGAATGCACTGCAACAACAACCACTGCTGCTGCTGCAAGGCAAAACTAAAAATTTTGAAGAGATAATGAGTGATACGATTAACAGATTGAAAAATTCTGGTGAGACCGTTGATAAACAGATCAAAGAAGAGCAGCAGAGTGCCAGTGGGGATCCAATTAGCCAGCTCCTAGCTCAATTGGGTGATTTGGACCTCGAGGGAACAGAGGGGCTCGATGAAGATGGTCAAAATGGTGGTGGGTTCAGCGATGTGTTAATGGATATGTTAAGCCAATTGACGTCTAAAGCAGTATTATATGAGCCATTAAAGGATTTACATCTCAAATTCCCAATATGGTTACAAGAGAACAAAACGGTGATTCCCGATGTAGATCATGCCAATTATACAAAACAATATTTATTGGTTGATGAGATCATTACTAAATTTGAAGATTCCAATTACGATGAGAAACTGGATGCCGATTTTATTAATACAAAATTAGAACTGTTGCAAGATTTGGGTATGCCACCGGAAGAGATTATGAATGGTGAATTGGGGAGTATACCCGGTTTCGGCGGTGGTGGCGGTATTGGTAATAGCGATGAGTTCAGTAATGAGGATATCCCTGAAGATATCGAAAAGCAACTACAAGAAGGTTGTAAACAGACTTGATGATCAAATTTGATATGATCACGAGAAAAAATGACGACGATAATGATATGATTATGAAAACAACAAAGAAAAAAATGCACAATAAAATATTTGTATTTGATTTTCGTTATATATATGTCAAAGTTGTGGTGGTGGTGGTGGTGGTGGATATTTATTTAATTAATTTTTTTTTATTTCTTTCATAACTTTACTTTTCATGTTATAACATTTCCTGTGATATTATTCTTTGCAACATCACCTTCTCCCAACTTGGCAGTGCCCTTTTGTTTATAAGTGCTTACTGCTGGTATATCTGCTTTAATCATGGTGACGGTTGTCTTGAACAGCCGTGGATCTAATCTGATCAATGTGTGTAAGGGTATCTTCATCCAGGGACTCTCCTCCTGTGGTATTCCCATGAAATAAGCATACAAGCATCGTAACACTGCTTGATGCGTTATAATCAAGATATTTTCTTGATTTTCCAACTCCATAATGATAGGCTCCAATCTAATAATCACATCCCTATATGATTCACCACCTCTATATCGATATTCAAATTTATCTTCATCTCTCATTTTGAAATCTTCTGGAAAATTTCTTTCTATTTCCTCATATGTGAGACCATCACATGCACCAGCATCCAATTCGTCAAGCAGTTTCCATGCTTTTTTAGGATATGGTAAATGTTGAGCGGTTTGTTGTGTTCTTTTCAAAGTGGAAGTCCAAACTTCAAGACTTTCATTATGAGGTATATATTTTGATACAAGTTCTGGAAGCTTTTGAGCGTATTTGAAACCACGCTCTGAAAGGTCACTATCTCCACCGATTTTACCTTCCAAATTATATATTGATTCACCATGACGTGATAACCAAACGGAACGTGGTTTAATATGTAAGTTCATTACAAAATAAACAATTCTACTCTCCAAATAGGTTTGAATCTTGTTAATGATCACTTGAGAATTGACATCAATAAGTTTAACAAATGTGAGTTCACTATCATGGGTCATTGTCAATGGTTGATACACTTCTTCATATTTGGCTATCCTTTTTTCGAAATCGGCAACGGCAAAATCTGGGTTCATACCTTCATAATCGGGAGAAGTTGTCTTGACATCTAAAATATTATTCATAATTATATCATAATTTTCACAATAGCTTTCTAAAAACATGGGTTCAATCTTGTTAGATCTTAAGATTTCCAAAATCTTGGAACGTCTATCCCTTGTTGAATTGGTAGCATCCAATATACCAACACTACCATTTTCTTGTTCAAACCAATTTAACATATCCAATACGGCCAATTCCAAAGCATGATTTCGCCTCTTTAAACCTTCTTCATTACTATAATCGAAAAATTCAGCGGTTGGATGAGAATCAACTTGTCTTCTATATGAACCCACGTTGAAATTTTTGGCCTTGATTGAAAGCCAACTGAGATATCTGACAATTTTTTGAGACATAAGAGATTTGCCTCTCAGAGGAAGTCCAACCATCACCACACATATTCTAATGTTATCAACATGGGAGACGGTATAGACAGGCATTATATAAGGGATTGAATGGGATGTATATTAAATTGAGAGTGATGTTGATTGATTGATAATAATAATAATAATAATAGAAGAATTTTGCGCTTCTTAATGTTTTTTTTTTGTTTTTGTTTTTGTGGAGAGAAAAGAGAAGAGAAGAGGGAAAAGGGGGAAGAATGATGACACTATTTTAATCACATAAAGTGAATGATATATTACAAAAATTGAATATATATATATATATATATATATATATATATTCAAACAGAATATATAAAGTATATATTACATTGTGCATAAGGCAATCCTATTATATATATATATATATATACATATTTTTCTTCTTCTTCTCTTTAATATAGATTTGAGATTTTAAGGAGAAGAACAAAAACCAGGTCGTGTTTATTAAACACAAAATTAACATATTTATTTACATAATCCCGATTCAGTAATTACTTACTTGAGTAGTAAATAATAATAAAAAATCTGCTGCTTTTTTTTTTTTTTTTTTTTCTTCTTTTAAATTACTCTTTTGGAATCAAATCGAAAAACATTTATAACAACAAGAGAACAAAGAGAACAAATACATATACAATAAGAAGAAGAGAGATTTATTATTATTATTATTATATCACTTTTACATCTACCCCATCCTCATTCACAACATATCATTATGTCTTTCAACATTAATTGGTCTCAGACAAGGAATGACTTGTCTTCCATGACTACCGATCTTCTTAACAATGCTCTTAACAGCGGCAAATCAAATATCCTCACTTCCCAAATTCAAATTCTTAACCTCGAATTTGGTAATCAACAACCGAATTTCGAAATATTGGAAATCGGTGAACTCACAAAACAATCTTTTAGAGGTATCTTTAAATTGGATTACGATGGTGATGCAAGATTGAATTTAAAAACTACCGTTGAAGCAAATCCAATTAATATTTATACAAATAATACAAAAGATATCTATGGAGATGATTTAACCAGTTTTGTATCTCCCAAATTTGTCATGAGTAATGATTCCTTTTCAATTCCTTTAAATTTACAATTATCCCAAATCAAAATCAACTCCATCATCATTATCGTATTTAGCAAGACAAAAGGTTTAACATTGGTATTTAGAAATGAACCATTGGAAAAAATCGTCATCAATTCATCCTTTGATGATATAAGTCCATTGAAAGATTTCTTACAAAAAAAAATTGAAAATCAAATAAAGGAAATTATCAAGGATATATTGCCATCATTACTTTACGAATTAAGTTTAAACTATGTATCTGCTACAAATAACATTGAAGACATCCATAAAAAATTACAAGAGAAATTACAAGAAGAAAAGAAAATCTTGTTTAAAGACATTGATGATGAGAATCATGAAATGAGCACAAAGAATTTGATGATTTTATCACGCTTGAGTGCCTCCTGTCAATCACTTGCCATAAATCAAAACAGATTTGATGCAAACGTTATGAACAAAACTGCTTTGAAATTGTTGGAGAACAAGTACCAATCCCAAATTTGCAAATTCACCTTGCAAAATGTTGATCATTTGACTGATGCAGATTTGGAAAACTTGATCAACAATATGAGTAACTACAAAAATGTCAAAGTTTCTAGAAGGAAAATAAAAATGGGTGGAAGTAGTAGCAACGCAAAGAGTCAAAAACCTAAAACGAATCCGGCTTCAACTACTACTATTCCTCTGTTGGTATCAACTCCAAAATTACCATCAGCATCATTGGCTGATATGTCTATCTCCACTCAACTCAACAATGAAGAATCAACAGATGACAGTGACTCCTCAACAGTGGTTAACGAATCTATCACTCCTATTAAGGCTCAACACAATTATCCTGATATTGTTTCTTCCGATATCCTCAAACATCCAATACCGCAATCATTGAACATCAAGTATGAATTGCAACAGTTACACAATCATAGACAACAATATTTGAATTCCCCTTTAAAACCACAATTCCAAATGCTGGGAAATTACTCCTCAACTTTGTTTAAAGGATTAAATTACTCTGGAAACAAAAATCCAAGGTTATCACCTCCATTAGCTCCACCACCACCACCTTATACTTCAGCATAAATTCAATTGATGTTTTTTTTTGATTGATTAATAATATGCATTATGATTTGTGACGACTATTTTTTTATTTTTACGAAACCTTTATGTTTATGACCTTTTTTTTTTATTCTCCTCCATCTCATTCTTTGCCTTCTCATTTTTTTCGCGTTTGGAGTTGTTTGTACCTCATTTGATTTATAAAACTTATACATAGGAAATACAATATTCATATAACAAAAAGACTTTGATTTTATATATGTATGCTCTTGATACACATACATTGATTTTTGGTCGTGTCCTCCCAAACTTAAAAGAAGAAGAAAAAAAAATAATCAAGTAAAAGCCGTTCAGACATCTGGATCCTCTTATCAGCCAGCCAGCACCATTAATAGATCAATTGAAGAAAAATGCCATCACCACTGCCACTGCCAAAGAAGGATTTTTCCAAACCACCACCATACTTGCTGAAATATCGTGAGAGGAAATATGAACAGTTGAAACTGAAACCACCAAAAGTGGTACCAGATTTATCAAAACTTAAATCCTTATCATCAAATATGAATTTAACTACATCACAATTAAATTTATTAGGAAATTCATTATTATTTCTTGTAAGTTTTATATTGATTACGAATTTACAAATGTTTTTCAAGAATAAGTCATCTGAATATTGTGAATCATTACCAAATTGGTTATCATATGTGGCGAGAATTTTCATCTTGAATGATAAATTATATTTACAATTTGTCATTTTTTATGGATGTCAATCGGTGATGTGTGATTTCTGTATTCCACGATTGGTTCCAAGTAAATATTTACAATCAAGTACAAGTAGATCGATTAGGTTTGTGGTTTGTTTTATGTTGTTAACTTTTTTCGTCAATAATGTCTTGATATTGTGAATGATGCATCGAAAGGAGTGATAAATAGTATTTGACTCCTTGGAATTTTTTATAACTTTTTTGAGCTTTTATTGTTTTAAGATGGTGATGATTCAAACTTATAGAATTCATATCCTCTGCTGAAATTTAAAGAAGACTTCATAGATTTTGAAAGTAATTACGATTAATGCGCCCCGCGATTGGTCTCAAATGTATATATATATTATATCCTCACGACAAAGTTTCATATACATATACTCAACTTGTAATTTGAACACCATTCATCCATAAACTCAATATCTCTATTCGTGGGTGTCATAACAAACATCAGTTCAAGATGTCATTTTACTCTATAACTCTATCTATTACTATCACTCTTCATCTTCCTCCTCTTCACTTGAAATTTCAATAGCTGGGATTTCAATGTCTGAATTGTCATCATCGTCACTGTTATTTTCATCGTTGAGGAGAGTAGTTGATACCTCAATTGATTGCAGTTGTTCTTGTTGAGGACTGACTTTAGAAACGATCACATCCTTTTGAAATTTAACCTCAGTAGTAGGTTTTGTGAAGAGCATATCGTCATGTGATTTAGTTTCAATCACTTTCATCTCTTCAACAACTATCAGTTCCATAACTTCTTTTGAATCATCACTTACATCAAATTTTCTCCTTTTAACATCCACGTTCTCCTCTTCATCGGATTCCATCTCAACATCCAATTCATCCTCTTCATCATCATCCTCGATAACAGAATCATTCAATTTCACTGTCTGGGGAAGTGGTGGCAATCTTGGGTTGATAAACAAGCTCAACATCTCATCATCGTCAGCCAAAATTTGTGATACAAAGGGTAATATATTTACCGAGTCAGTTGTTGGGTTCATCAATATCGTCTTTAATAAAGTCTTCAAACTATCATCTGCATCACTTTGCTTCAACAACAATTCAGTCAATGCATATTTCACCACTTGTGTCTTCTTCGTTGCTGGTAAACTCACGTTCTCCATGATCACTTTATAAAAGTAGTTTAAAACGGTCTTGGTGTGCTGTGGTACTTCCTTGATGAACAATCCGCCATGACTTATCAAATCACTCAAAGTAGAACTATTTCCTTTATTGGCTGAATTCTTATGTTTTCTATTCTTATTATTATTATTATTATTATTATTATTATGTTGTTGTTGTTTTTGTGATTGTGATTCTTCCACTTCCAAAATTGGCACTCTCGGCTCAATCAACACAAAACTTGCCTCGATCAATTTAGTCAACATTGGATAATCTGTATAGTTTACTGTCATTGAAAGTAAATTTGCAGCATTGGTGAGTATGTTGCATATAATGTCTTCATCTCTTAAAACAGCTTGCTTGTCGATAATGCCCTGTTTACCCACAGGAACACTGTACTCCAAACTGGAAATTAATGAATTAAAATGTGGAATCAATTCCCCTTTGAATGACCTCAAAATTTGAGATAAAAGATATACACCCAAATGTTGAACATTAACAATCGATTCGTACAACGTATTTTTCAAATCGATGAATCTAAAATCTCTTTTCAATTGGACAAAATTTAAATTAAACGATAATAACGTCTCGTTTATCAATATGATGCTCCCTAATGGGAGCTTAAAGTTATGATTCACTGTGAAAGTTGAGATCAAGATCTCGATCAATATTGAAAGTCTCTCATTGATGTAGAAAATGGTGCGGGGCACGTTAGAATCAATATCCAATGGCTCCAAAATAGTCAGCTGCTCACTACCGCTACTACTGGATATACCTTTCAATCCTTCAAATACATCACCAGAATCATCAACATCGATGAACAGATCATAGATCTGCAACACAGATTTGATCTCCAAGATTAAATCGTTGAAAAATTTGGCAAATGAGTCGTGATTATTTTTTTGATTCAAAATGAATTTGCACAACACAAAAGAATTAGATATCAATTGCTTTAACGCAGAAGACATTGATTCAAACCCATTGATAAACAAACTAATAAGCCTTCTTTCAAATTTGGCCCCAAACGGTCTAAATGTGGTGGTATTAGTCTGAATCAACTGGTATAATATAGCTATACTTGAACCGGGATCAATATCTATAGCTTTAATCGTAGCACCGATAAAGGATGGCAAGTTGGGAGTCACTATATCCCTTGTCAACTCCGGTTTACCCCTAGTCTGTTGCAAGAGCTGTTGAGAGCATTCAAGTGCAGCTTTCAAAACCAAGGGAACCAACTTGTTATTGTCATTGAAACTGTTGATGTTCGAAATCAACTTGATGACGCTTGTGAAAAAGCTGGCACCGTACAGAGACAAGATGTTGTTGTTAAACAATAACACATGAATCACTTTCACAGCAAAGAAGTTGTTGTACAAATTGTAGTTTCTTAATAAGTTGATGAGCCTTGCACAGACATGTTCCCTCTCCGTATTGCTAAGCAAGTTCGATTTCTTGTACAATTCGGTGATCACAAGTTCTAAGTTCCCGGCTTCAGGTTTATCAAGAATTGATAATACCACTGAAATACTATGGAATGACATCTTAAACTGATGTAAGGTGGATCTACTTGTCACTAATAATAAACTATTATCAGCATTAATCTTCTAGTAAAAAAAATATTTTTATATGTATAAAATTTTTCATCTCATCGATCTTTTTATTTTTTTTTTTTGGGCTTTTGATAAATGCAATCATATTTCAACAAGCACCTCTGTACGATTTGTGATGATGGTTTTTGTGTCCTTCATGATGCTTATACTCTTTTGGAGTGCCGGTAACCTTTCTCATCTCCATAATACTCTCATCTCCCTCGCTAGCAATCGACAACAACATATTGTAGACAAGATCAGCTTTCTCAGCATCATTGATATTGGCCTCTTTAATGTTTGCAATACTCTTTCTAGCCAACTTAGCAGATTGCATTAACAACTCGGTTATATGTAATATGTCAGCCATCAACTTGTTTAACAATTGCAAGGTCAAGTTGTATCTGACGACAACCCTTAATATCTCGTTGTTTGGCATTGGTGGAGTGTTTGCATGTGGTAATGGATAATTAGGAACGATGAAACCACGATTTCTCAACAAAAGTGCAAGTACAGATTGTGGGATCTCTGGGTATTCTTTGACAAACTTTTCTGAAAATTGGAAGGAAACTACTGGTAATGAAGCAAAGTATTTGTCATGTTGAGAAAACTCAACGGTTGTATCCTCAGGATCTAATTGTTTATGAATATTCGAGATACATCTGAAATAACCACTTTCCTCCAAGAAATTTGATAGTAATCTTGCATTCACAATTGAAGTGTCAAAAATCTGTTTATAACCAGTGAATCCTAAATGTAAGAAATTGTAGTACTGATGGATCACTTGGAAACCAGGTCTGGAAAAATTCAAATTGAAACTCTCCTCAGTACCTCCTAAATAACGTAGCTCAAATTTTAATTCTTGTGGCAAAAGCTTCGTATCCCTCCAAACAACCCAACCAAGACCTGCTGTAACCAATCCAAATTTGTGACCTGATGTGTTAATTGAGTGAACTCTCTCATTTCTAAAATCCCATTTCAAATCTGGATAGATGAATGGAGCAATCATAGCTCCGGATGCACCATCAACGTGAATTGGAATGCTGATGCCAGTTTCCTTTTCATATTCGTCCAAGATATCACAAACAATGTCAACTTGCTCAAAGGCACCAGTATAGGTACTACCAACGATAACATACATACCAATTGTATTCTCGTCAAGGTTTTCCTTTATCAGTTTAAGATCAATGACATAGTCATTTTTCGGATCAACTGGGATAAGTCTTGCTTCAACATCAAAATAACGAGCAAACTTCTCCAAAGCCACTTGACAACAACTAGACATCAAGATATTTGGTTTACTTGTGTCCTTTCCAGCCAGCCTTCTCTTCAGTTGCCACAATTTCTTCAATGCCAATCCACCCAACATAACAGCCTCGGAAGATCCCGTACATGCAGTTCCGATAGCAGAAGGTTTGCCATCAGTCTTTGGTGCATGCCACAAGTCAGCCAAGATTGATATACAACGTTGCTGCATTTCCAACATGATTGGATATTCATCATTATCAGCCAAATTCTTGGTCAAATTTTCCTCAATTAACTTGTTCAGTACCGGATCATTAGCAAAAGTATTGACAAAACTAGCCAAATTCAAAGTTGGATTACCGTCCAAGGTCAATTCGTCATGGATTGATTGATAGGCAATATCCGATGAGATACCATGTTGTGGAATCTGGTATTTTAGACTAAGATCAACATCGGAGATTGAATAAGCGGATAAATTGTTCTGGATATCAGTCTCTTCACGTCTGACTTTGTTATGGTTGTTCTTGGCTTTGATGTACTTGTGAATCAAACTTTGGTTTCTCAGAATGATCGTAGCTTCTAAACTCTCACTATCAAGGTGAGCACTTAAAGTCATTATAGTTGAAGTTGTTTATTTTGTTTATTGATATGGTTTCTTGACTCTATTGAGAATTTTTCATTTTATATAACAAACTGAGTTGCTCTTCTGTTTTTTTGTTTTCACATTGCTACAACGGCTTGAGACTCCGTTGCCGGTGATAACTCCGACAACAACAACAACAACAACAAAAACAACATATCATTACTCCTCAATGGCAGGCAGTATGGTGTATATCCAGTCTCAACTTAATCAATGGTCAACTTCGAATTTTCATATAGATCAATGCTAACCTTCAACAAGCTCCAATGTGTCACGAGCCAGAAGTTGCCAAGACCGGTTTGACAGGCATCTGTCACGTGTCTATTTGTAATCACACATATGGTGAGAAAGAGATATGAGAGTTTTGTGCTCATTTCACTGCTGAGACATACTTTTTTATCAAAAACCTCTTCATCGCTACCCTGTCATTCCTTCTATAGCAACCAACGCTTCTTTGATGAGTAGCTTTGCCTCAGTGTTTTTTTTTCCTAAAATTCAGATGCTGGGCAGACATTCAATTTCGACTCTCAAATTTCCAATCATGGAAACCTCATACAAATATCCATGTTGCTTTATTAGTTTAATAAATGGCAACAATTCAAAAAAGTCTTTTTAAAGCATGAAACATCTTCAGTTGGCTATAAATCCGTTTATTGTCGAAGTGGCTAAAGTATTGATTTGCATCAGTTTAAGGAACCTTGTTCGAGATTACACAGTTGGCTACAAAGAGAATATGTACACGAAGTATACTAAAACTGATCACCAAGTTGTTACTTGATATCAGCATTAGTGGAAGGTGGAACTACTGATTTTGAAATATGCTAAAAATAGTGGAACTTCGATGGTATGGCTGATGGAATGACTAAACTCAAGTAGGTGTAATGTTTCCTAAACGACCCTTAGAGAGTGATTTCTTAAGCACTTCTTAAGTTAATTAAAAAAGACTTGTACAATAGGCCGCCAGTTTTTTTTTTTGGATTTGAATACTCTTCACTGGAATCTCAAAGTCAAGGTAAATTCAAAAAACTAAGTGCTCATGTTCTTTCAAAGCCCACTGATGTTTTAATGGTCTATGAATCAACTTGGATTTTTGTATCATCTGATGATGATGTTGAAGATCTGGACAGTGATGTTGACAAGTGAAGTAAGGCAACCTCATACACGTACCAAAATTATATGAATTTGTGTATGAGTCTCATTGGGATTCATCGAGATTCAAGAGAGAAAAAAAAGGGCAAGAATATAAAACCAATAGGTCAAAGGTTGGATTGATGATCTCGAGTCTGAAACCGGGACATAAAGAGTTATCTGTGTGGGTGCTTCATCCTCACAGTATTGACTTTAGTTCCGACAAGTTTTGTGTGGTCAAAAGCACCTGAAAATTCAAAAGCACGAAACACCGGATTTTTGTCGTTCAAGGTTACTGAAACAACATTGTTCTTTACACACCGATATATAATATTCTCTGAAGTAACCATAAGATTAGTCTTAAAAAGAATTGCAAAGTGTCTTGTTCCGAGGTCAATATATACTACAATCTCAAATATTTTCTTTATCAAAAGGTCGTCCAAAGTGTCAAAGATCATACCCCACATCTCGTATCAATGTTGACGCGAAGCGTGTGATGAGCAAATAGAGTGCTGAGCAGCACGGCTTGTCACATCCAACTTAAAGGAGGGGACCCTTTCTGAACTTATATCAAAGGGACAATTTCTCGTTTTTAATTAGATCACCATTCTTACAACCAAATTTTTAATTTCAAAGCTTGCTCACCAGCCAAGAATGAAGCTTAAGACTTTTTTTGCCAATGTATTCAAAATACATAAGACGGAGGAGAGACCAACGCCTCAAATCATTTACAACTGGCGAATCTGGTTCACTGCATTGGTGGCTGCAACTGCAGGATTAGTTATAGGATATGATAACGGGTTCGTTGGTGGTACAATCGCATTGGATGCTTTTAAAAATGAATTCGGTTTAAAAAATTCAACTGCATCGCATGCCAATTTCATATCAGCTAACGTTGTCTCCACGTTTCATGGAGGTTGTTTTTTTGGCTCTATTATTTCTTATCCTATCGCTTATTACTTTGGAAGAAAGAAAGGTTTGATGACAGCTTCCACTCTCATATTGATCGGATCTGTTATTATTATGATCAGTTCGACCTCTAGAGGACTTGCGCCAATGTATGTAGGTAGGATCGTATCTGGTTTGGGTGCCGGCATGACCACCAATATCGTTCCAATTTATATCGCTGAAGTAAGTCCTCCATCGGTAAGAGGTCAAGTTTCAGGCATGTACGAATTAATCTGGCGTGTTGGTGACATGTGTGGGTTCTGGATCAATTATGGTGTCAGCACGAACATGCGCTTGAGTCGGGCTCAATGGTTGATCCCTTTTCTGATGCAATTGGTGCCAGCTTCATTGTTTCTGATTGGATCATTGATTTTAAAAGAGAGCCCGAGGTGGTGCTTAGTATCGAATGAGGAGGAGAGGGGTATTAAAAACATGGAATGGTTGAGGCAACTTCCAAGAGATGACGAATATTTTCAATACGAGTTACAAAAGATCAAAGAGTCCATTGAAGAACAAAAAAACACTGTAGGATTGAGTATTGGAGCTCCCATAATGGAGCTCATGAGACGGAAAGATTTGATTAGAAGGCTTTTTATCACTTGCTCATTATTCCTATTTCAAAGTTTTATGGGGGTTCAATCGTTAAACTATTACTCACCGAGAATATTTTCAAGTCTAGGAGTTAAGGGAACCAACGCATCATTGTTCTCTACAGGTATGTTCGGTGTGGTCAAGTTTGTTGCCACTCAGATTTGGATTGCGTTCATTGTCGACAATGTTGGAAGACGAAAGACCTTAATGGTTACCTCGTGTTTTTGTGCTGTATGTTTTTGGTACATTGGTGCCTATTTGAGTTTGCAAGATCCTACTACTAGCACTCCAGGTAATCCCAATGCTGGAAGAGCAGCAATCGGCTTGATTTACGTTTGGAATTTTTTTTTCATCATTGGATGGTCCGGTAACCCTTACATTTATGGAGCTGAAGTCTTCAACTTGGGTTTCAGAGCTTTCACGCAAGCGGTCAACTCGTGTGCATTATGGGTAGGTGTGTTCATAATGTCTAGATTCACAACAAATATGATCGCCTCAATGCAGTACGGAATCTACTTTTTTTTCGCCACAATCACTGTCATCACAATTCCATTTGTCTACTTTCTTGTTCCAGAGACGAAAGGTATTCCATTGGAAGATATTGATAGGTTGTTTGCTAAAGGATTGCCTGCGAGAAACGCTCATCAAGTAGTGTTGTCGCAAGTGAATGAGGCTAGACTTCTGAAAGGAGGAAGTGTTATTATGTATGAAGACATGGACATCGAAAAACCCTCTAATGTTTTCGTTGAAAAGGTTGAATGACATAACTGACATTACCAGCTTCAAATAAATCGCTAGCTACAAATTACACAGTCAATTATTGACATGTATGAGACAATTTGCCTGATGGTATGCAAAGTTTTGTGTCAGACCGCTACCAAAGTTATTGAATAAATCAGATTTAAATTTACTCAGCTGATGCCTGCTGATGTTCAGACACGAGATTGAGAGTTGTAGCGTTAGGTACACAATTTTCGAATTGAATCAATTCCCTACCCAATTTACTTCGAACGTCATTGTAGATGAGAAAATGCAATGTCTGGACTCGAAAGTCGTCCTATATTTATGAGAGTAAAATTTGAAGACAGGCGGACGGCTCTGGCGATCTTATCGGGATCTATTGTTACCGCGCGCTCTGTTTTGATTGGACCACACTATGTCAATTTTATACTAAAGAAAAAAAAAAACAAGCTTCTTTCAACTTTATTATCCAAGTGTATGATCAAAGGTGTGGAAAAATGTTACAGAAGCTAGCATTGTGGCTTTTGTTCTCCTCCTCGTTAGCACACAGAGTAAATGCACTAGAGAAAGAGGTACGTAATAATCAGCTCGTGTCAGGCTGTGTTGATGTGCTCAAGTATGATCCTTACTCCAATGGCGAAACAATTCGGTTAACTTTAACAACAACCAACTCCACTATCGAACCAAATTGGAAACTCGCAATATATAAGCTTTCAGACAAATATCACAATGAACCTTTTAATTTTGATTTGAGTTATTACGACGAACATGCCATAAGACAATTCGAAATCAGTCGGATTGCACACTTCTTCTTCCGTGAAAACTCAACTTTCGAGCTGGTGACCTTATCTGGAAATAACTCTTTTGGCTATCTTGAGTTGAGAGAAAATGGTAAATATTGTTACAGTGCACTGAATAACAATGACGATGGGTCCACTATTAACATCTCTATGATTCATCCAAATTCCTTCCTATGTTCCAGGGATTGGATTGATTTGTACTGTTCATTATCAGCATCTATTTTCTCCTTTCTAATGATATACAGATTCATCTGCACCTGGAAGTACAATAAAGCGAACATTCAAATGTCAAGAAGACTTAATCAGATCATTTACTGGCATTCCATTCCTAGATTTGTCCTATTTCCAATAGTTTCTATGGCTATTCCAACATTACTTACTGGATTGAGATACGATGCGGAACATGGCCCTATCATGATTGCCTGTCTGTTGCCGACTATTATCATTGAGCTTTTCTCTGCAAATTTGTCACCAATATACATCACACTAATATCCTTCGGCTTTGACGTTATACCGAAAGAAAATTTCCCCTTCAAGTACTACATTTACACCTGCACGTTCATATTTTTGGAAAGGATTTTCAGAATGAGTTTAACGCCATTTCTTATTTTGCTGTTCCCAGTTTTCAACTACATTCGAACGAGGAAACAGTTACGCGATAGAGGTTTAATGTATCCACGCAGGTTGAGAAGTGTCATTCAGTATAATGTATCGCGTTTAGGATATATTTTTCTCATCGTGCCGATAACTTCCTTATTTGTCGGGATTGAGAATCGCATACTTCGTTCAAATTATTCTGGATGGATATATGTCATTAAGTTGATGGATCGGTTTTTCGGTGAAGCCATATTTCAGCTATATTTTTTGTTCTCAAATTGGACCCCAGAGCTGATCGCAAATGATCACACGGGCTCATTGATTGTGGAATCCCAAACGGTGGAAATCGAATTGGATACCATCAAGAAGGATTAGGTGATTGAGCCCCCTGAAAATTAAACAAACATTTTCGAGGGGTAACAAACTGTTAATTAGATACAATTAACTACTGAGAGCATGTTGCTCGTGGTTTTAATGCTTTGAGACGCAGGTTGTAATAGATGTGTTAGATTGACAAGATTAGTAAGTACTACAATTGGTAATCAATTGTAAAGTTCTCCTAAAAGAGAGCTTTTATCTCCAGTCTTTCAGCTTCGCATGAAAGAACAACCATTATGTTTCTTACTATTATTTCATTTACTTTATTACTATGAAAGAACTATTCCGTACTTTTTACCAGACCTAGAAAGGTCTGGGTTTTTATATATAAGATAATCAATACATCATTATTAATCAGTAAATTCTCAGCTATCTTTATAATAAACATTATTACACAAGGCTGGGTTTATTCAAATTAAAGAACTATCTAGACATCGATCGTTTCAGTTCGATCGGTGAACCTGTAACTGATGATGTTTACCCATCAGATGTAGTGTACAATTGTTGCTCTCGTTTATACTGCTTCAACATGTTCAGTGTGAACTGTTTTTCTTTCCGATGCTGGTATGAACTGTCCAGTAGCGATGTCATTTATATCTTCACCAAATGCAACACATACCTCTTCTAAAGAATAACCGGCTGTCTCGATAAACGTGAAATAAACAATAGCAAGCTCGAGAGCGATAAGACAACAATAAACAATATAATACTTCCATTGGATGGCGTCCATTGCCACTGGATTGACAAAACCGTTATAAATTAAAACCACGTTAATGGTCACGAACATGATATTAAGTCCCTTTACTCTTAAGTTATATGGTAAGACTTCAGTAACATAAAGGAATGGAATGCCATTGAATCCAATGTTGTAACCAAAATAATATAGAAATATCATAGCCAAGACACCTTGTCCCAAAGCTTTCTCTTCAAAATTTCGTTGTTGATTGATAGCTGATAATATTGTCCAAATTATATAGCACACCAAAGCAATTGACAACGATGTGATAAACATTGTTCTACGCTTAAAGTAATTGGCAGTGAAGGCAATGATACAGGAGATGCCCCAATTGTAAATCATCAAGGCACCATTGATGATCAATTTTTCATCAGTTGAGGTGATACCAATTGAGTTCAAAACCAAGTTCAAGTAAAATGAAACTAAACCATTACCTGCCAATTGCTGAATACATGGAACCATCATACAATAGAAAAGTCTTTTCCTATTAGCTGGGGTCTTGATAAAATCAGAATACTTGGTCTGACTATAGATTTCATCCATCTGTAAGGCCGCGGATATTTCTGACATTTCAAATTCAACCAACGCAGAACCAAGCTCTTCATTACCACCGGCATGGTGTTTGACAAAGACTTTTCTTGCCTGTTCAGTCTTTCCCTTCTTCAAATAAAATCTTGGACTTTCTGGAATGAGAAAGATGGTCAAAACTTGAATAGCTGGACAAGCTGCTTGAAGATAACTTGGAATCCTCCAGCAATAGTGGGTGGATATGTTTCTTGTACCATAAGTAACCCAACTAGCAAGTATCAGACCCAAATACCAACAAGTGTTGTAACATGTAGTTGCTACGGGACGATGCGTAGGGTATGCGACCTCAGATATCAATGCAGGTGTTGCAATACTAGCAACGGTACTACCTGCCCCAATTATGAATCTACCAGCAAAGAACATACCAAATCCATTGGCAGCACCTTGAATTACCGCTCCAGCTATCATGACGATAGAGCCCATGAAGATGGCAGCTCTTCTACCGAACAAATCAGCAGGATATGAGCCAAATGGAAATGCAAACATGCCTCCAAGGACTGTACCATTAGCAATTGTTCCCAAAATTGCACCTTCGAAAGGGCGTCCAACTGTTTTCTCCATGTAATCGTGCCAAATTGGCAATGACTGCAACCCATTCAACATGGATGAATCATATCCGATGTTGGTTGACACTAATGTCATGAGGAAAATGATCAAATTCAATCTGATCAAGTGTGGGACTCTATACCAGGGTTTTCCTAAGTTTGGAATGACATCATCGATGGTAACACGGTTGTCATGTGAGGTCTCGCTGTAAATTGGAGAGTCGGTTTTGTTTGGCTTCTCGTCTGAAGAATTCAGATTGTCCAAGTCGACTGACATTTTTTTTAGTATTGGTGTGTACTTATTGTGTTATAGCCTTCTGAAATTTGAAAAAAGCCGTAGATGAGGTTTTCACATTTTTTATCAGGCGCGATGAACTCAGATTTTATAGACCGGTAGCCAGATAAATTTCGTGAAGAAATGATGAATTCTTCACATAGACGAAGAGCATGACATTATGGAGGATCCTCTAATGTGAATGCTAGCTTAGATTCATTTTAATCCACCCCACACTCCTGCCTTCTTCAAAATTAATTGGCGTCAACTAATTCGAAAACCAAATAAATGTAATATTCAATTGCCAAGATAGTTTATAAATCCTGGGGTAAAATTACAACGTACAAAAACCGAAAGGTTAAGCACAAGATTAAATCCTACATCTTAGGAAGTACATTTTCAAAATAACGCAGTGGTATAACTGACATCCATTTGACAGAAAGTAGTCAATGACTCGTGGTGATTGATAGATTTGCTGTAGTAGTTGTTCTTGAGATCCGGAAAAGTTATTACTGAACCCTGAAATCTTTTTTTAGCTGCAGCACTAGTTTGTCAATTGAAATGGTCAGCCCTGTCTCTCGCTGCTCTTCACACAGATTGATATCTGAAATGTCGTGTTCCAGAAACTAATTTGGTCATCATTTAAAATCCCTAAAAAGTTCCCCTCCTCCGCTGAGGGTATTGTGCTGCTTCTGAACCCTGTTAGATATGTAATACAATATTTCGATTGGAAATGATAACAATCTCAAGGACTAAAACCTTGTTTGGACCTTCCCATGATGACAAGGACATTGTAACTTGATTAAATTCAATTCGCAATCATTTCCCCACAATTCGATGGATTAAATCACAAAAAAACTGACATCTGTCACTCACTTATTGCCAATAAAAAACCACCACAACAAAGATTTTTTAAGGTATTCTAATCATTTAAGCCTTACTTCCCCATGTCCGGTTCAAAAGTTCACTCAAGTCTCGTCTCGTTTATCAAAACGAAAGATTGTTTATTCAACTTTTAGATGATGATAAAGCTCTAATTTGTTTATTGGTTGTTATTATCGCTAGCAATCTGTACAATCTGTGATCTCGCGAGAGATGGAGGACTTTTACACAAGACGCATATAGTGAGATTCATCTATTACATAGGCTACCAATGAGAGTAAATCGCTCTAATTATCGAAGGGGGGGACCAAAGTCAACAAATAGCTGATAACAACGACAATGTAGATATTGGCCTCATACTCAATCATACCGAAAAATACGAGCAATCAACCGCGAACGACTTTTTTAAGCTAGACAGTTGTGTTTTGTTCGTTGTGCTCAATCTTAATCTGCCAATTTCCACGTGTATTTTCAAGCGATGAGATTCAAAATACGCCATCGAGGAAACACTAGGCTCAAGTACGAATTCGAGTTTATCTCAATCTTATATGGTAATGACATAAATTTATTTATGCTAAAACTCAAATCGATGGAGAAGAGGCCAAATGCTTTTGATGTTCATTTTCACAACCCAAATCGATTGGAAACAATAACATGGGATCTCTCTGCATTTGATAGGCCAATAGTACAAATAGGACTAAGTCAAACCAGATTTAATGGCATCAATTTAGTCTGCCGTTTATTTTCTCACCATCTTACATCCTGAAATTGTTTGATTCCAAACACAAAATAATCAATTAAAGTGATTTGCGAGCACATCCATTGATCATCAATTCAAGGTTGATTGATCCTCTCAAAATGAATCACAACTTTCAAGACAAGTGTCAGAAAAGCCAAGTAGTGCAGATAGGCTTGACCGGTCTCTAATGCTTGACGAAATCAATCTGGTCTGAACTCTAAGTGCTGGGCCCGACGAGAATGAGGTGAACCTGATACATCCATGCATTTTAACAGTTGGAAGGACATTCATATCAGTGTTTTCAATGTGAGAGTGTAAAAAAAAAACTCAAATTAATTAAGGGATAGATTGACTGAATAGAACTTTCAAGTGTCACATGAGATTAAAACGCCATGAATATCACAACTCTTGGTAGATGATTTTGAAGAGAGCTCTAACTTAAATTTGAAACATAAGCGTTGTATATGAATTTAAACTGACCTTTCATCCAATCAAATATGTCAGATGTTTTGATTTTCATTCATCTTCACGCTCAGCCCGATATGAAATAGATATACACTCAATAGGTATTTAGGCTGATCTACAAATACTTTACCTTTAAAATTCACTCGAAAACACAGGGCAGTAAAATTGACTAATTGATTTACCTACTTAAGTTCATTCGTTATATATCAAAGTTCATTTAAGCATCATAAGTAGAAGCGGAAACGTTACCACCGTGACCGGTCCAGTTGATGTGGATCCATTCACCCTCCTTCATGTGGTCATTAGCAGCTTCTGGCAAGACTTGGAAAGTGTGAGCACCGAAGTAATCTCTTTGGGCTTGCAACATGTTAGCTGGCAACTTCTCTGATCTGTAACCATCGTAGAATGACAATGCAGTGGTGAAAGCTGGGGATGGAATACCAGCGGTGACAGCTTCAATGATGGAAGATCTCCAACCTTCTTGGGCCTTTTCAACAGCATCCTTGAAGAATGGGTGGAACAACAAGTTTTCCAAATCTGGGTTTTCTCTGTAGGCCTTGGTGATTTCACCCAAGAAGACAGATCTGATGATACAACCACCTCTCCACATCAAGGCAATTGATGGGAAGTTCAAGTCCCATTTGTACTCCTTGGCAGCTTCTCTGATCAACATGAAACCTTGAGCATATGAGATAATCTTTGAGGCGTACAAGGCTTGTTCCAAGTCATCGACAAATTTTTGTTTATCCTTGATGGAGTTTTTAGCGATTGATGGACCTGCCAAAGACTTTGAAGCTCTGACACGCTCTGATTTCAAAGCTGACAAACAACGAGCAAAGACAGCTTCACCAATCAAAGTGACTGGCATACCCAAATCCAAGGCGTTTATAGCAGTCCATTTACCGGTTCCCTTTTGACCAGCTTGATCCAAAATCTTTTCAACTATTGGAGTACCATCGGTATCGTTATAAGCCAAGATATCTCTTGAGATTTCAATCAAAAATGAATCTAAGACACCTTTGTTCCATTTACCGAAGATTTCTGAAATCTCTTTGTCTTCGAAACCACCAACTCTCTTCAACAAGTCATAAGCTTCACTAATCAATTGCATATCACCGTACTCGATACCGTTATGTACCATCTTGACGTAATGACCGGCACCTGCTGGACCAACCCAGTCACAACATGGTTCACCATCAGCTTTAGCAGAAACAGCTTGGAAAATTTCCTTGATATGTGGCCAAGCTTCAGCATTACCACCTGGCATCAAAGATGGACCCCATCTGGCACCTTCTTCACCACCAGAGACACCTGAACCAACAAATAAGAAACCCTTATTCTTCAAGTATTCGTATCTTCTGTTTGAATCTGGGAAATGTGAGTTACCACCATCAATAATGATATCACCTTTCTCCATGTGTGGCAACAATTGTTCGATAAAGCTGTCAACGGCATCACCAGCCTTGACCAACAAGATAACTCTTCTTGGTCTCTTCAAGTTAGCACACAACTCCAGAATAGAGTGAGCACCAATGATTGATTTACCCTTAGCTTCGTTAGCAATAAAGTGGTCAACTTTTGAAACAGTTCTGTTGAAAGCAACGGCGGTATAACCGTGGTCTGCAATGTTCAAAATCAAGTTTTGACCCATAACGGCCAAACCGATAAGTCCAATATCACCTCTAGTGTCATCAAATGTGTTGTTAGTAATCACGGATCAAAAAATGATGTTAAAAGAAATATGGGCTAGGCTGGATTGATAACAACAAAACTCCATTGCGGTGTGTCGTCAAGTCGTATTGGGCAATAAAAGAGAAAAAATGGAAGAAAAAAAAAGTTTACACACTTGGGTATTATGGGAACTAATAATTTTAAACGTTCCAACAGTGAAGAAGCAGTCATGATGACAATAATAATAAGATGTGTTTGTGTATAAGTTCTCCCTATTATGCAGTTTGGATTGATTGATAATCTTGCCTTTTTTATATATGATTAATTTTTTTTTTTCGCCTCCATGGCAAGTTTTGTCCCCCTCTTAATTGATTGATTGACTGACTGACTGACACATGATTTGAATATATATAACCATGGAATTATTTATCTGAAAAAATGGTGTTTAGGTATAATCCTTAAAGCCCAATTGATTTGAATATGGGTACGTACTTTGGTTCACTCATTGTTCAAATATATATATAGTAATAATTAAGATAGTAGTTGAAGTGTATAACTTGAATTACTGGTAATAATTATTGGATTGGAAAATGTACACCCAAATTTCAAAGAGCGGGCTGTCGATGGAGATTTATATATAACTCTCATATTCCCCTTTTCTATTACTAATTTTTTTTCTCTTCCTTCCATTGCGCTTTTTGGTCGTCCACCAACTAGTCCCGGTTACACAGGGAAATACGGCCCCTGTGTACACGACCTGCACGACTAACAACACAAATATATATATATAGATGTAGTAAACATATCGGCCTTTAAATGATGGTGTAAAAATATCTATATGACTTGCTGAACTTGTGATCAACCAGACCAACTCTACTGATAAAACTCAATATTTACTCTACGCTCAATCTCACGCACGCATAGACAATCAATTCAAACTCCTTTAACGGAAGAAAAGCTTCATAACGGTCAATCGAAATTTTGCTCCGGAAAAACACTTCCAAATGCAATGGATACCTCTAAAATCAGGATGTCCACCTTTGTTAGTGGGACACCACCAGTTGGCGTGCGCGCTCCTGGTGTGTGGAGGTTTCGGATCAATCCATCAACAACCACATCATGTTAAATCGAGATGATGCTTCAAACACATCTGTTTGATTCTGCAGTTCATCATACACATCGCATTTTGGGGAACCTTAGTTTAGAGCTGGCATACATACATATCTCGAGATGGAAACGCTAATCCATTTGTGTTTTGTATACCTTTAGGTATAACTCTACGTCATCAGCGCCCCAAGGTACACCACACACACGCACTCGCAATCAATCTATCCACTCACTCACTCCACTAATATTAAATTAGGCCATGAATTGAATTTCAAAACAGGAAAAAAAACACTCCCTCTCTCAAAATGCAAAAGAAAATTCAGAACAATCAAAATGGAACCCATGAAATGCTGTATCATTTTGGGAATAAAACGCGTGGATCAATTTCGATCTCAATGTCAAAAAAAAAAGCATAATCTTAGAAATACTTAACAATCACCCACTCTATTGCAACATGTTTCTTAAAAGACGATGCTTATCATGGCCTTTCTATTCAGTGGAGTGAAACATCCACTCACTTGATACTGGGTCCATTTTAGTTTGTTTCGATTTTTTTTTTCTTTTTCTTTTTTAATGTGGGGTGAAAGTGGGGGTAGGGCAGAAATAAGATTTATATCTCTATTTATCTTCCAAATAAATAGACACTTTTCCTATCTAATCTTATATGTGATAAAAACATTGCCTCATCGTACGAGTGTGGGCACTAAGTTCATGTATTTATGTATAATATTGTCATTCTGCCGCTTTTGTAGATGGAGATTGTTATGATACCTTGTTTGAAAATCTCTTCAAATCTGTAATTCACAATTTTATTGTTGCCTGATTTTACTTGATCATTTAGGTTTATCCGTCTATAATGACATATATTGGTATATGTTATCAGTGAAAAGTCCTGTACGATCATCACTCTCCGGAGATATACATGAATGATATTTTTATTGTCTACTAGTCCAATCAACCTCTTCTCAATGCTTCATATTTCCAACATGATTTTTTTCACCACCCAATCGTAATCGACCACGATCTCCGCATACTTCTTCCCTAACTTCTTCTTACTCAACACTCTCACTTCTTGCTCTTCTTGGTCCTTATTTTTCTTTTTCTTTTTCTGCTCTCCCTTTTCATGCAGCAGCAGCGACAACAACTCATCCACTTCGGACAATTTCTGCACAATTTCACATCGATCACAACCATGTCTTTGTAATATACGCGAGTATGCCATATTCTTCTCAGTATCCAGTGTTGAAGAAAGAATGATCATCAAGCTAAGGTGGCTAAACACAAGGCTCGTGTTGTTGAGCAAATTGTCAATCTTTGTAGCACCTGGCACATGCCAGATTTCCTTCAATTTCGCATCTTTTTGATAGTTTAGAGAGTCTTTCAATGAAAAATGTTCAATTTCAACTGAATTTGTTGTTGCCTCGTTTCCGTAGTTCGATAAAGCAGCTATTAAGAACTTGGGGGTCAAGATATTATCCAATCTCAATGATAATGCAGTTAAAAACTTTTCAGTCCTCAAGATTCTTGGTGCTATCAACACCAACTTCCTTGTATCATTTTCTTTCCTCCTAAAGTGGTCTAAATCAGGGATTACGCGAATACCCATCTTGAGCAAAATTTCCAAGTTCTCTTCAGTTAACTCAATCTCATTTTCACAACCGGTTACGATACAATCCACTTGATAGTCCACTTCACTAACGTTCTTCTTGTTCTTCTTTTTCTTTAAATTATCAACGGCTGTGGTTTCTTCTGGAAGATGATGCGCCTGTTTGTGTTTCTGCTCTTTTTGGAAAGTATTCAAATCTTCCATGTCCGAATGTAGTTTCACTGCTGCTTTCAACTTCGCACTTCTCTTTGGTGTTGTTTTTGTTGGCTCGGTATTAATAGTATTTTTATCTTTCTTATCTGCCAAAATTTTGGACCTCATAGCATCAGTTTTCTTAGATGATGACACAACAGAATTTGAAGAGTCATTCTTCTCCAACAAAATATTGTCTTTGTTGCCCTGTATTTCAACTTCATCAGTAGGCAACTTCTTAGTACCAACGTTCTTGGCCTTTTTAGTCGGTCCTTCATCATTTTCCCCAGTCGCTGCCCTCTTCTTATCAGGTTTATTTTCCTTTTCACTCTCAACCTCGATGGGATCTATCGCTTTTATTGACAGGCTCTGGCTCATTTCCTGTAACTCCTCCTCATCATCGTCATCCTTTAAACTATCACAAACACTTTCTCCTGCTTCATCCAGCATAACTTCGCGCCAAAATTGTTTCAACACAGTCTCGTCCAACGTTGTTTGGCCCAACACTTGTCCAAAATTCAAATCCTTGGGGAAATGTTCAAACCTTGGAAACTCCTCGTCTAATATTTTCCATTTTCGGTAACTCTCCTCTAGCCACAAATGATTTATTATTTTAATACCGTTGCTGGGCAGCCATTGTTTCAGAGCTTCATATTTTTTCCCCACCGGTTTGGCACAGATCAAATGTGTGTTTAATGTTTTCAAATTTTTGGTAAACGTACCTCCTAATGCATTGATCAAACTCTCCAAATAGAATCTTCCATCTCCAGTGTAATTTGTCACTCCAATAACAAATTTATTGAAGCCTGGTAGGCCACCTCGTACAAAGGGATAGTGCAACAACTTCTTAGTAGGAATAATCCATTCCTGATGCAGCATCATATAATAAATCCAATTTAAATTACCAACAATCAATCCATGTCGAGAGGCACTCAAGTACTCGTCACCGTCACGATATTTGCCGATATACAGGGTAGCATCATCATCTGAAAGTGACGAAATGATCTCACCGCCAGCGTTGACGATCATCGCACTCACTGTGGCACGCACCCTATCGCTTAAGTCCAAGTCCTGGCTGATATAAAACCTCGTGTTGGCCAAGAACTTTGATACAACTTTGTTTGTTGTTGTTGATGTAGATGTTGTTTCTGGTGCTGCCCCTGTGTTGGTGTGCTCGGTGTGACTTTTTCTGACGTCCAAATCTCGCAACTCAATCTCTTCATCCACCCGCAACACAGCGCTGCCTTGGTCCAATAAGTACGGTTCGTCGTTCAATTTTTTTCTCAATTTGAAGCAGTCATCGATCCATACCGGCGATACAATCTTGATATCGCTCTCACCTGTCTCGTTGCACTCTCGAGCAACGCAGCACAAATCATCACCGCTATCCAACGATATCAAATGGGTAGTGGTTAGCAATAATTGATCACTGAACTGTCCTCCCAACAGTCTTACACCACCATAGATCAGTTCCTTGTCCCCGGCGGGAAGATTTGAGACTGTGATGACCAAATCCTTAAAAAAGTATTTCGGATCAGGGTTATAAGGTCTGAGAGGCACCAATTTTTTCAGCTCAGAGCAGGCATAAACCCACAGTGAAGTGACAACAGGGATCATCAGCTCCTCGAAAGATGCATAGTCCGCAAAATTGGTGGAGTTCGAGATCACATGTGTGTATTGTGTTGACGATATCGGAGGTGAGATCTTCTTGTCTTTATCCGTTTTCAAATCAATATTCTCGGCAGAATGGGATTTGAGTACCTTCGTGATGTCTTCCACTTCCTCCAAGTTGAGACAGGAGGACTGAATGATCAACACGTTCATGTGAGCGAACATTGTGTTTGTTTCACTTTCTCTCTCTCAAGATCAGATGCTATTGTAATCTTTCAAAATTTTCTGTGTTTTTTTTTTTTTGCTTTTCATTTACGCGTTTTGTTGTCAATACTCTCATCAGACAGTCGTCACAAATTCAGATACAAATTTATACACAAATTTTCATCCTCATTCAACTTGTTTGCCCATTTATTTTGTCAGTACATTGCCAACTGTTTATCGCTCATTTCGTATTGTATCCAGGTCGGCAAACAATTTTCTTGATCCAAATGATCCCCCTCTGGCGTAAATTGTCCCACTTTGCATCCACCACATTGATCGCTATTCGGGCAATTGTTGTATGGGAAGTGAAAATATCCTATATCACGGAACCAGTGCAACTTGCTTTTATCCTCAAATAAAGACAATCCTAAGCTGTGCACTGGTGCATCACCAAATCTCTCGTAGTAAAATCCACCTTGTTTGTCCAAATGCTCGAACCAATCTTGATAGGGTTGGCTTCTGAAAAAATCCAAGTTCGCAATCTCAAAATTAGACCAGAAGTGACAAGTGGAGTAACCTTGTGTTTTGGCATTACGTTGTGGGTTAGTCACGTCTTCCAAGATCCAATTGAAGGCTCCATTCGGGTGGATATACTCTGGGTGTTGCTGCAAAAAATCCAATGTGGTTGTCCACAAAGATTTAACTGTATCTTCGTTATCAAATAATCCGATCACAAACCCATACGTTTTATCGTTGTCTTCCATGAATTTGAAAACATCATAATTTATATCACAAAAATATCGCGTCTTTGGTTCGATTCGCCAATACCATTTGAAACCAGACATCAAGGGTGTGTTGAAAAAATTACCACTGTTGAAGCGGCACATATTCCTATAACTTTCCTTATCGGCGTATTGAACGCCCTTATCCTTGAGCAATTTAACGCCACGCTGTTGCTTAGCAGGGTCGATAAACGAGGGTTTCTCCCAAAGAGATTTGGGTATTGTCTCGAAATAAACCACGGATTTGGTAGCCAGCTGCACTGTTGTCTTAAACTCTTCTGTGAATTCTTCGTCGTTGAGAAAGCTCCAAGGGTAGTGAAATTTGTTGTTAAATCTCATTTCAACCTGTCTCATCACTGGTATGATATCATGTAACTCTGAGTTTCGTACGAGTGAAAACAATGTAGCATTGGCTAACTTTGTTTCCAAGTCTATGCTATTTATTGTGGTTGTGTTTTGATGTGGTTTCTCATTCACGGGCCTATGCAAATTGGCAACTTTTGGCTCTTTGATCTTTTGATTCATCACTGTCTTGTATATGTCCATGTTCTGCCTCACTTGCTGTTCACTAGTGATGTTCTTGTGATATTTGAAATGAAAAAATTCACGATTCAAATCGCCTGTGGCAGTGAGGAAAGGGTATTGTTGATTCTTCATGAATTTAGTCAAGTATGGGTGAAATCCTGATATCACCGATTCAGAGATCAAGCCACCATATGATGTATATTGATATACCAGTATCAGCTGAACAAGCAAAACTGCGATGAGAATGACAAAGATTACCCGCTTGGATAACTTGAGTTTCATCTTGCTTAGTATAAGTCCAGTAATACTATATTTTAGTGTCAAATTGAGGTTGCCAATTGCAGGGTTTTGGCGTATTTTTTTATTTTTTTGACTGGTGTAACTTCTCCTTACTTTTAAGTTCTCATTCGTATCAGTCAAATATGCAGACAAGAATAATTTAGGTGTTGCTGCGGTAAGATCTAACAAATTTCATTCGGAATAGGTACAAATATTCACAGAGTAAATTGTTCAATTTGTAACTCATAATTATCTCTCAAAGGCTGATACTGGTACCCTTTCAAACTGTAGGGTATTTTGTAAAATATCGTGTAAGAGCTCACCAAATACATCCCCCAGACATAAAAAATTTTGTGGTAAAAAATCTCCTCACTTTAAGCTATAGAGATAGGTATCATCGGTGATATAAAAAGAGGAAGATGGCTAGCACTTTCAACGCTGAGACTGCAGAAAACTCAGAAGACATCGAAAAGCAATTTGCTGTTAAGGCTGTACAGCAGGCTGAGACTTATTGGGGGCTCTTGACAAAGATTCCTGGCAGTAGATTAAAGTTGACCAAATACGACAACGAGATACTCGATGAGTTATTCAAGCACTTCCCAGAATTTGAAGACCCAGAGTACGTAAAGCATGTGGATGAAGATGCTATGAAGAGTAAGCTGGGTAAAGAGAGATGGAGAAATTATCTCAAGTTATTCGAGAAAAAAGTTGAGGATTACAACTTCGGTACCTTGGTTAGAATCGGCAGTGATGATGAATACGACCAGGACACAACAATTTTCGTTTTGAGGTTGCAGTTCTATTGTATTGAGCTTTGCAGGAACAAATTTGGCCAGAATGACTGGATAGCTGAAAAGTACAGTGGTAAATAGAAGGAACTCCCAAGTGAATAAAAAGGATGCGGTATATGAAAAAGAAGCGGATGTTATAATTGTGTATAGAGTGAATAATATTTGAAAATGATATTTATAGTTATGCCATTCGTGTTTGGTTAGTTTAATGCTACTCTGTTGACGTATACCAGAAACCACGCCCTTGTCACAATTGATTATCCAAAAAAAAAAAAAAACCACAGCTGGGCTTGTCTTAAAAGAAGAAACTGAATCATCAGAAACATAACTGGCTTGCAAAAACAATGAAATCTGTTGGCAGGAAGACTGTATATAATCAATTGAGACGCTTCTCCTCTTCTCAGTTGGTGAAGCAGTCTTTAGTCAAGACAGCCGGCTGCATAGTGAGTTGCTCTTAGAGATAGAATAAATCTGATTCAATCAGTGACATCAGGCAGAAATCATCACTAACACCAACACGTTGTAAAGATCATAGGCGATGAGGTTTTGAACTCCAAAATTACCGATACAAACTCTAGATTCTTTGGTAGGTACTGTTTCCAAAATGGAATCCAACTAAACAAAGTGTCAGTCATTGGTGACGACGAACTGGAGATCATCTCCACACTCAAAGAATTTGACGCCAAATACGATCTTGTAGTCACAAGTGGCGGCATAGGACCTACACATGACGATATGACCTATGAAAGTGTTGCGAGACTGTATGGGCTCAGGAAAGAGCTCAATGAGGAGGCAAAGCAGAAGATGTACAAGACTTACAATAATTTGATACGTACTTTTACTAAAGAGCAGGAAGAGGCCAATTTAAAAATGGTCAGGTTACCCGTTGGTGATAACGTGCAATATTTGTATGCTCCCAATTTGTGGGTCCCAATTGTGAACATTGACAATAAGGTGAATATTTTGCCTGGGATACCTAAGCTATTCGAAAATATGTTGCTAAACGGAATCCATTGTCAGATCGAATCTCGACTCGATCCACAACTCAAGTTCGTATCTTACTACGTTTCTACCAACCTGAGAGAGTCGCTGTTACTGCCCTTCTTATCTAAATTGGCTGAAGATGTCAAAGATGTAGAGGATGTCAAGATTGGAAGTTACCCACATAAAGTGTTAAATTCTGTTAGTATCACTGGAAGGCAAAAGGATGACAAGGTGTTGAGAAAACTCGTAGATGAATGTGTTAAATTCACAGAAGGTAAAGAAATCAGCAGAGAGGAAGAAGAGCTGCTTTCAAGCACTTCATATGATGTGTAAATTGCTCTTAGTTACTTCCTGAGAGATGGCATTACGGGAATGAAATTGTCGTTTATAAAAAATAGCCTTTATCATATTCAGCTATACAAAGAAGTTCTATGAAGTGTTGACCGATTCAAGATAAAAAACCAAAAACAGCTACCGAGCTCTTTCATTCCTTTGGGGTAAAACAGAACTCTTCTGTACTCGAGGAAGTATTGTCTCTGGCTACCAATGCTTCTTCATCTCTTTCAGATTTCTCTTTTTTTTGAAAGGACCTTTTGAAGCCTTTGATACCAACGTTTGTGTGCCTTCCGTCGAACATGAATCCTGGATGAAAAGGAACAAAGATGATCGAGGCGATTGATATCATCACCAGATCTAATATTATAAAGTAGATCTCATGACTGATCAAATTACCGTGCCATCCCTCAGCTAATTCTGCAACTCTGTAGCAACACCTGACGTACACAAACAATACCAGCAATGTAAGCAGTGAAGTGAAATATTTGAAAAGTGGTGCCAGTCTGACGTGTTTGTATTCTGGATTGTACAAATCATCGAGATTGGTAACATCTGGATTTTGTTTTCTTGCTCTGATATAAATACTGTAATAGAAATCAAACAATAAGGCAAGGAACACTGTCATTGAGAGCACTTGCAAAGCCAAACCTGCGACAAAGACGTGTGTTCCATTCAGTTGTTGCTTGTCGTCGTCTGCAGATGATGCCATTCCACCACCAGCCAGTTGAATTATGATGGAAATGATATCAAACACCATAAACGTGTAACTGTATGTCATTGGTTTCAAACGAGCAAACTTCTCGCCGTATATCATTACCAATTTGCTCAACTGATAGTATATACCAGCCATAGTGAAGACTGGTGCAATGGTAAGACAAACATATTGCAGCAAAAACGGGTCTTCAAGGTAGACGTTGTTATGAGAGATACAACGGGCAACATAACCAATGAGTTCCATGGCTGACAGGATGATGAAACAAACGCCGAACCAGTATTGTTTGTGTGTATAAGTGATTCCCACATTGAAAATCAAGAGCAAGCCAAAAATGGCGGCCATGGCAGCGTTGAAACCTAGGTTAGGTACCATACCTGAGTACTCTCCTCCGTCACCATTGACTATGGCCTGTATGTCAGAGTTGACCTTGGACACGATGTTATCCATGATTGAAAATAGTTAGATTGCTTTTAGATTTTTTATCGAATAATGATATATCAGAAGTTATACCCTTTGAAAAACGGGGTAACAGAGACCTATATATATATATGTCTGAATGAAGAGTAAATAGCTGCAAACTGTTAATGCACTGCCTCTCTTTCAATAAATGAGATAAGATGCTATCAATAACTATTCAAGAGACCCTTTCAAACTATCTAAATACCGGTCAACAGTGAGGACCCTAAATGTATCATACCGATTATGGCAAACAAAAGAAAAAAATATAAGCTATTAATACACATAAGAAACGGCTGCGCCCTACCTTACTCGCATCTTCTATTATATGCGAGCATTTGTGGCTGAAACAAAAATAGAAACCGAATACTTTGGATGCGATCGGATTGTACACCAAACGTTCTAGGATAAATTTGGATCTAAAGAAGCAAATAGCAGATAGTTGTATAGCTTATTTATTCGTTATCCGATGCTGCAGCCCAAATTATTCTATATATATGCACATTCAGCTTATATTAGTGGCTGTGGTGAGAGGTTTATGTCCTTCACCTTCCACATCGAAGCATAAGCGGATTTAATCACCTGTTTCTGTCTTGAGAAAAACTGAGCAACAATCATAAATGAAATGATATTGTTATCGAGATTGAAAAAGCAAGTACCGCAACGCTCCCTCAAAGTGTTTTTTTATAATAAATAAAATATATCTGACATGTTATGTTTGACCGTAAAGAGAATTGGGTGTTAGCAGAGAGTTACCGTTTGAGTAAAACAAATATAAATGCTTATCTATAATTAGACCTGTTTCAAGTCTTAAAAGTCTCTCATTATTCTCAGTAGTGAAAATTGACTTCGAGATCTTTCATGATCTTACCCCAGTGAGAGAGATTTTTCTAGAGTAATTTGATCCAAGTTGTCATGTCAGGTATTTCAAAAGAGTGTTACTTCTGGCTGCTAATTCAAATTTCATTGGTAGATCTTTTGACAGATCTTCAAATGTAGCATCGGAATTGGTTCTACGTATTCGTACTATGTTGTACCTACCATCTGTCTAATGAGAAGACGAAAAAAATCACTTTTTTTTCTCTTCACAGAATCATACACGACATGACAATTTACAAAAACAAACGCCTTTGCAACATTTTCTACCATTATTGGCTAACGTCCTTCACAATCGGATCTTATTCCTGTCGCTGCTTATCAATACTGTTTCACAAAAGGAGGATTACCTTTGGTCTTCAATAGTTACTTCAATTCCATCCGGTCATACGCAAGAAAGTACAGCGTCTCCGTTGATCAAAAATAAAAGTTAGTCAATCATTTAAATTGTCAGTGTAATAACAAACTTATAGGAAACACGGGAAGATCAGCACCAATGACAACTGCCGCAAATGATCATGTTGAGGACTTCAGTTCATTGTCTCCGATAGTCGGTCCTGCGTCGGGCACACCAGATCGTGAATCAAGTATTTCATCTGAGGATCGCAAAGCGCACAGACGATCGACGAGAATAATTGATGCAGACATACAACAAGAGCAAGAGAGACACGAGAGGCAGTTGGCTAAAAAAAATTTACAGCAGGAGGATGAAGAGCTCCTGCAGCAACTCTCACCTGGTGAAATAGATATGAATGTTGAGGAATTGAAAGACAGCTCTTCAGATGGTTGGAGCGAACCTCCTTTAGCCAAGCCGACGCCGATAGTGACTGGCTTACCCTTGGGTTCCTTTCCAACTAAAAAGATAAAGAAAGAAGCGTATTGGCCAAAAAAGCGAACGGGTCCTAAAAAGCTTCCCGGTAGAAAGAAGGCTATTCACAGTTTAGCTGTACAAATAAAATCAGAAAATGACGAAAATGTCAATAATCAACAGACTAGTGCGACAGGAGAGCAACTGGTGGCGACACAAGAATCGGACGACGAAGCTGAAACTCAACAGTCGGAGCCTGCGAAGGATAATTATGATCGTAACTTAAAGACACATCTGGCAGATACTTTGACGCAATACAGTATAGAGAGAATCAATGACCATTTTAGATTGATTCCAGTACAGAAGAAAGGAAGTGAACAGTTTATGAAGAAAAAAGTTATCACCTCAAAAAATGGCAATACAGCATCCACAACGCAAGTTTCCAAGATACCGTCAACGCCACGTAAAGTTGGAAGACCTAGGCGCGAGGATATCAATAAAAGGATCAAGAGAACGTAAGTATTTTATTTGACAAATTGAAGGAGTATCCTTGCTGAAATGCTGCACTTCTATTGGTGAACTACGTGTTTTTTTTTTTTTTTTATGATTCAGCAGGACAATTCATTTTTGTTGCATACATTTTTTCTTTTTTACTAACAAAGCAAATTTAGTCCCAAAAAAAATAGAGGTAATGCTTTTGGATATGGGGCAGCAGATTTGTCGGGCCAAAAACGGGCTGGGCTCGAGTATGATGATCCAACAAGAGTGAGTATCAATTTTTGAGTTTATTCCAAGCAATAATTGCTTTTACTGACAAAAAATTAATTGAAGGATAATGAGGATTTTTGCTCTGCGTGTGGCGGTGCTGGTATATTCTTGTGTTGCGAGGCTTGCCCTAAGTCGTTTCATTTTATTTGCTGTGACCCTCCTATGGATGAAGATTCACTCCCGGAGGGTAATTGGTACTGTAACGAATGCTTGAGTAAGAGAAGAAAAGTGCGTAAATACGACGTTGGAATGTTTTCGAAATTGTTGAACCAGTGCGAGCTCAGAAATCCAAGAAAATTTCAATTACCAAAAAAACTTCGTGATTCCACTTTTGAAAATGTTTCAACTGGTCCTGCAGGAGAATATCAGGATGCCTCTGTGATACAACATTCTAGGCCCATCAAATTGGGAAAGTTAGAAGAAGCTGATCCTCTGAACATTTATGAAAAGGACGGCAAACCCTTGTTATGTTATAATTGTGGCTTGTCCGGGTTGGAAAAAACAATCACTAAATGTGGATATTGTGATTTGGCGTGGCATTTAGACTGTGTGTCACCGCCGTTGCCTTCGATAAAGACATTGGGCACGAAATGGAAATGTCCTAATCACGTGTCTGATTTGATCCCAGAGAAGAAGAGACGCTTCAAAAAGGAGAACTTTGTTGATGTATCCATGTCAAGAGGATTTAAAAATAATGGCGATGTTGAGATCATTTCAGCAGATGAGTTTCAGAATGAGGACTCGGATGATAATATGGAGGGAGAAACAGAAATCGTTCAATTGGTGACACCTGGATATTTCAAGACATATTATGAGGATGGTAAGATCCATGCTCCTGTAGGCGAGGAGTTAGAAAAGATAATAACGATGAACAATGTGACGTATCGAATCCCGGAAAGAGGAGTAATCTTGGACTTCATTGATAGCAATAAAGTCAAGAAGCTAAACGAGGTGAAAGAGATACTGCTGGGTAATGATGAGATTATGAAATCCTTGTCTGAGCAATCGGACAAAACGAAGAAAGACATCGTTGAGTCGATGTCAGCACTTCATGATCAGCCACCGGTAGTACACGATGCCAAACCAAGAAAAGACCTAACTTTCAAGTATTTGCTTAGCGTTGTTGATGACGAACTCAAGCTGAATTTGACAGATGAAGTTAATGATGATGAGCAGTTGAGCAGTGAAGAGTTGAAAGATTTGATCTATCTAAAGAAGTTGATTGATTGCAAGGGGCGTGACAAATTATTGAAGTTTTTACAGGAAAGCAGCAACCGAGATGTTGAGCATTGATCGACTGTATGGACGTGCATATAGAACTGCTCGTATATTGATTAGAATACTCAATGACGTTTGTTGTCTTTCACAAATCGAGCGAGCATGGTCTTTTTATCAAAATTCCACGATAGCTGTAAACTCCTTTAGCTGTGCAACCGTGTCCATGACAATCATATTGGTCTCCTGGTTTATAGACGAACACATGGGTGTCAACGTCAGAGTAGTGTATAATGGGAAAAATAGTTGTTGGAAAGTATAGTATCCGGTCAACACTGGCTATTAGAGGTAAGTCATTCGCAGTTTCGAAGTTGAGAAAGTTCGTAGGCCAGTTTTCTGTCTGAGACTAAGGGGGGTATTAATACAGCCTCTAAATTGCAACTTCACATATCTCTCGAAAGAAGCTCAATTGTCAACAAAATAGTAGAGAGCATATTACAACGGACCAATTCCTTTACAAAAGAACAAATAAGCCATATAAGTTTACCAGCGCCATGATATGAATGTAAAAGATGTCAGATTTAATTTATGGAAAGTTGATCTCAACTCTCCAATAAGGAAGGTATCTTTTTTGACAAAAATTTCAACACTTTTTTTTTCAAGAAAACGAATTTGATTTGCAAAAAGGCGACGACAAACAGTTGGTTGATTAACATTTTGGAATACCATCTGCTAGAAAGATGTCCACAATATTTACGAGAAATTTCGCATCAACGTCCTTTGCTCAAAGAACATATAGATTGGTCACTCAAAGACGTATTCCAAAGCAGCCAGATTTGAAAATCGGAGACCTGAAGCCATGGAATGTACAAATACCAAAAACAATTCCCAAGTATCCAATCTACAAGTATGGGGAATCAAAGCTTTACAAGCAGAGCAATTTCGGATTATATGGTGGGCAGTTCATTGGTAGAGGTAACAAAGTTTCAGAAAGTGGTCATAGAACACCGAGAAAATGGAAAGTGAATGTGATTAGAAAACATTTATGGAGTGAGACCTTGAAGAAGGCAATCAAAATCAAGACCACAGGTAGAGTTTTAAGGACATTGAGAAAAGAAGGCGGTTTGGACAATTACCTTATCAAAGAGAAAAGTGCAAGATTGAAAGAATTAGGACCAACTGGTTACAAATTAAAATATGATATTTTGATCGAAAAACAGAAACAACTGACACCGAAAAAGCCAACACCTAGAGTCCGTGACGTACAAGGAAACTTACACAAGGTCTACAACATCGTCACAGTCGATGGTGTTAAATACAAATTTAAAGTTGGCAAGCAAAAGATTTTGAGGCTGTTGTACCAGCAATTACAAAAAGAGCATATCGAAGAGTACAGATGGATGCACTTTAGCGTTGAGTACCAGCCTAAGAGCGTGGAGGAGTTGACAAGACTGCTGTTGAAAGCAGGGGTCAACATGTCGCTGTTGATTGTCAAATAGTCATGTATATATATGAATGAGGAATAGCTTGTTAGATAATTTTAGAATATCCTATATGGTGTAGAGATGTTGAACCCCATTTTTTATAGGTCGTCAACCCTAAGTCACGTGGAAGAAAGAATCTGAATTTTTTTTTCAATGCCTCCAATCTTTATGTGCAATTTTTCTCTTTGTGAAAGAAGAAAAAAAATAAAAGTAAAACAACTCTTGTTAGCTAAAGATATCATATACTCAATAAAACATACAAAAATGACTAAGTCAGGTATGTATCACACCAGTCCATCCACTATCACTGTCTTCCCTATGAATCAAGCTTTAAAACACTCCAAAGAATGATCACATTCCGGCTCCTTCAGATCATGTAAAGGCTCAAAAACAATAATATCATATGCGAAGTCCCATATTTGCGAAGATTTACTTAATTGTACCTCCGGGAATACACAATAATATCGAATATTGAATATCACCAGTGTATCAAATTATCACGTCACATATATAATACTTGCGCTAGCCTTTTTCCTTGGACGCCTGAATCATCGCTGGACATAGCGACACATATAACACACAAGTGCAGAAAGTTGGAAATAGTTAAAGGAAACGATCCATAGTGAGAGGTTATAAACATCAATTTGACACGGTACTAACAATGGTAATTTTCTAGGTATTGCTTCCGGTCAAAACAAGGGTTTTGTTGTTACTCCAAAGGCTGTTGCCCCAAAAGTTTCATACAGAAAGGGTGCTTTATCCAAGAGAGCTGAATTCGTCAGAAGCATTGTCAGAGAAGTTTCTGGTTTGGCTCCATATGAAAGAAGAGTTATCGAATTGATCAGAAATGCTGGTGAAAAGAGAGCTAAGAAATTAGCCAAGAAGAGATTAGGTACTCACTTGAGAGCTAAGAAGAAGGTTGAAGAAATGAACAAAATCATTGCTGAATCAAGAAGAGCTGGTCATTAAACTGTATAAACTGATACTTTGAAATTATATCTGTGTTTATTAATTGCTTTGTAATTTTCCATAACATCTTTCTCCTCAGGTGTGATGGCAACATCGAAGACGGTGGGAACTCTGGGGAGAAACACTTGAAGAAAAAAAAACAGTATTATCGCTAACAATAGACGATCTAGCACTTATCAAATTTGCCTTCCAATTCAGACATGGTGAAGGGTTTCTTGCTGACAAGGCTGGTCCCAGGAAGCTTAAGAAGAAGATTCATTTCATCGCGTCGTCCAACTCCTCGACTCAATCCCACATCACCGCTGCTGCTGCAGCTACATCAACCTCAACAACAACAAAACGTCACACCTCCTCCTTCGTTTTTCAAGGATGTCAATGATCCGCCCATCACACATGATGAATGGAAGCAACACAACATCAAAGATACTTCGGCTTCTTCGCCAATGACAGGCGTTCCCTATAGTCCTTCACAACAGCATCAAGGAGGGTCATCTTCTGATGTTCGTGGTTTTTATTGGTTTATTACTTTGATCAGCTTGGGAGTGATAGGTGCATCTACTTATGTCATCACTGTTCAAATAAATAAAAATCACAGTTTACACAGGGAAGTGAGTCGTGGTTTGCTTAGCTTACACACTTTAGCTCTGAGATGCAAGAACAATATTGATGATATAAAGAATAAAAATGAGAAATTGCGTAACAAGACTGAATTGGATAATGAGATTAACACATGGAAATTGCTAGTGCATATTCTGATGCTACGCAAGCAGATCACAGAAGAGTACGGTGCTGTGCCAGTGAGTATTGAGGAGTCACTAGCTCGGTTTGAAAAAGAGATCAAATCAAGTACTCAAAATTCCAAAGTCAAGTTGTGGATGCAAGACGAGTCACAATTGAAAAAATACCTTCCAAGTCCTGAAGATTATGGGAAAAAATAGAATAAATATACTTATAGAATCCTAATGAACTACTCTCGAGAGAGGTAATTTTTGCATAAAATCTCAATTCGTAGCTTCATCCTTGCAATCCATCAATTTTGACAGCAGATTGTTAATAATGATAGTTTGAGGTTGAATTTTGCTGGCGAGGAAGCGTACTCATTCAAAACGAATGATGTGAGTTCGTTGGCGGATGCTTATATGTGAGAGAGTGGATAAAAGACTCATGTCAGAATATCTCAAGATTAACACTGTGTGCAGAAGCCCTCCTCATCAAGTTCAGACATTCAGTTGACACAAATTTACACGACTTCAAGATGGTAATGAGTATAAATTAGATCTCTAAAAAAATTTTCCTTTAGTTTATTTCTCTCTTTTTTTTTTCTTTCTTCAACAATGTATTTTAACCATAGACACCCATTAGAGTCACGGATCATATCTTTAATTTGTTATGTGATCTTATGTTGATCACCGGTCTTCATTCTCGTGCTCGGGTTCAGTCTTAGATCGATGAGCTTAACAGCTCATTGCTTTTACCAGCCCAGTTATGTCGTGCCTTGTTCTTTTTTTTTGCCAGTTCTTGTAATTGGTGAAATATAGTTTGGCTATGCGGTTCTAAACAAACAGTTCAATAAATTATTTAAATTCCCATCTCTTCTCCTCCTTTTGTCGTCTATATACTTGTGGCCACCAGTGTGGTATTTTTCGGGTAGTATTTTCACACAATTGCACTGTTTCATATATACTTCGAATGATGAAGCAAGCCAGTATGACTCTCACATAACTAAGAAATGACCTTATCTCTCATACAACTTTGCATCTCTAGTCTTATCCTCTGAACGCTGTTTGATCTTTAAGTGCAACAAGTCTAATGATGGACAACATGTCGTCTTCTCCTGTCCTGGATTTTCTTTGTAAAATAACGAACAACACTTGTACAACTCATCTATCAAATTGGTGCACTTGGACTCATTGTAATTGTACTTGTGTAAGCAATCTTTTGAATAATCTGTTAGTACTGCAGTCAATGAGATAAAGCTGGTATGACTTACCTTGTATCAGACACAGTTGGGGTTTACATGAATCCGACATTTTACTTAGTGTTTATTATGTGTTGTGTTAAAGCTGCTATTCTTTGTAAAATATTTCTTATATATACAATTATTTTTTGTCTAACTTTATCATAATTTGACATCGCTCCTTTACAAGGTGAATTTTTATGAAAATCAAAACCAAAAGGAAGCAACTTAAAATTCAGATGGGGACTGTAGTAGTATACTAACATGCTAATACTTGTTTGTGGCATGTTAAGATTTACAAATGGTGAATTCTGTGGTATAAGGAAGCTTAAGTCCCGTATCGATTAAACATATAAAAAAAAAACAAGGGGTAAAAATGCTTCAATTATCTCAAAGGATCGATCTTATCAAAAGTTCCTGTTAAATAATTTTATAATATTGTACCCCTCACAATGGAGCAGTCAAGGAATGATGCTTCTCCAATTGCCTACTATCCCATAGAAGCCGCCACTCACAATCCCACCCCGATAGACAACAGTTTCATGCTGATTGGAATGATGGGATACAAGATAAGAGGAGTTGACATTGAAAAGTTTGGCATTGGATTCAACCCAGAGGTAATTGAAAACGGATCAGCTCTAGAGTTGTTTAGGGTCGAGGCCCAAAGGTGGCTTTTACAGAAATTGTATCAGCTTATTGACTTGACGTTCATGATGATGATAACTTTTGATGAATGGAAGGATCACATCTTAACAATGATAATGATGTTTCTAATGCAATCGATACAACTGATCCCCATTGACAGGATTCGGAAAAGCTTGAAGGACAGATTGATGTTATACAAGACTCCAGTGACAGTTGAAGAGTTTATGTATGTACTGAACATGATCCTCAATAGCGGCAATTTACCCCTGGAAATTCTGATAATCTTGGTATTACATAGATTCATCGAGCCACCTCCACCTCCATTACCCGAACCATATTTGACTTCCGACAAAAAATTAATTGAACCGACTCGAAAAGAAATCGAGAGGGTGTTGCAAATGAATGCTCAATACATCAATGAGATGAATTTTTTCAAACAGAATGAGATCTTTACTAAATTGATCAGTATTGCCAAGGTCATCAGTTGGTGTGTTATGATTCAGTTACCGCGTCTTAAGTTGTATGAACCAACTGGCGGGCTATGGACTGAAGAGAATGTTGAGAAGTTAATTGATTTTATTATCATTGATTTGGAAATTATGAAGTCAAATATAGACTTGACCAAGCTAAAGATTGTGAACTATGATGATGAGCAATGTTACATGATCAAAAACGGTGAACTTTCAAAATTGCAAGGCATAAAAGTGACCGAAAGTGATTGTTCCGGCTTGACAATCTCGCTCTTGTCGTACAAGCAAAAACCTGTAAAAGTGATTCTGACAAAGTTGGTACAAACAAACTTGTTAAGTGTGGATCCAGAGATGGCCATTGCATTATCACAGAGGCCGGCATTGGTTGTCAATATCAATAGAGTTAAGCAGCCCATCAATTTCCACAAACTATATGGGCTTCCTCAGACCCCCAGGTTTTACAGTAATGAACACGAACTAGAACAGGAGGAGGAGGAGGAGGATGAACGTCTGCATGATGAGCCCGTGATGTATAGCGAAAATATGAAGGAGTTGTCATTGCCAACATTCATCAAGTCTCTACGTTATTACTTGAAAGAAATGAGTGAGAGGGGATAAATTTAGCTTTGTCGTTTATAATTGATTAATAAATCTATTCCATCTACATCTGTCTAGATGTGTGTTTCGGATATGACACAGGGCTTGTGGCGTCTGGCCACGTGACTTTTTTGCTTTTTCACCACTTAAGTGTTTTTCTGTTCTGATAAAGGTCATTTGCCGGAGATATCTCTTCTCCCAACAAGCCAGTGAAAAATGTGTCAAGAGGGTTTGTTCTGTTTTTTTTTTTTTTTTTATTTTTTTATTTCTCTTTTATTCTGTTGTTATTGATGTTGGTCTGGACCGGCTGGCTATTTGGGCTGGCTGGCTGGATTTGAAATATATTTGGGCTACGAGGGGTAGTTACTATACACATGATTGACAAGTACAACATGCATACATATCTATATATACAAAACACCACACACACACACACAAACATAGCTGATGATGATAACATGTGGAGCAAGGAGGAGATGTGTCAGAAGTAGAAACAGAAGTGTGTGTTTTCATTACAGTATAAATTTCATATTTGTACTGTGGTGGTAGTGGTGGTGGAGGTGTTCGGAGAGTGGTTATATGAGTAACCAGAATAAGAATAAATAATTAAATCCACGTTTTTTTTTCTTCTCCGAAATTGAGAAAAATGACTCTTCCGTTCGTTTTCGCACCAATTTGCGTTGTTGACTCATTCCTATGTGAGCGATAAATTTTTCATCCACACTTTTCAGAATAAGACGTGATCCACAATTTGTCATTTATAAATTTATATATATATATATAGCTCTCCCTTGTCAATAGGTTTGTTTCAATTAACTTCCAACAACAAAAGCAATCACAACAACAACAGCACAAAATATATCTATATATCTAGATATATTCATAACATATACATACAAGGATGATGTTCTTTTTAGACGAATACTGTGTCGTTGACGGCAACAAATGTGAACAAGGGGAGATATATTGCTCTGAAAAGTGCAAACAAATGGATCACTCTTCAACAAGTTCATTGAATACATTACCCAATTTGGATGATTACTCTTCTATTTACTCATCATCACCACTGTTATCGATGGATGACCACTTGTTACAAACACCACGTTCTTGTGCTCATGACCATTTCATGTATGACTCCAAATTTGTCATGCACAAGGAACATTGCCATTGCCATAATAGCAATGCCAACGCTGCAGATTTCATCGATATTAGCTCAGACTTGAACTCGTCTTACCAATTGAAAAATAGCAATACTCAACAAATACCCATTGCATCATCATCACTTGCAGAGGTGAATAACGGGTTTCAATCGATGATGTTGGATGATATCCTAAACTCGACATCTTATTTCGAAAAGGAGATTCAAGAAAATAGACATATCAAAAACAGTTTTAAAACGGCAAAGGATAATTATCGGTTATGGTTAAGTGTTCACAACAGCACTGCTAATTGATCAATTGGCATACTTGTTAATTTATGTTGTGGAGCTTTACAGACAAGGATGTGCCCACATACATACACACAAAGCCACTAATTTACGACACTTTCTTATGACTAATTTATCCTTTTAATGAGATATATATATATTATAAAATTATATATATATATATGCTGCTGCTGTGATGTTGCAATTTATGATGTTCTTAATGATCTTTCTTATATATTTATTTAACCTTGGTAATCACCCTTTTTTTTGCTTTTTCTTATTTTTTTTTTTTTCAGTTTGCCAAACAAACTATGGGATTATTTGATTTTTTAACTGGATTTTCTGAAGAGAGTTCTTTATAGATTAAGTGAATCTAATTGATGTTGTTAAATTGTTTCCAGTATTCTCAATTGTAGTTGATTTATTTGTAATCTACAAGATGTTACTCAAAGAGGAAGGTGTACCAGCCTCCAAAAAAATCACCAACAAATTGATTTTTTCTTTTCTGCATTGAGAAAATAGATCAAAACAAGAAAAATTATCAACCCATTCTCTAAGTGTCTGAGGCCCAAATAGAGATTAGTTCTGAAAAATATTTCAAAACCCACTTACTCCCTTCTGATCTGGGGGAGGCGCTGGTGGTGTTGTATTGCTCCTTTTAGGAACATCAATAACAAACATCTGATTTTGGTATATCTTTCTCCTTTATTTGTCTAAGTTCATTTTCTTCCAAGCCTTATTATTTTGCGACACAATTAGTGGATTCAGAACTCCTTATTCTAATGCCATTTATTCACAACCCGAGAGTGGAGGCGGCATCAACTTTCCTCTCACCCTCACACATAAATCACATCTCATCTTTATGTAGCTGGCCTGGCTTCTAGAATCTGAACCGGTTCATCCAACCGGTTATTCCAACAACAATAGGTATTTGATGGGCTCTGTGCGCATACCTTATTTGCTTACATAGATATACATACTATACTCATCCCATACCTTGTTTGCTTACATAAATATACATGTTATACTCTTCCCATACCTATTCTTTTTAAGCCTCTGCATACAAAGGATCGAAACTTGAGCAGAAAAGAAATATTTGCGCAACAAATTCTATGAAAGATGTTTTGTTTCAAATTACTTTAACTTGTGGCTAGTAAAACTGTTTCTGTTACTATAATTACTGAACTGTGACATTGGTTATTGCCACATTTTTGCCACAACGCAACAATTACTGCGCTATTGCCATAACTACCGCGTATGACATCAAAAATCTTGGGAATAGATGTTGGGAATTTTGCAATTGGGCAATAATAAGTATAGCTCAGATGAAGGAATCATCGGTGACTAGAGAAATATCGACAATAGCGAACTTTTACTCTTTGACCCTGGATGGAAGTTTTGGAAAGTTGCAGAAGTATTGTCAAGAACGGTCGAGTCATGAGAAGGAGGTGAGAGATGCTGTCACATGAACATGACAGAGGTAACACATAACAACCTATCACAGCTCCGAAAGCTGGTACCAACAAACCATCAGACACGACTGTGTAAGGGCTCGGTGATTCTAGTAAGTAAATTCGAGCATGCAGACGTTGTTGAAGCGATCCAATTAGGGACGAATAGAGCTGGTTTGCATTAAACTATACATACAGACATGTTTTTCAAATTCACAACAGATAGACAAACGTTTATACTTCACACTAACAATCAATCATCCTTTCTTTTTCTCAATTCACTCCCCTTGCTTCTTAGCAATTCGCTTGCTCATATTTGATTGGAGCATTTCTCTTTTTCAGAATCATAACACAATTTTGTTGTTGAAGACACAAACTTATAACTGTGTAAGGGCTATGTAAATGATGAAATTATAGCTCAAGGTTGTAAATAGACGGAAACGGAGACAGCAAGGTCACATTAACTATAAACTATTTGCTCATCGTACTAATTTTATCTCTTCCCCGGCACAAATAGCATACACTACTACAAACGTATGCAGGTTTCACTTTACAACGAGCTGTTACCTCTATTCTTCAATACAATAAGTTGCAGTCGCTAAGTCGATTAGTAGGCAATGCTATTACTTTATGAATTTTGAGTGCCGACACTACTACAGGTATTACATTTATTCTGGCAACAAAACAAACCCCTTACTTTTCGCACGCTGTATGTTAATTTTTTCCTTTACAAAACTCTAGAAGTCCAAAAATAAAACAAACACTCGCTAAATAACCTTATGACGTCTACGACTTACTACACAAGTTGATGTTCGGGAGTGGTACACATGCTATTATGTTCTATATATATCATGGTATACGGAAATGGAAGCATCCAAATCCATATAATGTAGAGAATTGATAAAACCATTACGAAATGAACATCATCAGAATAACAAACTTCTCCAGAGTCTTCTTCAATCATGTGTGTCATAAATTCTTTCTTGTAATGTTGACACACCAAAAAAAAAAAAGTTGACACAAAGTCGGCTTTTGCAATTTCACCCACTCGACCACATATAAATGATCAGAAGATGTCAAACACCGGTCTCAGTCGTTCAGTCGGGACAAAAAACCATAAATATCCTTCAAATCGTTTTTGTTATACAAGCACCAAAAAAATGGTCTGGGTATATCATTTCAAAATAAGCATATTTATGCTTGGGGTTACACTTCGGAACTTGATCTAGCACAATGAAAACAACATCGAAATGAGAAGCTCAGAGGGAAGAGCTCTGCTGCGCAACAACTCTTTTGCTCTTTTGTAATACTCACTGTCTCATGCAGCCATTAAGGTAGATAATGTAATTAAAAGAGTTTCAAAGTGTGTTATCTAAATTGTTATCTAAATTGTTAGCCAAACTATGTGGTAAATGGTTTCATAACTGGAACCACACTATTGAATCGAAGCAGCGCCAGTTGAAAGTTGAAATTTTCAAACTCTTCAGTCAGAGAACTTCACTGACATCAACTCACAAATGACATTTTGCAACTTCTTTTCACAAGACTGCCTGAAATTGTGGCGCAAAATATAAGATAGATTGCAATTGTACTGCTATTTCAGACTCTTCTAACCTAGCATAGTGCTTACTTTCTTTCATTCAATATCGGTAACTTTGAGGCTATCTCTGAGGTCTTGTGGGATTTTTTCGATGTACTTAGCAATGCACATCAAGGAAGAGCTCAGTCTGTCATGTAGCGCCCAACTTTTAAATGAGAGAACCATCTTCGTTCAATAAGATATCACAACTGGTAGAGATCGAAGGTCTAGAGCTATGTAAAGCACACTAAGCTAGGTATGGAATGGGTCTCTCTGGCCAATTATTTGACAAACTTTCAAAAGATTTACTGAGTTATTAATCAAGAGAGTTATGCGGTCACGTGAGAATATATACATTTTAATATCTTTTTTTGTATTTTTTGCTTCCTTCTCCTCTGAGAATGTCAGTCATATGATATACTTTATTTTTTAAACTTGAAAACAGTAATTGAAAAGATTGGCACCGCAATATCATCATGTCTACATTTATCAGATCCATTCCATTAGTAGATAATGATGCTATAGTTATCCCAAATGGTCCTCATATTTCATATGCTCACCTTGCTTCCATCACTGGTCACTTGCAAACTTTCTTCAACAATCCAACCAGTCCGTTACATCAATTGATTCCAAAGGCAACAGCTGTTGCCATTTCATTACCAAATAATTTGGAACTTGTTGCATCATTTTTGGCTATCACTACACTGGGTAGAGTTGCTGCTCCTTTGAATCCGACTTATACAAAGGATGAGTTGAATTTTTATCTTGGAGATTTAAATGCTAAACTGCTTATCGTCCTGCGTGGTACGGTTGCCAAGAAGTTGAACAAAGATTTGATGCAATCATGTAAGGAAAATGGCGTCAAGATCATTGAAGTTTGGTTTGATTCCCAAAGACTGCGTGTAGAGTATGAAATCATCGATGAAACCAGTTTGAAGACACTTTATCAATCAATCAAATTACCTATTTTTGTCAACTTTTCCTCAACGTTACCAGGCTCAGCTTCACCTGATGATGTTGCCTTAATTATTCATACTTCTGGAACTACAGGAAGACCAAAGCTGGTGCCATTGACACACAAGAACATCACTCAATCAATGGTAAACATCAGTCAGAATTTCAGTTTGACTCAAAAAGACAAGACTTATTTGGTCATGCCACTTTTCCATGTCCACGGTTTAATTGGTGCCTTGTTATCAACTTTGAAGACAGGAGGTACCGCAATCATTCCTCCAAGGTTCAGCGCCAAACAATTCTGGTCTGATTTTATCACTTATAAGGCCAATTGGTATAGTGCCGTACCAACCATCCATTTGATCTTGTTGAATACCAAATTACCATCACCAATACCTGATATCAGATTCATCAGATCTTGTTCCTCCGCATTAGCCCCTGACACTTTTAAAAAATTGGAAAAACTGTTTCAAGCTCCTGTTATCGAAAGTTATGGCTCAAGTGAAAGTGTTCATTGTATGACATCAAACCTTCTACCTCCAGGGGATAGAAAACCAGGTACTGTTGGTTGTGGACTTAACGTTGATGTGAAAATCGTTGATGATGATTGTAAAATTTTGCCTGTTGGCTCAATCGGAGAAGTTGTTGTCAAAGGTGATAACGTCATGTTGGGTTACATCAACAACCCTAAGCTGAACAAAGAAAGTTTCACCAATGGTTATTTCAGAACTGGTGATCAAGGATTCTTGAGTGCAGATGGATTTTTAACTCTTACCGGTAGAATTAAAGAATTGATCAATAGAGGTGGAGAAAAAATCTCGCCAATCGAGTTGGACGGTGTCATGCTTGAACATCCAGAGGTTGATGAGCTGGTTTCATTTGGTGTCGATGATGCCAAATACGGGCAACTGGTGAACGCGGCAATTGTATTGAAGTCGAATTCCAAGTTGACTGAGGCTGATTTACAACAATGGATGAAAGGAAAGATTAGTTCCTTCAAGATCCCAGTCAAGATTTTTATCGTTGATAAACTTCCAAAGACGGCTACGGGTAAAATCCAGAGAAGAATTATTGCCCAAGTGTTTACCAAGGATCATAAACTGAAGTTATAGTGAACTCAAATTATATATGTGTATGCGACGATTTTTCAAACATCAAGTTATAGTGAACAAGAGAAGTGGGGCGCCCTGTAGGCGGAATGAAGAAATCCGCAAAAAAAATAAATAAAAAAATTAGAGAGAGAGAGAGAGAGAAAAAAGTTTTTGGCCATACAAGAAGAGAAAAAGGCGTTGATAAAAATCATTTATCAATTTCCAACAAAACATATACTTCTCGATTCCTTTTCATAACCACACCTCCATCGATATATCAATTGTAACTTGTTGTCACGATGGCCCCTTCACACATTGCAAAGACCGCCAATTTGGCAGCAAGAGCCTTAAAATCATCGGTTGCCAGCCCTGCTATTAGAGCTGCATCTACCCTGGCAGGCGATAACAAAATCTCAGTAAGAGATGCATTAAACCAAGCGATGATCGAGGAATTGGACAGAGACGAAAAAGTCTTCATCATTGGTGAAGAAGTCGCCCAATATAACGGTGCTTATAAAGTTACAAGAGGATTGTTGGATAAGTTTGGTCCTAAGAGAATTATTGATACTCCAATTACCGAGATGGGTTTTACAGGTTTAGCCGTTGGTTCTGCCTTAGCTGGATTGAAGCCATGTGTTGAGTTCATGACATTCAACTTTGCCATGCAATCCATTGATCAGATCATCAACTCTGCTGCCAAGACTTATTATATGAGTGGTGGTAAGCAACCATGTAACATTGTCTTCAGAGGTCCAAATGGTGCCGCTGCTGGTGTTGCTGCACAACATTCTCAAGATTACTCTGCTTGGTATGGTGCTATCCCAGGTTTGAAAGTCATTTCTCCATACTCTGCTGAGGATTACAAAGGTTTGTTGAAGGCTGCCATCAGAGATCCTAACCCAGTTGTCTTTTTGGAGAATGAGATTTCTTACAATGATGTGTTTGATGTCAGTGAGGAGTTCCATTCGCCAGATTTCGTCTTGCCAATTGGTCAAGCCAAGATTGAAAGAGAAGGTTCAGATATCACCATTGCTACCCATTCAAGAAACACCATGTTTGCATTGGAAGCTGCTGAAGTTTTGAAGGAGAAATATGGTGTCTCCGCAGAAGTTATAAATTTAAGATCAATTAAACCATTGGATGTTCCAACCATTGTCAAATCTGTCATTAAGACCAATCATTTAATCACTGTTGAAGCCGGTTTCCCTGCTTTCGGTGTTGGTTCAGAAATCGTTGCTCAAATCATGGAGAGTGAAGCCTTTGACTACTTGGATGCTCCAGTTGAAAGAGTTACTGGATGTGAAGTCCCAACTCCATATGCTAAGGAATTGGAAGACTTTGCCTTCCCAGATGTCGAAACCATTGTTAGAGGTGCTGAAAAGGTATTGAGCTTGAAATAAATGTGACCGGTTTAATACCTTTTTATTTATATGTAGATTTCCTTTCTTATAGTTTGATGATTGAGCGGTAGAAGGATTCACTCCGCAAATGTGATCTCCTTTAAAAATGATTATGTTAAATTTATAGCGCTTGTCATATATATCATTAGTGCTCCTTAATTGTGTAATGTATGATCTGGCGGCGACGCGACGCCAACTCACACTAAAGCTCATACAACAGAGATAAATTAAACATCACAGGATGAGCTACAGTAAAATGTTTCAAAGAGATGGGTGCCAATTCTCCTGTCACTAATGGGCTATTGACCACCTAAATGGACTTACCCAACTGGCTTTGTACGTTATACCCCCTGCTTGAATCAAGTGTCAAAAAAATCAGGAAAATTATTTAAATTGAAAAAACTAAATAGTGACAACAACACAACAAAATAAACGGAACAACAGCATCGTTGTACAATAGGTCCATAGACTAGAATACCAGTCTAAGCCTAAGAAAGATTAAAAGATGTCAGGCACTAAAAACAAGGAGCACTTGCTACCCATCTACAACAATCACTCTGTGTCACCTTACAACACTGACACCAAGTCTAGATCTCACACACCCAGCAAGAGATCTCTGAGCAGCCGAACACTTACACCTTCATCCCATGCCTCATCATCGTCAATGGTTGCCAATGAATCATCTAAACCGTTACCCAAGCTGGACAGGCCTCTGTTTGTGATATTAGTACTTTTATATTTGATCCAAGGTGTCCCCATTGGTTTGCTGTTTGGATCGATCCCATTCTTGTTAAAGCTGTCAAATTTGTCATATTCACAAGTGGGAGTATTTTCATTGGCGTCGTATCCATACTCTTTCAAATTGATTTATTCACCAATAGTGGATTCGGTGTTTATAAAAAAGATGGGAAGGAGGAAGTCATGGATCGTTCCAGTGCAGTTCATAAGCGGGTTGATGTTGATAGTATTAAGCACTAAAGTGGAAGGATTAATGGAGAATATACAGGAAACACTACCCGAGTTGACAACTGCATTTTTCATTTTGATATTCTTGTGTGCTACACAGGATATTGCCGTTGATGGATGGGCCTTGACAATATTATCACCATCTCTGTTGAGTTATGCAAGTACTGCACAGACAATTGGACTCAACTGTGGTTATTTTTTGTCATTCACCGTTTTCTTAGCCTTTAATTCCCCAGAATTTGCTAACAAGTATTTAAGATCAACACCCTTGGATGTAGGTTTGATAACTTTGAAACAATATTTGAAAATTTGTGGTGCGTCGTTCATCATCGTTACTTTGATCGTAGCAATTTACGTTCCTGAACAACCAAAACATTTCATGGAGAATGACGATTTTGCAAAGAAAAGCGATGACATAGAGTTGAGTAGTATCGTTAGTCCTTCTCAAAGGGGTCGTCCACCAATAGGGGAAGTATACCTGGGAACATCAAGTGAATTGGAAATTGATTCTCTGTCCCCATTGCAGAATTTGAAAAACGTTTACATCAAAATGTATCAAGTTATAAAATTACCTAGTGTGAGGATCTTCATCATTTTACATTTGATATCCAAGATTGGTTTCCAAACTAATGAAGCTGCTACAAATTTGAAATTGCTTGAAAAGGGTTTCTCAAAGGAGGATTTGCTGATCACCGTCTTGATAGACTTTCCCTTTGAGATAATATTTGGATATTACGCCGGTAGATGGTCCACAGGGGATGAACCCTTGAAACCATGGCTATACCTGTTCTTGGGGAGAATTCTTGCTGCAATCTGTGGTCAGTTTTTAGTATTGTCATTTCCAAAGAACGGCGTCAATACCGGTTATTTTATCTTGGTAATAATGCAACATTTATTAGGCTCATTTATGAGCACGGTACAATTTGTATCCATCTGTGCCTTCCACACCAAGATTGCAGATCCGGCAATTGGGGGTACTTACATGACTACCTTGAACACATTATCCAACCTTGGTGGTCAGTGGCCAAAAATTATTGTACTATACCTAATCGATGATTTAACTGTGACACACTGTGAAAGTGCAGAGAACGTCTTTGTTGATAAGTCGTTCTATCAGTGTAATACTGCAGCTTATAAACAGGAATGTCTAGCAGCAGGAGGTGAATGCATTATCTATAGAGATGGATATTACTACACCAATTTCATCTGCATTGTCATTGGATTACTGACTTTTTTCCTATGGATAAATAAAACAGCAAAACATTTACAACAACTACCAACATCCAGTTGGAGAGTTGGTCGTTATACCCTGCAATAAACTATAGCAATAATTACATAACACCAAATAAGACCCAATAACTTTTCTTTCAATGAGTGGAAGTAAATGCTTGTAATTAAAAACATCCAAATCCAAAAAAATACCAAACCCACACTCAGTATATGTCTTATTTTAACCAAGTCAACCAATTTTTGGTACAAAGTACCTCTTTCAGACATGATTCTCCTGTAATCACGATAAAGATAGGAGAAGTTCTCACCTTCAAACTGAGAGATCTCAAAGATCAATAACACTGAAGCAAGACTTAATAAGAAGGTATGACCACTGGGGTCATGCCCACCCTCCCAAGTACCACCAATATACCTGCAAGTTTTGGAACTAACTTTGCCCAGATATGATAGATCATCACTTTGCTGTATGTGAGACATGATTTGAGGTGAAACATCTCTCGGATTCGGTATTGGTATGTTGACACATTTGCCACCCGATAGCAAGAAGACACGGTCCATTATGGGGAAACCAAAGAACCATTGTGTGAAACAATACCACCAGAGACTTATGACAAGAAATCTCGCTATTGATTTAAGCAGAAGTTTACCACGATGACCAGAGACAGAGGATGAGAGTGGGTTACTTGATGGCGTCGAGAGTGATGATGACGATGATAATGATGATGTTCTGTGCAAGGACCTTGGGGAGGGGCTATACAATGCAACGATGAGTGAGCCCACATATGCTATTGTAGTCCAGAACCATCCTTGTTTGACAAAGAGTTGGTTTAAAACATTGTGTTTGTTGGTGAAATAATTTTCCACTTCTTCCTTGGGGGAGAGTAAATGGATGATATGACCAATAAGAATCAAAGATGGAAACACGAGTAGAGTGAGTACTTGATGTTTTTGCAAATGGAGCCCACGAGATACTCTCGTGAGCAAATTCTGGATTATGTGTATGTCTCGGTTGTAAATCACTTGGTTATCCATTCTAGTTGATGCTTTATCTTACTTTAGTGATTTGTTAAATGAAATCTTTTTTTTTTTTGCTAAATTTCCATAATAAGTAAACAAAGAATGATATAGAGTAGTAGAATTAACATATTGTAACCATGGAACTGCCTCATCAACAAGCCCAAGGTAGTGATGCAAGCAATCCACAAGAACAGGAGGAGAGACTTCCCACAAGGTGGGAGATCGAGTTGGAATTTATACAGTCATTGGCCAATCTACAATACTTAAATTACCTTGCACAAAATAGATATTTGGAGGATGAGAAATTTCTATCATATTTGAAATACCTCGAATATTGGAGGTCACCAGAGTACGCCAAGTTTTTGATCTACCCTAATTGTTTACATATTTTGACTTTATTGCAATCAAAGGAATTTAGAGACCAGATAGTAAGACAGGATATCGTTGGAGTGTTGATGAACGATATGAACGAGAGATGGAGAGAAGATTTGCAAATTCCAACAACAACAACAACAACAAACGCGGCTGCCTCAGTGGCGAATGGTGAAAATGGGGGAAATAGTGGTGCTGTATCAACACTGGAAGTGCTGCATTCTAATGGCAAAAGTGAAGAGACTAAGGAAAATGTATAGAGTAGCGATAAATAACATTAGAAAGAAAACTATGTATATGATTTCCGAGGGTATATAGCACCCCCGTCCGTGAGCGTGCACGTGATGAAAGTGTTCTTTTAAGTTGTTGGGGTATGTATAACACCACATTCCGAGGTGTTATTGTCCTCGAACCCTCGTGGTGCGACGGACAAGGGTTTCAGTTATGTCACGTATTCATGCTATACTCACCAACAAAAGGATCTCTCTTTTATGAAGAGATGATCAGTTGTTCCACAAACAAATGTGAGTGGGAAATTCGGTGAATCACTCCAGGTCTCAACAAAACATTTACTCTTGAGAGTCTTAATTCCTTAGCGTGAAAAGCGCTGGGCAATTGTCACTAGAAAACTATTACTCGATCCACCTTTAACCAGGTGGAACTAGTAAATGGGAGACATTGCAATAATGGGACCTGATGGTTGGCACTCTGATTAGTAAATCAATCAGGGTTATTACAATAAGCTATTAAGTGCAATGCATGAACTGACTCTTCTAAAGTGTCAGCACTCGATACCGATTATCGTCTTAACTGAGACCTTCACTTATTTTTTTGCATGTAAATGATGATGATGAGCCTCTGTTCGAATCCAATTGAGAGGAGCATATTTATCTCTCACGCAATAGCAATAAAAAAAAACCTTTTTGAAAGTCAAGCATTGATAATACAATATATCTTTTGATGATCATCTAATGCTGATCATGCTTCCAAATATAAGGCAAATATTTGCCTCATTCAGATCAGAAGAAGAGGAAAGATCATATTCCAGGAAAGCTGTAAGTGGTTCAGTTGTTGTTTCCATCTAATTCTTTCGTCTATCCATTTCTGCTACTAACTATTATCTCAAAAGTTTTACAATTTCTTAGGATACTTAGCTTCGTGTGTTGCATTCTCGTTTGTCGCTCAAAAGTTATCACAAAACTCGAGAGAGTTGGTTTATATTGCCAGAGCAAACAGATTGTTCAATGCCATCCAACAGCAATGATTGAAATTGAATATACTAGTTTTGGAAATCCAAAGGTGCAAGAATAATTTCAATTTACAGCATGGTGATCTGAAATTAAAACTGGTATAATACAGACAATGGGATGCATCAATAGGTGCCTGTGACTGTAATTATTTCACAATTGGAAGATGCTTTAGTCGTTTTACCTTTTCTCATTCTTTGAAATTGTTGAAATTCATTGAAATGTGGACAAACGAGGAAAATATAAATAGGAATGCTGTCACAAACAATCTAATTGTGTTTAGAGAAGAGTTATTTTATTTCGTCAAGACCGCTTACCAGGAATTGATTCCCAAAAAAATGTCAAGTTGGAACAACAAATCATAAATGTGAAGACTCAATTGAGGTTTGTATTGCGGAAAAACTGTGATATTTAGGTTTCAGTTTAAATGGCTTGAAGTTTGTCAAAAGAAAGTACAGTTTGACTCTCAACATGGAATTTATCGATGAAGAGGAGCCTATAGCGTATCAAGAGAAGATCGCAAAGAAGAGGGTTTACGAAACTGTTATATAGAGTGTAGTTAAAAACTTCAAATCTGGATGATAAAAACTTGTTGTTAGAAAGTCATTTGTTGTCTATCGTTCTATTATCCGTTTCGTTAATTCATGAAACTCTTAGCTGTTACCAACAACTGGGGTTTTATCTTTTCAAAACTATAAGACTTCGATATCATTCCAAGAAACAATTAAAGAATTAATCATTTGAATGAATTTCGAACAGGTTAAATAACACAAAAGATTAGATGTTGTGTCTTGAGAACCGATTTAAAAAAATACTCAAAAGGATGTTCTGAATACAATTCAAATCAGTTCAGAGCTAAAAGTGGTTTTAGATTGTAGTCCTGCTTCAACACTCAGGCTGAGCTTGGGGAAAGCCAGCGTTTATTTAAATCTGGATGTTGTATCGCAAAATTCAGAAATTCACTTGCGGGAGGCCGATATTCGAAACGTGTTTCTAACGAATTTTTAGACCAAAGAATGAAAGGAATATTCATAAAAGCACAAAAATTATTGGTTCAACTCCTTAGATTAAACCCAAAAGCTGAGCACACTGAACTTAATTTCGGCATCTTTTTCAATTGAACATGGTGAGAGTTTTGCATATCAGAAATCCAACATTTTTAACACCACTCTTGGTGAATGTGATATTTTCTCTTCTCATATCCCAGTAAAGCACCTCTATCTTGTGTATTACTTTTATCGCGGGGATCACCCGAGCCTCGATAATTCCAATTTTAATTTCACTCTCATTCAAAAAAGATAGAATCAATCTCCCCATCAATATATACCCCCTTGTAAACGATAATGAGGCTCTCCAACATGGTTCTCAACAACCCTTAAACGGCCAAAAGCATGCATACAAGAAACCATCGTTCCAAAAAGGTCTTGGATTTACAGATAAGCTTTAATCTTATTGTGAAATCAATAGCTCTCGGGTAACTCAAAAAGAGTTGGGAAAATTTTGAGGATTTCCTTACCCCTTGCTTCATATCTCTAGACAAAAATGGATAGTATACCTTTAGGCAATAACTCTCTAGTCATTAATAAATTTATCAACTGAGCTATACTTCTTTTTGCTCAACTCGCGATGAATCTCTAGAAAGGATTTACAACCTTTATTTGCATCTTTGAAATACTTGGCATTCATCGCAATTATAAAGCAGTTTCGGATCTGGAACTTCCTTCTTGACTTAAATTAACTTCCTTTTCAAATTCCTTTATAATTCAGTCGACATCTTTGTTGTTCTTCCTTCACTCATGTTCATTCACAATGACCATTCGAGAAGTAGATTAATTGATAAACATAAGCGAAATAGTGTCAAACAATTTATGTGCAAATCTGATCAAAAAAATGTGACATGCGTCGAAACACAATAATTATTGTCACAGCTCAGTATTTATGGTAACAAAAACAAGTCTTTTGAGTCTGTGGCAGAGTTGCAAAGCTATTGTTAACTTTACTTGATACAAGTCAGAGTATTGCGAAACTGAACAGCTTTGCATTTTTATGCCCAAGATGCGATCCTATTGTTTCGACAATATATACATTAAAAACAAAAGTAAGTATTATATATAAGAAACTATCAACTGCAGTAAGAAGAAAACATAATAAAAATGTCGTAAACGTAAACAAATCATTTGTCAAATCAGCAATCCACTGAATGCTTGCTTTTGCTGTCCTTTGTTGATCGTTGTGGTTATCATTTGGTCGTAAATTAAGAATAAGAAGCTCTGGCATACTATGCAAGTGCTTTGTAAGGGGTGGAGAAAAATAAAAGCATTTTGTTTATTCGATGAGCATCAACTGATCGGTGCCTATTGCAAATACTTTCAAGAGATACCTTGTGATGATGTGACAGATAATCACTTGTTTTGATGATGATCTATTCAAGCGCTCCCGAAATTTGTGTAATTATAGCAATCAACCAAACGAAGCGAGAGGGAGTGATATTTTTTTTTTTTTATTTTCATTCTTCATCTAGATCTAATCGGTACCGATTAAATACAGTTTCAGCATCTCGTAAGCGGTCCAACTGATTGCTGTACTAGGCACGTTGAACACCACTCTAGGTCTCAAACCTCTCATGAATGCTGCGTATCCATTTTGTTTGAATAACAGTTTGGCCAGATCTTTGAAACCTTTAGCCTTGATCAAATTTGGGTCTTTAGATATACCTCTTGTTTGTAATGCCGTCTTGACACAATCTAATGGTGTTGTCACCAGAGCCAGTAATGCACCACTGATACCACCACTGACACAATGGAGCATTGGATTGTAAACGTTGGTTGGGTTTAATATGGATGAAGAATATTCATAGACACCAAAATTTATCAGTGCAAATGGTATACTCAAGAATAATGTTGTTGGATAACTGACAAAGAAACTTGAAATTCCCTCGGTACGATATATTCTTGTGGCTATTTGTCCAAGTGAGATCTTTGAATGATAAGTCTGCATCCTTTGCTTTAAAACATCAAATGGGGTCATTAACAGATCGGACAGCGTTGTAGCTGCTATACCGGATACAGATGCAATCAATGGATGATTTTCATTTGTCACCATCAAATTTGTCTTGTTTTTATTATCCTGCATGTAATTTACCAATGAAGTCTTTGTTGTTTCAAAAATGCTGAAATACACCAGATGCAGCGGTCCGGCTCCTAATACAACACTACTTATACCTCTCCATAACAGTATTGCACCCTCAGTGCTTGTGATCTTGGTAGCAGATTGTATTATTCCCTCACTTATTGAGTTTCCCGGTGTGAATATTTGCAGTCTTGTCTTGATAGCATCGACAGGGTACATCACCGTGTGTTCCAGTATTCCAGCAAACAGACCTGCAGTTAATTGCGCTACTAATGATGAATTTTCAGGTAAAGACTCATAATCAATCTCTATTGAATCTGGTGTGGATATGATTTCGTTTTCTTTGAGTTGATTTTTCTGAAGTTGAAGTTCTTGTGATGTTGTCGCTGAGTTTTTATTAGTGCTGGTTGTTGTTGTTGTATTTGAAGTAGTGTCTTGAGCCATTGGAGGGGAGGTAGACTTCGACATGAAATTAGGAAGTGACATTTATTGAGTTATTGCAAAGTCCAACTTGTTCGGGGGTTTGTGGGCAGTGGAGGGACTACGGATGTGGCATATAGATATTTGTGTATGTATATATATATATATGTTTGTGAATAGATATCCTTGTGAATTGATATATATATATATATATACAAAATATATATATATAACTATCTATCTAATTGCCGGTGTTTATAGCTGTCCGGAGTATTTTCCTTCACTAATTCTTGATGATGAAAATGTTCATAAAATTTTTTATTTTTTATTTTTTTATAAAGAAATTTTTCCTTTTCCTTGCGCTTTTAAATTGTGTGTGGGATATTTTATACTTAAAATATTAAGCGCTGCTTAAAATTCTTTTGTGTCTTTTTTTTTTTTGTATTTATTCTATTATGAGTGATACTTTTTTTTATGAAATTGAAGATGATGTACTGTTTGAAATCAAATCACATATCTTTAATTTCCTCCCTATTGTTAAAACATTCTCGTGGTGTGTTTCCCCTAAAACATTATGTGGATAAATGACTCACATTTTCTTTTTCAACTCAAATATACATCGTTAATAGAAAAGCTCTATAGCTTTTGAAAAAGAGAGCAAAACGGTTACAAATGGTTATGATTTAAGTGTATTTGGTAAAACGAGAGTCTTTGGATTAAACCGAGGTTGTTAATACGTTGGATGACAAGAGAACAGCCATTCACTCACCTACTCGTTATCGTAGGCCGCATCGGGTACTCGTTTTTTATAACCAGTCCACGGTCCAGCTGACTCGATGGCACATAACCGGAGTCAAAATTATCACAGATGCAAGACCATAACCCTCTTTCATCCCTTATTGTAGATGAACACACAAATATGTCTCTTGCCATCTCTACCGGCTTTGATTTCGTAATAAATCCCACTAAAACCGATAAGATCTAGCTCGCGCGCTCGCGCATACACACATACAGAAAGGTAGTGTACCTGATTTCTCAAAATTTTGAATCTCTTTTCAACTTTGATTCTAAATATATAGACGGTATCTATACATGTATATATATCACACTTTAGAGCCAGTCATCCTTCTTCAAAATTCAACATTTTTTTGCTCTGGAACCAAGGTCTTCACCTTACCAGTGTTGATAAATTCCAAGATGTTGTCAACAACGAACTCCTCCATCAGCTTCATCGTCTCCATCGTATGTGTTCCCATATGTGGCAAGGCTACAACATTTGGCAACTCAATCAATTTTTTGTCAACGTGGGGCTCTTTTTCAAAGACATCACTACCAAAACTTTTGATTTTACCACCTTCTACCAAGTTGTCATACAAAATTTGTTCATCAATTACTGCACCTCTGGCGGTGTTGACAATAATCACATCTTGCTTCATCTTATCAATGGCGGCTTGGTCGATCATATGTCTTGTATTATTGTTCAATGGGATATTGACCGAGATAATATCAGATCTGGCATACAATTCATCAAGCGAGACGTATTTGGCTTCGCCTTCCAATTCTGGTGCGAGACGACTTCTGTTGTGGTAAATGATCTCACCAAATCCAAATGGTTTTAAACGATCTCTAACAGCTCTTCCAATTCCTCCCATTCCCAAGATACCTACAACTTTCCCAGTTGGATCATTGGCAATTGGCGTAGTAGCACACTTTGGGTTCAGTTCCCACTTGCCTTGCAAAAGGTTCAACTCACTGTAATGGAAATTACGTAGACAGGACAAGATCAAATAGACATTGGTATCTGCGGTAGGTCCATTCACCAAATCGGGAACATTAGACAATTGTATTTTTCTCTTTGTCAATGGCTCTACATCAACTTGATCGTAACCGGCACCATTATTGGCAACAACTTTAACAGTGGCAGGAAAATGTTGAACCAACTCCTCATCGAATCTACCAGTGATTCTTGTACTTTCAAAAGTACGGGTGATACCAAACAAATTGCTAAATTTATCCGATTTCAATTCAGCAATGAACTCCTCTCTGTTGGTGGCATCGCTGGTGACAACTTCGTAACCCAACTTGGCGAACTCTTTGTAGTGATCGTTACCAAATCTAACTGGTAACAATTTCAAGATTTTTTTAGAAGCAGTAGTTGAGCTGGACATTTGTCTTATGGTACTTCTCAGATTGAACATATACCTTTGTTTTACCAAGTTTTCTTGATCTCTCTCTATATATATATATATATAAGAAGAAAGGAATTGCTTATCTTTGTCCAACGATCCGAAAAAAAAAAATTCACCGCAGAAAAAAGATAAAGTGGGTAATAAGTGGGGGGTGGAGCTTTTGTCCAAATGGCAAGGGACAGCTGAATCTAAAATTGCATCTGCTGTGTTTATTTTGTCATTTGCCTTCACTTGCTGTACTTCCTTCAAAGACAAAACGGCTGGTAACCCCAACTAAATTAACGGAATTGGCAATTTAATTTGGTGCTAGCTTTTGTATGCTTGTCTATTTGTTGTCAGTGGTGTTCAAATCCATACAGAAAAAATCTTGAAAATTTTCATTTAACCTAATTCGAAAGAAAGAATATCATTATTCGCATTGCATAAGGAGTCATTCATGCTAAATATATAAAAAGATGTTTATCAGACTGTGTTCGAAATTACACAATAGTGGTGGGGCTTCAACGTTCGTAAGGAGGGTCCACGATATGAACTCTATGATTGATCAAATCGTTTCTGATATATCAAAGAAAGGAGCGACGACTGAGCCAAAAACACCGAACACCAAACCAACTTCGCAAAGTGTCTCATCTCCTTTCAAGAAACAAAATTTTGATTTGAGCAAGTATGAGAAAGAGGCTAGCTCTAATAGAAGTAGATTTGACAATAACAATAAAACATACAACAATAATAACCTGAGGGAAAACTTCGGAAGTCGATACGATAGATTTGACAAAAGCAACAACGACAAGCAAAGAAGAAATTTCAAAAAGAGAAGAGATACATTGGATTTCCGTAATGGTAGCGAGAGGCTTCAGCAGCTGTTTCTTAGGGTCTACAAAGAGATAAGAAGAATCAACTCACGAGGACGTGTCATGGAGATTACACCTTCTGGTATAGAACGAAGCAACATAATGGCAATATTGGGTGACATCGACTTGGATAAAGATGGTATAGACATTGTAAAGGTAGACAATATTAGGGGTGAAGACATACCATTGGTGAAGAGAATCGATCTGAAGAAAGCCAGCCAATTGTACTCGGACTACTCGCATGAACAAGCAACGTTGGACTCGGGTTTGGTACCAAAGAAGACAAAGACCGAGACTCACCACAGTAAGGAGGGAAAGACAAAGATGTACAAGTTGAGTTGGACGTTGTCATTGAATGATTTGGTGAATGTGAAGTTGAAAGAGATTTGGAACCAAGTGTTGAAAAAAAATAGAGTTGAGATTTATCTTGCAAGCAAAAGTGATTTGAGAAATGCTGGAGATAACTTCATCAAAGCATCAAATGAAGGTACGAAAAGCAAAAGTTGGAGTCTTGATGAAGTGGAATTAATAAAGAGAGAAAAGTTGGTTGATTCCATCATTCAGTTTGTTGAAACTCAGAAGGAACAATACAAGATAAACTTGACAAAGGAAGGTGATATTGGGGACAGAATGCTAATAGTTCTAAAGTTGGAAAAGGTGCAACTGGCTAAATAATGATATGAAATGATATGTAAATAAACTTATACGAGAATTTAACTCATGTAATATTCAAAAGCTACACAACAGAACCATACCCCGAACTAGACGAACCATACCTTAACAATGCCTCGTTTCTCAAAACTTGGAATTTTTTCGAATACATATAAGAATCAATCTCGATATCTACTGGATAATTCTCATCACCAAATGGATAGTGTCGCTTTGCATATGCATATAACTGTTCATCTTTTTGAAATTCGGGGTCACTTAAGATATCGATCACATCGTCGTCGTCGTCATCATCTTCATTATCATCTTCTGCAATGACGGTTTCATCCAGACTGGTAGCATTTTCAGGTGGCAACCAATACTTTTGTGTTCCGCCATGACTATACCTCATACCTTGATTTATCCTCTTGATCTTAGACTGATCGCGCATCGATAGGCCTTCCTTGGAATCAAAATTTCTATAAGACCAAAATTCATTGTTCAAAATATTTTTGAAGTCTATAATTAAATCAACAACGCCAACACAATCTCTCACCAGATACTTGAATTGAAATTTTGCACACATGGGTAATGATCTCTTGTCAAAACTTTCATAATTGAATGAATACCAGTGTCCAACACTGAAAAATATCAACTCCACACACAATACCAGATTCTGTATCGATATTCCAATGTTGCTTTCCGCACCATCTGATCCTTCTGGCAGCGGCGGTAGCCACCCAAGATAATTGCATATCAGTAATATAACCCCTTGCCAATATGAGGCGAATATGATCAACTTAACACATAAGAATTTTCCCCAAGGATTGAAAGGCTTCAAATCATTATACAAACACTTCCAAAAGATGGCGAGACAGTACAACGATATTGTCACACTCAGATTGTAAACAAACCCACACCATAAGTAGATACTACTAAGGCTCACATCATTCACATCATATATTTCAAAATATTGACTTAACAGGATGGTAATGCAAATCATCGGCTTTAACCACACATATTGCAAGATTCCCTTTTTCAAAATTACAAAATGATAAGGATCACTTATATCAACCAGGGGCAAGAACCAGCTTGTAAAACCTGGATGTGAGACTGGTGGTCTTCCCAGACTGAAATACATGATATTTCTCTCACCTCCTAACATCACCGTCAAGAGCTCGAAAAAAGTGTATATGACAAACAGTTCGTATATCTCTCTAATGGGCTCGATGAATTGAGAACAATAAGGTGACACTAAGGAAACAAAACAAGTCACTGCATACAACGGGACCATCAGCTGGATCCGAATAATCAATCTCTGCTCAATGGGTTTTCGATAATTGATCAATTGAAAGTAAATCGATGTGAATGAGATTATTATTGCTATCACGCTCGAAATTCCACATATCACTATCACATAACTATATCGTATCGATCTGTTGTTAGAAAAGTGCTGTCTTACCATAGACCATTATATAATACTCACTGTGGTAGAGCCATGACGATGGCCTCACTTTTTATATATATACAAATTAGGTATGGTTGATGGATCCTTGTGGCATATGGTAATGCTTTGGTTTTTACTTTTTTTTTTTTTTTTCATGCGTCTGTTTACATGTCTTTTAACGCTTAAGAGATAAGTCGCGAAAAATACAGCGGCTGATCAAGATGACTCAACAGATTACTTAGTTATTCACATGAGGTGATATTTCCTGCATTTGATCATGGAAAGTTCCCCCAATAAAGAACAGTTTCCTTTTCAAGTTTTGCTACTTTGAAACAAGGTCAGTTCCCATATCCATCGGTCAGACTCCTTCGTTTCTACGTTAAATATCTTTTGAGATATTGCCATTAAAATAGATTCATCAAATAAAATAATTAGACGCTATTGTGCGCCTTAAAAAGAGCCATTTAATATATACCCAATTTTCCAAACAATTTTAAACCATTGCCATTCAAGTTGTTATACCCATAGAAGGGCATTCCCACAATTAACTTATTTAATTCCAAAGAGAATTCTAAGCTCTTTCCAAAACCCGTATATCCTGCTCCTACAGGCCCTGTCTGAATTAAGTCCCCGCCTCTATAATCAAAAACCTTACCCCTGTATTCTTCGACGACGTCAGGTAAATCAATCTGCCAAATCCCACCTATAGTACCATTGTAATAAGAGGAGCCTATCAACAAAGTATTGTTCGGCAATATGATTCCACTTTCAAAGAACTGATCAAACTCACTCAATGAAGGTGGCAGAAATTTGGTAATCAATCTGACGCTATTCTCAGACACTTCAAACAAATATCCCAAACCACATTGTAAACAATACTGCGAGCTCGACTTTGATCCAACAATTAAGTAAGTCTCTTCCTTCAACTGTGTTAATTTCATGAAGTTTGCCCCAAATTGTGAGCTTTGCGATGATGATAATTTCTTCACCATTTGGTTTAGATTTTCATCTTGAAACCTCAACACCTCCAGATCAGAGGTAATCACATATGCAGGCTCGTGATCAACATATAAGAGAACCAAACCCAAGTTCTCCACGCTTACCGCTGCCAAATTATTTAGAGATGAGTACTGTGAGCCAAAATTCTCGAAGCTTGTTGCCTGGCGTAAGGACGTTGGAATTTCCATTTTTTTCTTCACAAACGAATTCATGTTCATTTTGACACTCTGCATCGATTCCAAATTCTGGATTAACTTCAGCAGAATCAGATCGCCATCGAAGATCAATAAAGCACCTGTCTGCTCTGCGGAATCTGAGGAGTCTGCAAACTTTGATCCAACTACAATGTCACGACCATTACCGCCAATCTCTAACAAAGTGCCAAACTGTTTCACACCTGTCCCACCAATAATATCATTGCTTTGAGGATTTTCCAATTCTAGAATATCGCGGCCTTTAAAGAAAAATTTCAAGTTCGATAGACCTGGGGATGAGACAACCAAAAACTGGTCCATGAAATTCAACAACTTGAAGCCAAATTTGGGTGCATAGTTCATCGATACTCTTTGATCACTTATTCTAATACTGTTCTGAAATTCATTTCGCTCCTCAAACTCATCAAGGGGAATGATATAAATTGAACCCGAATTTTCCTCAAACGGGGCACTCACTGCAACGCATTCTCTTTCGTCACCCAAAAACTTCCCAGTAGCCAAGCTACTCCCAAAATAAGACATTTTGATGTATGGAGATAAGAAAACACCGTCCTTAGATAGTGAACTTGGGCTCACCAAAATTTCTTCGCTTATGTCTGTACCGGCAAACGTATTACATATTGATCGCGAGTCTTTGATCTTGTCAATATTTTCGAACCAATACTCCAAGTTGGGCAAGCATTTGTTCAAAGTGTGTGAGATCTCTTGCATACCACCTAAGAAATAGGAATCTAAAATGTCAACAAATAAAGGAGATCTCTCCCTATAATAAGTAGAAGGACTCGGTTCCAGAACTGTTGCTGATAACTCCAGCTGCAAAGCAGAATAACCTCTGAGCATGCAATAATTGAGATTCTGCTTATTTATTTGACGATATCCCAACCTTCTATAGACTTCTAAAAGATGCTCACTAGGTACACCCCATGGTTTTTTAAAATAAACCAACGTTTTCTCTCGATCTTCCTTTGACAAGTTCGAAAGTAGTCTATCCAATATGACGAAGTCACCGCCAGTGTCTATGAATGTGTGACTTCTTGTGAAGTCTTCATCAGCCTCAAACTCAACATTGTTTATATACTTCAACAATCCTTGATGTAGCCTTATGGAATGCCACGTGACATCAGCTATTTGATGGCTTAAAATACCGTATATGAACAGCTTCAACTCAAAATCTTCAAAGGGCAATTCATCGTAATAGTGCACCAACTCATACAAAAATGGTGTCCAGTGATCATACTCTCCTATTGCTGACAATCCCAAGCAATTGTAGAAACTATCAGGATAAAATGCACCACCAAGAAGATATTCCAATGGCAACTCATCAGGTACCGATGATCTGGATATCAACAAGAGGTGAATTGACACCCCTGATTGAATTGAGAGAGACACAAAGAATAGTAGGAGGGCTATAAACTTCATCACTACAATTGTTCGAGCAATTCCATTGTTGTCCTGATCATTATGAAATCTATCATATATACATTATTATTTCATCTCGGCAGAAAAAAAATATGAAGTTTGTTGCGCTTAAATTCTGAAATTTGTTCTGTTTCAGCAAGCAAGATATCATCTTCACTACAAGAACTTTAGTAGGAGTTCAGGGATTAGAAGGAACAACATCAAAGTTAGACAATCTCAGTAATATTTCTATCAGCTAAGGTTATCAATCTAAAAGAGTAGGGCATATTTGATCGAAAAGAATTAAGTATATATAGGATAAGTAATTGCAACCAATCATCCCCTTTAACTGGTGTGCTCCGCCTTGTTGTAAAAAACGCTTTCAACAAGATTTGAGCATAAGGATTTTTCTGTAAAGACAACTTAAGCTAGTGAGCCAATTCAAAACTCTTCACTGATTAAGAAACACTCTACGTATAGACCTTGATATAGTCGATACTATCAACGCATTGAGCGACCGTCATTTGGTCAGGACCAATAATTGTGCTCACTTCGATCCCGGCGTTGACCGTTTTAATTGCACCATCATGCTCCAAAATCAAACCAGTAGGTGGATTAGTCCGTGATTTCCATCTTTTGACATCGTTATAAATATCTTGTTCTTTTCGCTCGTTGGGGCTTGATTCCAACTTCCAGTCAAAAGTATCATAATCCCATAGAACCGCTTGCAAACCAAATTGTCTTGCAATAGCACGCACACGGTTGTCAATTCCACCATAAGGTGGTCTATACCATTTAGGGTAATGATGTCCAGTTGCATTCATTGCCCAGATAGACCACTCGAGTTGGGCGATAATTTCTTCATTGGATAAGCTGGGTAAAAATGCATGGGACCAAGTATGGGACAGCATTAGATGACCTCTCTGCTGCATATCATGATAAATTTCCGGAAATCTAACCACGTTTATACCTAATGTGAAAAAAGTTGTTTGGAAGCCAATTGAGTCCATTAATCTAGTAGTGGCAGGAGAAGGACCATCGTCAAATGTTTGAGACATCTTAGGGCATGTGTATGCGTCATCAAAACTAACACATTTGTAACAATCAAATGAACAAGATGATCTATCCATGGGACAATCTCCCTGTTGGTGAGGGGTAATATCCTTAGGGATCAGATCCAAGTCGATGAAGTCCAAGGGAATGTAAGGTGGATTTAAATCAGGCCACTGTGTCAAAGTGGTGAACTCTGATAGCCACTCAGGAAACTCTTGCACTGATTGTATATTAGGTTGAAAACCAACGGCGTCTAATATACCTGACAAAGCAGCTTTTTGGGAGATTCCATCCGGGATGACCTGGGAGTTGAAGGAACTGAACAAGAGAAGTAGCACACAAATGCTATTCAATTTTAACATCATCTTTGGTTTCTGTTTTTGATAAATGAACTGATATACATAAGTGTATATATATAAATACAACAGTATTAAGTAATTCCCAACAATTGAAGCGAAAAAATCCGTTTGACACAAAATCGATGCTTTTACAAAGAAAAAAAAAACATTCCGTAAATTTTATCATTTACACAAGCACATGAGCTTAAAAGGTACAATTCATTCAATTCATTTAACTATCGTAGTCTTTACCAACATCACAGCGTCACCTATCGCATATTTCCACAAATCTCAAAATCCAAAGGATGACATGATACCATAACCTACTGATATGATCACGATAAAAACCAACAAAGAGGCAGGGATACCTCTAGTGATAAACGTATTGACAGTCAAGTAAGGTCTACCAGCCTCATCCATCATCGATATAGCTGTTACATTAGGGAAACCTGAAGTAGGTAATGTCATCGCGGCACTGGCAATCATGGTACAAGTGAAGACCAAAAGGGTCGGATGTGGAGTTGCAAGATTATCACCAACTTCTTTAACCAATGGAATGATGATCAACACTGCTACCGTGTGAGACACGAACGTGGCGACAACCAAGATTAATATTCCAAAAATCATCATTACAGCATAGATTGGATAATCCTTAATCTTACGTTGCAACAGAGTAGCAACAGTGCTTAACAAACCAGATGAAGATATCAGACTACCAAAGGCAATACCTCCCATTGCCAACACCACAATACCCCATGGGAATCCATTCAAGTCTTGAACTGTAAGTATACCAGTACCAAAGAACAAGATAAAAGGGATCACTGAAACTTGACCAGCTTCCCCCAAATCTTGATCTAATTTGGTCATAAGACACCACAACAAAATTGTACCGATAGATACTATGGATATGTACATTTGTTTAAATGTGAATCTCTTGGTAATAGGTTTGTACAGTTTGATCTTGGCACTTTTAACATCAAATGTGAAAATCATCAAAGCCCAAATCAAAAAATTGGAAAATATCGCTACCGGAATGGCACAACCAAACCATTTCCCCCATCCAGGGCTTGGGTTCATATATTGCATAGCTATCATGTTTTGTGGTGATGCAATTGGTGAACTCATACCACCCACGTTAGAGGCGAATGCAATTCCTAGCAATAATGCCTGGACAAATTGTGAATCGGATGGTTGTGAGTTGATCAAGCCCTGCATAAGAGAAAAACATAAAACCGGTGCGGCAACATTGGATATCCACATGGATAAAAAAGTTGCAACAAACATGATCGCCAATAAGACATTTCTTGGATTTGTTCCAGCAGCACTCAATATGAATGATGCTAACACTTTAGCAATGTTATATTTGGATAAAGCACCAGCTAAAGTGAAACCACCTATCAATAACATGACTGTTGATGACCACATCTTACCAAAGATGTACTTGGACAGCAGCGGTCCTGCCATCTCGATTCCGTTCTCATCTTTCAAGACTTGGAAAGTAACTGTCAATAAGGGTACCAACATGGCAGTGGCAAACAATGGAATAGCCTCTGTGGCCCAAAGCAATGCGACACATGCTAACATTGCCATGCATCGATGTTCCTGTTTGTCATTAAAAGTCTTGACTGCAAGTAATACGATAGTGATAGCTATAATGATGGCCAATTTAAGTGTTCTCTTAGTGAATAGGCATTTAGGGATTTGTAAATGTTTAATTTCCAACCAATTACCCAATTTGATGTGATATGGCAATGACCATGAGTAAAAATCCATATGTAATCTCTCCAACATTGTCAGGTCTAACCCATCTTCGATATCACCAACTTCAGCAAATCCTTGTTCTTTATCCTTCCAAGCTGTAGTTCTCTCCCACACTATATGTTCTCTCAAAAAGGATCTCAACTCGATCTTTGCAGATTGAATAGTCTTATTGGTCAAATGGGCGTAAGCTGAGACCGTTTCGTTGATCTTGCTGTCAAGGGTAGTTATTGTTAGTGTTTGAAAGACGTAACAGTCTTCAAAGAAGACATCGTTATCAATCAAATCTTTCTTCACATTGGAATCTAATTCTTTATCGAATTTCTTGGTGATCTTTGTGAAAGCCATCTTGTTCAATTCCACAAATGATTTCAATTCATTTAATGAAACGAATAACATTGTGATTCTTTTTTTAAAATTGATCAATTGTTGGGTATTTAACGAAACGTCCTTCGAGCTCAATAAAGCTGTGTTGGCATTATAATCATCATCATCATCATCATCGTCATCATCGTCATCATCGTCATCGTCGTCATCATCTTCATCGTCATCACCATCTTCTTGATACTCCTTGTTGTTAATATTTTTCTTTTTCCCATGTTGGAACAGCGGGTTATTGGCGTATGCTGATTCCTGAGCTTCTACATCGGTGTCAAAATTGACACTTTCTAATGATATATCATTTCTATAGCTTATTCTATTCAACTCGTTAAATTTGTTGTTGTTGTTGTTGTTGTTGTTGTTGTGAAGGAAAGCATTACTGATATCATTGTTTGCCGAATTGTGAAGCTTATCAGCTGATAATTTCAAATCCCCCAACAATTGATCATGTTGACCATAGATTTCTAATTCTTTCACTTTATAAAAATTGTCGATTTTAGACAACTCTTTTTCCAATTCATCGGTGAATATTTTGACAGGATTGAAATAATCAGATGATAATGTGACTATTGATTGGGAATCGTCTTTGTCGAAAGTCTCTGAATGAAACTCATTGATTTTTTGTAATTCAATATCATCACTATCCTCGGCACTACCATTACCACTAATCGATGCCGTTGATGATGATTCAGCTTCAGCTTCTCTTCTCTTCTTTCTCAAAATCTTTCTTTTGAACTTATGAAATTTACTCTTGTTAGCATCTTCATTTGAAGCTGTTGTATAAGTCAACTGTTGTTCCTCTAAGGAGTAAATCAATTTTTTCAAAATTGGATAGTTTAAGTAATTGTCCTGCCACTCAGGTACGGCGTTGAATTTCAACGAGTTTGAGAACTTCATATTTTTTCAACAAGCTTCGTGCTTTCTTAACTAATCACTAGCCAAGTTTAAAGAAGCTTTTTATTTTGATTCAAGTTGATGTAGTTGGGTTAAAATTTTTTACCTTTTCAAAAAAAGCCAAGAAGTAAAAGCAGTCAATGCTATATTTAAGAAATGAAACAAAACTAAGTACCACCAGATATCAGGGCAAAGAGAAAAAAAAAAATTTAGCAGAGAAATAAAAAAAGTAAACGCCAGACACACACACTTAACAAAAACAAGGGGCCTAAAAGAATGGACGAAAAAAGAAATTGTACAAAAGAGATTCTCTATCATCTCCACAACATTGATCTATATATATATATATCTCAAACTTTCAGTGTCAACAAATTTAATCTATACAAATCTAAAGTTCTTTTATAAAGACATCTGTGGCTATCATTCTATCTGATTGTTAACAAGAAAAACTTATTTAAAAAGCTTAATTAGAACTGTATAAAGTAAGATGTCGTGTGACTTGAATATCTTAGCCATTCTCGCCTCTCCCTTAAAAGCCCTGTGTGGATGTGCTCTAATCAAAATATTTTTTTTTTTTTTCTTTTCTGAAAAACACAAGGGCACGTGTGTAGGTAGTGTCCGGAAATGCAAAACAAATATCCCCATATAGGATGGTAGTTAGTTATTCACAAAGAGTGAGAGCTCTCCCCCCTGATTGATGTATTACTTCTGAATGATTCAAATTAAGCAAATCAAGATTATTTTAGCAGATTTATAAAAAACTGTATAGGCTATTCAATATACACAATAAAATACTTCTATTGTTTGGAAATTACTTCCCCACCGAGTCCCATTTCAAATGGTATCTGCCTTCTGGCACGACATAATTTTTGATCCCATCTATCACTTCATCCACGGTATTGGCAATGACCAAGATCTTACCATTCAGAGTACTAATGAACCCACACTTGATTGCCTCTTGAATGAATTCAATTAGTTTATCAAAGAATCCATCCATATTGAAGATAACGATTGGTTTCTGATGGATACCTAATTGACTCCACGTTGTCACTTCCATCAATTCTTCCAAAGTTCCATAACCTCCAGGCATGGCAATGAATCCACAACTGGCCTCATCACCCATCAACTTCTTTCTAGTGTGCATATCTTTCACAATTGTGGTGATTCCATACTCCGTCACATCTGGGATCGGTGTCACTCCCGTGTGATACTCTACTGATTGTTTCAATTCTTGTTCCACATCAGCCAGATTACGTTCCCTAGTGATCAATGCATCAGGGATCACCCCATGAACGTATCCATGGGCGCTGACGGCGCTCTTGGCGATCTGTCCCATTAAACCTGTGGTACCACCGCCATAAACGATACCGAATCCATTTTGCAGTAATTTTTGTCCTAATTCAGATGCAAGTTGAGTATAAGCCTTATTATTACCATACGCAGATCCACAGAATACGCAGACAATGTTTTCAGGTTTAGGATTCATCTTGTGTTTTTTTATATATATTAATTACACCTTGCCTTAGAAAAATGGTAGTAGTAAGTCCCCCCGTAGGTATATTGTTGTGTCCTTTGTCTTTAATTTCCTTTTGGCGTTCGTTCTCCGCTCGCTTTTTGATTTAATATTTTTTTTTCGAGTTCTCAAAAATGAGATTAAGAGACTTATCCGAGACTTCTGGGGCTGTTTTGGTTTTTGAAATCTGACTTCAAAAAGAGAAGTACACTAAATACTAAATGTCCCTCTTTTCAGATGGTCGGCCGTAATAATATATGAATAATAAATTTGTGACCGAGAGCAAAATTAACTTTGCATAAAATGGGGAATGTTACGTTACATATTTGAATTAAGATTAATAAATGCGCCGGTAAGTAACAGCTTCCGGTATCTCTTTACTTCCGAAAAAAAAAGAATCACAATATATCATTTGAGTTTCTTGTGCCATTTGTTGAAAGAATTCCGCTAACGTCAGCGGTTACTTCAATAGATTTCTTTTTAGCCACTGAAAGAAATACTTTGTAGAAATCCTCTAATCATTTGATTTTTTGTGAATTGTTTGTATATTTTCCATCAGGTCAACAGAGAGTTAAGCGCAGTACATCTCACTGTTAAAAGAGCGCGCCGAGAACAACGAGTATCTCAACACTTCAAGGTCACCCAATGCCCTTAATCATGCTTAATTTTACGATTATTACATTGTAGCAATAGGGCTGCATAGATCTACCCCAAATTTGCTCCAATTAAATGGTTTTGTCAGTGGCTTCATCATAAAGAATCGATTTGTAGTATAAAAAAGTGATCACTCTGACAATATACTGCTTCCATCTTTGATTAAGACAATAGCCTAAACAACTGGAATTTACTTACATGCGCGTTTGTTTGAATGATTGAAAATGAATAGAGGTAACTGAAAAGCTTATGATTAATCTAACTAATTAAAAGAGAGCGGCTTAAAATTCAACGACTCTTCTTCACACGGCAGGTTCATATCAAATATTGAAGGTATTTTTAGGTGATCGATAGAAAAGTTAAGCGCAACAAGAACAATTCAATATCACCTAATAATAGATTGATCCCGCTGATTAATAGCAGATACACCAAATGAGCCAGTTTGTATATGCATATATAGTTATTTCAAAAAGACAAAGGTAATAAGCGTCTAATTAACTTACTAAAAATTGCCAAACGATGGTGTGGGTATGAAATGAAATAGATTTATTAATAGTAACAACAAGTTTAAACGATTATAGATGCAAATAAAAAAACACAAAAAACACACACACATTGAAGAATAAATATATTTAGATAAAAAAAAAAAAACCAAAAAATTTACCTAAACAAGCAAATCCGCAGTTCAAAATTCATGCATACCCCTTAGCCAATAAGTATGGTTAGAATTTATTGTAGTGATTATAACGCTATCAGTTAATATTGTATTATTCCATTTAGATTTTGGGGAAGAAGAAATTAATAATTACATCATTGATGTTTATGCCATTGTTTATATATTTAAATAACAATTAATCCCCTTTTATTCTTATGATTACTTTATATAAACTTAATGGAGTTAAGGACTTTTTTCATCGATCGAATCCTATTTCACACTCTTGGCAGCTTATTTAGTTTTTTTTCTTAGTCGTGAACACAAAATTAATTTCGATTGATTCGGTTGCCCACACCACACAGCAAACTAAACAAAAAAAAAACAATCAGGAGAAACAAATCAACTACACAATTACATTTGATCAAATCCACAATCTATCATCATTTCGGTCACCGGAAGTTTAAAGACCAATTTTTATATCCGCTATAAGAATCCATTAAACTACCTTTGAAAGGAGATATATATTGAAGAGAGCAACAGCGATAATTGTGATTCTTTAATCCTCAAAAATACAGCTAGAGATTCAAATCTCACTCACTCCTTTAATTTAACAACAACAACAACAAACGCGTCACATACAATTTTGTTATTATCGAGACTTCTTTATACAATCCAATAACTTCATCTGCTACCCGCTTTTTCATCTCTATTGTTCAATTATCGCCCCTATACAAGTTTCATCCAAGACGATATAATAACACACACACATACCTTTGTTTGTCAGTTTTTGTCCCTTTCATAATCAATCAATTTTGCCTGCCTGCCTATTTTGTTTTTTGCGTGTGTCATACGAGAAATTTTATTAAAAAAAAAAAAGGGCGAGAAAAGCAACACAAAGAAAATTGTGTTTTGAATAATTTTTTATTTTCTTAAAAACACAAAAAAAACTACTGGAGTTTTATAGAAGGCTTTCGTCAGGATTTCATTTTATATTTTTTTTTGATTTTTTTATCTTTGCATTTTGATTGATTGATTTATTCTCCTGTTTCACTGTTTCACATATACACTTTTGCACATCCAGAAGACTATATCAACATCAACAACAGGCATAGATAGTCACAATCCCTATTTTCAGTCACACCAATCTGCATTTATCCAAGCATCACTTCCTTGAAGACTCTACGGCGCTCATCATGTCATTTTCAGATTCGAATAACGAAGAATTTGCCAAATTGCATTTGTACACAAATACTGCTCCAGCTCTGTTAGAGACGTCATCTTCTGCACCTTCATCTTCAACGCCCACCACATATACCAGGAATGAGTTGGCAACCACACCCAAGTCAGCCATATCTGATAGTCCATCTACACCTCAGTATCATGGTTTACCCAACATCAGTGCTGATCTACAAGCAAGAGTGCTAGCTTTTCAAGAAAAGAGGCAAGCTGCAAACGCTCAACGGAGGGAAGACGAAATCGTGAAACCTATACGAAAAGATAGTGCTCCACTGCTGATGCTATCTATGTCACTGATGAAGGCTAGTAGTAAACCACTGACGATAGGAAAATCTCCAGATAATGGGAAGGCTAACAATGGTAAAAAGATAGCACCTCCCTTGAGATTACCTCCCAGTTTGCCGCAACTTCATCGTGGCCTGAATTCATCACTCTCACAATCATCATCATCGTCATCTCCTACACACGCCACAACACTCACACCTACATCACAACAAGCAGTGGTAACACCCACTACACCTCAACAACCACCATCGTTCAACGGATTATCAATATCTTCTCCTTCGGTGCTCAAAGCAAGTCCTCAAGCTGCTGCCACATTACCAAGAAGTCGACCTTCCCTATCTCAAAGAAGAGGAATGAAATTGAATGTTAACGAATTGACTAATGACTCTGTTAATGATAATGACAACAACAAGATACAAAACAATGGAGGAACTACATCATCCAAGATGATTACTTCATCTATTAATTCAGATTCAAATTTGGATACAAAGAAAAAACCGGTTTCCGAATTCATTGGTAATCGAGGTCAATTATCTAACCCTGAGAAACTGCCCAAGTTGCATGGATTATTTGCAAATTACTCCAAATATGTGGATATCAAATCTGGTTCTTTGAATTTCAATGGAAAAGCTTCCTTGCATTCGAAAGGTGTTGATTTCAGTGGTGGAAGCAGTTTTAGAATCTCCATTGATGAGTTGGAATTCATTGAAGAGTTAGGCCGTGGAAATTATGGAACTGTAAGTAAAGTGTTGCATAAGCCAACAAATATCGTAATGGCAATGAAGGAAGTTCGATTGGAATTGGATGAGTCTAAATTTAGACAAATCTTGATGGAATTAGAGATTTTACACAATTGTGATTCCGAGTACATTGTCGATTTTTATGGTGCATTTTTTGTTGAAGGTGCCGTTTACATGTGCATTGAGTATATGAATTTAGGGTCATTGGATAAGATTTATAAAGGTGGTATACCAGAGCCTCAATTGGCGTACATTGCAAAGTGTGTCATCAAGGGTTTGAAACAATTAAAAGATGAACAAAATATAATCCATCGTGATGTGAAACCAACCAACATATTGATCAATGACCAAGGAAAAATCAAATTGTGTGATTTTGGAGTCAGTGGTAATCTTGTCGCTTCTATGGCTAGAACTAACATTGGATGTCAATCATACATGGCACCGGAGCGTATAAAGTCAGCTAATCCAGATGATATATCTTATTCTGTTCAAAGTGATATTTGGTCATTAGGATTAACCTTGTTGGAAGTTGCTGATGGAGAGTATCCATTAATCTCTGAAAATATCTTTTCCCAGTTGAAGCAAATTGTTGAAGATGACCCGCCACAATTGAAAGGAAATTTTTCTAAAGAGGCAAAAGCCTTTGTTAGCTGTTGTTTACGCAAAGATCCACAGCACAGACCAACATACCTGGAATTATTGCAACATCCTTGGTTATTAAAATATAATGATGATGAGAAAAGTGAACAAGATATAAGGGATTATTTAAGTCGTCATGGAAAGATATGACGTTTTCTCTAGCATTTTTGCACAAAAAACTCTCACAGTTTTTTTTTTTAATGAACGTTAATATTTCCAGGTTTTGATATTGTCAAGTTTTCACCATTATTTTCACCTACATCCATTCCCAACTGAGCAAAATTATCAGTCTCATTCATATTTGATCTTCAATCATCATCGTCATCATCATTTTCTTGTAATTGTTATTATAGTTTGCCGAATGTTATTATACATTTTTTATATATGCTATTTTATCTTCACTATTATTTATAGATAACATCAACTCAGCATGATATCCATCACCATTTTAACGAAAGACTTTTTCATTTCATTCTTGTTTGTAGCTGTTGTATTTACGAAATTCTCGAAAGATGCACTAATTGGTGTGTGCATACATTTGCTCATGCGCGACTGCGCTAATGGAGCGTCTTCAATGAATTTTCTCTATATAAATTGATTCCGAGCAATAACAGATGAACTTATTGTTTACCATTTTGGAGTAACCACTGATATTTATCTCATCCATGATTGTAAAACAATCAGCGACACCACTCCTCTTTCTTGTAAGTCGAGTGTCCAGTTAAAAATGCTCCAATAACAGATCAGAACAAGATCAAAGCTGTAATTGACAAATTCTATTTCAAAAACTTATCCAGGCAGCAAATTCATTAAAGTTCTCATCATTATAATCAAATAGGGCATATTTCAATGGCGAGTATTCAACATTCTTCACGACATTGTAAATAATCGCAGTCTTGTAATTATTGTTCAATTGCATATAATTCTGGGAAAGAATAACAGTATCTTCTACTTGATCAAAAATTTTCTTGAAGTTTCCTGATTATTCTGTTGTGCTGCTTATGGGGGGTACTTATTTATTCGCGCTTGATTCCATACATTGATCATTGGATACAGTGACAGATAAATAAATGAGGTAAGAAGTGTTTACTCCGAAGAAGCAAATACAATGAGCTCTAGCGATTATGATTATGATGAGGATTTGGAGGGATCACAAGAGATAGGTATTCGTCAGAAACTCATTAGCGCAAACATGGGACTCCCATTACGAAGTGTGGCAATTTTAAATTTACTTAAACAAGAACATGATTATTATTCAACAACATTTAAACAATCAATGTTAATTGAATATAAAAATTTTATTGAAGATTCTTGTAACCTGGAGAAAGTTTTAATCAAGTATCAACAATGTGATATCGGTTTGAATTTATTTGAAAATGCTTGTGGCGACCAGCCCCCGTATGAGGAAGATTTGTACGGGGATGGTATATGTCCCATATGCCTCGAGGTGTTTAGACCAATGGATGCAGTGCTCGTATCCCCTTATTGTAATCATTTCTTCCATTGCGATTGTCTCAACTCTTGGTTAGCTATGAGTCAGACGTGTCCCACTTGTAAAACATTAATGAAAATAGATGGCAGTATAGCGGATGAGAGGCCACTACCCATTTCCAATTGGCAAAATGATGAATTGGAAAGAATTTTTTGGTTACATGTTACTTCTTTATCAGAATATCAAGTAAGTTGTTGATCTGATCTGATCTGTGATGATTGGCACTTACTATATTGCTTGATGAATTTTTTGATTCTGTTTCTGTTAGGTTTATTATATGAGGTATCTGCTGGTTGTGGCAACTTCTTTTCACGGGAAAATTGACCTTCATTTATCAGGAAGAAGGATATGATCAAGGATCAAAACAGTCAAAATGGATTTTTAAGAGTGTAGAAATATCACGTCTGCATTGTGATGATACAGGATTGTGACACCAATCTCTTTTCAATGCAAATTCAACCGATTTGCAAGATTGATAGCAATAAAGTTGATGCATGCATTTGCTTTGCTAGAAGAAGCAGAAGCTTTTTTGAACTACTGAACAACCTTCCTTCGAGTCACTTTTGAAAAACAATATGGCTGAGGTGGTATCCATATTTGTCGAGGGAACAGTTTTGGTCCAACAGATACCAAAACTGTGCGCTTTGATCGGTGTGGAGACCACTATTGCTTGGCCTCAAAGAAATTAAGTTCAGTTTATTCAAAAAGATAGCCATCTTTAGACTCAAATGAATCTATATACACAGTATTCAATTAACACTCAATCAATCTTTCATTTTAATCATTCATTCATCGTCGTAAATGTACAAATGTTCTACAACTCTATCATCATGTTTCAAATCTGCCGTCCACAAACTATTCTTCTCCTTACCCTTCGAGACCCATTTATGGGGCCAATCTTCCTCTTCCTCTTTCAGGTAATTCACATCTTTGACCCCATTGAACGGTCTGATCTTCTTATCGATGACCAACATCGTTTGATCCTCATAATATTTCAGTTGATGACGTTTTTGATAGAATCGGTAGATACGTTCAGGGGTTTTCAAAAATCCAGATAGACCAAACCCACGCAACACCAAGATTGGTTGTTGGAAATATGCTGGCTTATTCTCCTCAATGAGTAATTGTTGTGATAAATCCAACTCGGGGGCAAGTTCTGCCTTGTTGTAATCGGATGGACTGATGTAAGGTAATGGTATTGGTTTCGCCTGTTCTTCATCCTCTTGACGTGTATTCGGTTTCTTGATCTCCTCTTTTTCTTTTGCTTCCGTCTCCGTTGTTGTCGTTGTTGTTGTTGGCGCGAGTTCTGGAACTTCCGCTGACTGTACTGGTGCCGCTTGCTCAAGCTTCGGTTCTATTTCAGGTATTGGTGGCTCTAATGGTCCCAATAAACCTTCATGTATCCCAGTGAGATACTCCTTATACGCACCTCTCCCAATACATATTACACCACCAGCTTGTTCGGGTCTCTCCACCATGACATCTTCGCTTATAACGGATGGTATCTCCTCTTTTAAATTCTGTTTATAGTTGACTCCTAGTAGCGATAGTGGTGATAATTTCTCCGATAACTTTTCAGTGATTATGGAACCATCTTCATTGACCACTTTTGTATTAAGAGCGGATTGAGTATTATCGAACCAGTGGAACACCGAATGAGGCTTGACATAATCTTCTTCAGATGAAATCACCTCCAGCTTTGATTCCTCTTGAATTTCACCCTTATATTTACGTCTGAGCTTCCTTATATCTTCAGCGACTCTATTTCTTATTTCACCTTGTCTATTCTCAGTAACAATTTCAAAATCTATAGCTGCAGAGTTTATTATTGGCTTGACATATCTTCTGAACACCTTTAACGAAGACTCCAAGAAATCAGAAGGAGGCGGTGCAATAAACACCGTTAATTTTCTGGGAATCACATTCAAAGGTAAGGGTTTCTCACCTAATGGAGCCACCTTGGCCATGTACTTCTTCCTCAATTGTCTCTGTTGATAGATATCATACAGTGCACCTCCTCCAAAAGCCCCCAAAACTGTCCAAAAGATCATCCAATTTCGACTAGGAAGTCTCAAAGTTGGGATACCCATCAGTTTGAACGCTGGATTGGTGTACCCTGGCTTTTTTACTTTGAGTTTCGGTGAATTTGTAGTAGAGTTAGCTGCAGCACCTACATTTTCTGTAGGTTTCAGCTCTTGTGGTTGCGATGGTGATTTGGGGTCACTCATCGTGGCTTTATTTGGTATTTTCTAGCTTTAATAGCTTTTATTTCCACCCGACGATTGAAATCTGATATTGAAGTGTCGATCGATGACTTTGGGAGTTTTTTTTTTTTCTCTCCACTGAGAAAATTTTCATACATTGTTTTTTAATCAAAAATGTCTGTACATGAACTTTCAATATATATTGGTTTACTAACTACATATCACCTGGTACTGGGTAAGTTGAAACCCAGGCAGCAACTTCTTCAGCCAATTTTTGTAACTGGGAATCAGAATCTGCCAATTGTTTGAAATTTGACAATTTAGCCTTATTAGTTTCACCCGTTTCAGATTTCTTCAAATTCAAAGAGATCTCAACAGCTTCTTTGAAATATTTGGCAACCCTGACAAACTCCTCCTCTCCGAATCCTCTTGTAGTCATAGCTGGAGTACCAACTCTCAAACCTGATGGAAACAATGCTGATTTGTCACCTGGAACAGTATTCTTGTTAGCGGCAATGTTTATCTTTTCCAAGGCGTATTCAACTCTGGCACCGTCAATTTGCTTTGATCTCAAATCAACTAAAATCAAATGCGTATCAGTACCATTAGACACCAAATCAAAGCCCTCATTTTGTAAAGCCTTAGCAAACGATGAGGCATTAGTGACAACATCTTGTTGATACTCGACATATTCAGGAGTCTGAGCCTGTTTTAAAGCCACAGCCAACGCAGAGATAGTATGATTATGTGGACCACCTTGATGTGCTGGGAACACTGAAAAATTGATTTTCTTGTCCAAGTCATAATAAATTTCCTTTCCAGATTTGAGGGTCTTTCTCAACCCCTTCCTATAGAAGATCATGGCACCTCTTGGACCTCTCAATGATTTATGAGTTGTGGTGGTGACAATGTCTGAGTAAGGAAATGGTGATTCTGTAACTCCTGCAGCAACCAAACCTGATATATGGGCCATATCTGACATCAAGTAAGCACCAACTTTATCTGCAATCTTTCTCATTCTCAGATAATCGATAACTCTAGCATAAGCTGAAGCACCTGCCACAATGATTTTTGGTCTAAACAATACAGCAGTCTTCTCCAACATATCATAATCGATCAAGCCAGTTGTTTCGTCTAACCTATATGGCATGGTTTGAAAATACTTTGAGATGTATGAGATTTTTGTAGTTGGTGTTTGATAACCATGTGACAAATGTCCGCCATGGGGAAGATCCAATCCCATAAGTCTATCGCCGACTTCCAATAACGCTGAGTATGTGTAGAGATTAGCTGGAGCACCAGACAATGACTGAACATTGACACCCCACTCTTCTGGATTCAATTTGAATGCCTCCAATGCTCTCTTTTGGCACAACGATTCAGCCATGTCTATGAATTGGTTACCACCGTAGTATCTTTCGCCAGGGTAACCTTCTGAGTACTTGTTTTGCATCTCCGACCCCAACAAGTCCATTACGGCTTTAGAGGTGAAATTTTCCGAGGGAATCAAAGTAATGGAAGATTTTTGTCTGTTCCTCTCTAACGACAATATTTCAGCCATCTCTGGATCAACGGCTTGCACATTTTGCGAGATCAACTGCTGAGCTTTCGTTGACAAAGCATATGATCTTTTAAATGAATGATAAGTGACGCTGGTGCGAAACGAACGGAATGATCTGGAGAGCATTTGTTTGTAGAGTCTTATAGATGTGAGATGAGATGAATCTTCTTGACGATGAAAGTTTTTTTTTTTTTATCTTTTTCGATTTCTCCACGAATTTAAAGAAAAGTTTGCGATAGACGCCAATTGAGACCAGACGAACTGACACGAATTGCTAGAAATCTTGTTTGCAAAAGACAAGAGGATATCCTTGTTTTTATAGTTTAGATTTAGGAACCATTAACGAGCTCAACAATCTAACTGAAATATTCGGTAGAGAGCTTTGACTCCTCCCACCAACTTACACGGCTACGGGAGTCAAAAATCTGGGTGTGACGAAGTCATACGAAAAAAAAGTGACTTCTCTATTTTCTAAAAATATGTTACACCTACGTCTCTCTAACGTAGTCATCCACCAACCTATCGAATCCCACTGCAAATGTGTAACCCAATACCAATTCCCATAATTCTACTGAAACCTGATCATCAAAAATGGTGATCCATCCGATCTTGTAATCATTAGGAGCATCATCTTTCGGTTCAACTTGATTTAAACCATCTCCTGGTTTGTAATATTGATCATTTTCAATGAAGTTATACTCGTCGATTACCGGTGATTTCGCGGAGACACTACCGGCACCACTGCCGCTACCACTATTGTTTGAGTTCAAGGCCTTGATGACTTTTTTTCTTAACTTTCTCTTCTCATGAGGTCTAAACAACGCCACGACGTTCTCTTCCTGCTGCTGTTGTTTTATCACACCATGAGATGATTCGTGACGCAATGAATTGATAAAATTATGTCTCTTGGAAGTGGGTTTGGAGCTCTTGCCGTTATCTAGTTGTAGTTTGTTGAAGAAATAAACATTTTGTTTACCAGTCAATTTGAAAATCTCGCTGTTGATCTTTAATTTGTTCATTGTTCTTTGTTTTGCAATGGGATTGGATCCAATCAACCAGCTTTGATCACCCAAGACCACTTCGTAACGATGGAAAGTTGGGATCAATTTTTGTAAGTCAACGTTTCTTGGATCCTTCTTCAATAACTCTTGTAACTCGTCAATAGGTTTTTCGACCGCCGTGTTTTTCATTATCTCGGCATTCTCGTTAGTGGAGCCATTTAACCCATTTATCATTTTCAGCACCATACTGATAGTACCACCTTCTTCTTTGCTGGATTTTGTCACCACGATACACTCTTCTGGCTCTTTCAAATTGTCCTCATTGTCCAACTCATCATAATTTTGTCTTTTGAATACCAACCTATAACCCATCTCACTCTGTCTCATGTTCTGAGCTACACCTGACCGAAGTCTCGGCAACACCAACTGCACGAAATACCCAGGCCCATTGCGACAGTAGAGATGTTTGATATCCGGATTAGTGGTCAAGTAGAACTGATTCTTCCCCACCAGAATTATATGATATTTCCAGAAATTTTGGCCTCGGAGATGTTTAGTCAATTGATCAATGTCACCGGATTCTTGGGTTTTGGAAGTACTCAATGGTGTTGCTACCTGTGGTTGGAACGAATATCTCACAGAGGAAGGTCTTGCTCTGGTATTTGTAGTAGAGTTCTCCCTATGTATGTTCTGAGTTGCAGTCGGCTGTGATGATGATGATGAAGGTGGAGGAGGCCTCTTCCTTGGTGGTAGTGGGACGGTTCTCTTCTTCTGTTCTTCAACGGTATGTAAATTCGGGTTTTCCTCCCGAAGTGACAGTACCGACAGTGTGAACGTGTTGAAGAAACTATCGGTGCTGTCATTGTTTCGTGAATAAGTCTCCATCATATGCTCCCAGTCTTCTTCTTCTTCTCGTCATAATCGCTTTCCTTTCCTCTTTTTTTTTGGCTATTTTCTGCCGGGGCAATACACGCACAAGAGCAGAGAGAGCCCAATTGGGGTAAATTAGATACATACAAAGACTCACCATCACCATCACCATCAACCTGAACCTCGAGCTCTATCAGCCAGCGACAGAGTAAATTTGATGGCTAGGCAGCCATTACCAGAATGCTTTTATCCCTATTGAATTTCATCAACACAAGCAACACGCTCCGTCTATTTTACACGCTTGAGAATCAATCAAAAGCGCATTTATGTAGTCCAAATTTCTGTTCACACCTTCAATCGTTAGCATTACTCGTTTCGTCTTCCTTCCCATACTGTCAAGAATCAATTTGATTCCCAAGGCAAAGTGTGGTATTTTATCAAGACCAATATCGTAATAAAAGTACAAAACACGTTACACACAAACTAACTTATTACACAAACGGCAATGCGCAGATCGATGCGGTTAAATGTAAACAAACGATATCAAATCTCAAAATCAAAAAACAATATCAATTACAATCAGCTATCGATGGCACATCCACTCCAATGGCTACCTTCAGACTCTCACAACTAGATCCCATCCCCAAAATCAAGCTTGTCGATGTGGGGAGAACCATAGGTCAAGGGGCTTTTGCATTGGTTAAAACTGCCCATCTACAAAAGAACCACTCTAAAATATTTGCCATCAAATTCATACATTTATCATCTTCCAGGAGATCAGGATTAACAGAGCAACAAATAGGACAAGAAGTATTGCTACACAAGGCCTGCTCTGGACATCCCAATGTTATCAAATTGATGGACTATGGCGCTGACATTAACTGGTTGTGGATTGCCATGGAATTGGCTCCAGGTGGAGACTTGTTTGATAAAATTGAACCAGACTATGGAGTTGACGAAGACATTGCTCATTTCTATTTCAAACAATTGATATCATCGGTCGAATTCATTCATCAGCAGGGGGTAGCACACAGAGATATCAAGCCTGAGAATATATTATTGGACAATCGTGGAAATTTGAAATTGGCTGATTTTGGACTAGCGGCTGTATTCAGGACGAAGTCAGGAAAGAGAAGACGATGCATGACACCATGTGGATCACCACCTTATATGGCACCTGAAGTGGCTGTAATGAATGGATATGATCCAACTGGTGCCGATTTGTGGTCATGTGGAATACTACTATACGTATTATTGACGGGGCAAACTCCATGGGAAGAGCCCACTTTAGAGGATGTCGATTTTAAAAACTTTGTCGAAAATGATGGCAAGATCAATTCATACCCCTGGAACAAATTTGACCCGTTGGTATTATCCCTTTTAAGATCCTTGTTGAAACCTGAACTGACGAATAGGATTTCAATGGAAAATCTTCGTAAACACTTATGGGTCAACAAATTGGATGTTTTTAGTAACGATTTAAACGGATTATGCAAGGATCCCGCATTGTTAACTGCAAGATTGTTTAACAACTTGCATATTGGTTTAGACTACGATACCACTCAAGATGAAATGATTTTCAGCACCCATAATGAGCTGCAACAAAATGCAGTCACCACTTCACAACCTATCCTTAATATCTCAGGTATGATCGATGATGATGACCTGGCAGCGGACCTGCAATTTGTCCCAGCTACACAAGAATACTTTACCGAACATACAAAGAAGAAGAGGAAATTGCTGAATTCCACTGAAAACTCGAATGATGACTTGATTTTGAATTTGGTCTCAAGAGACCCAGCTTTTTTCCAATTCATGAGCGATAAATCGAGATCTTCAAAGTTATCCGAGTTGCAAAACCTCTTACAACTGAATCAATTGTCTCTTTTCGGGGAAAGATTGACAAGATTTTTTTCAACCATGCCTGTAGAGACCTTAATTTCCAAAATCTTTGACTCATTACATCGCATAGGTGTCCGGACCAAGACCAAGAATGAACAGCAGTTGATGGATCAATATCAAATTGATGACCAGTTCAATGAGTCAATCTATATAACCTTGACAACTTTGGATAGGAGGAAATTGCCATTGAAGGGTTCCATAAAAATTTCAAAAGTAGCAGCTAACTTGAATTTGAGGAAAGTGGAGTTCTTGAAGACAAAAGGAGATCCATTAGAGTGGCGTAAGTTCTTCAAGACTTGTACTATATTGTGCAGAGATGTCATATACATTGATGATGGTTTGTTGCGTAGCACTGATACCAGCGCTGCTATTGGTAGTGATGTTGGTGCAGTTGACATAAAACATGATTCCGTAAACGAGGAGAACATGGAAAATGGAACGGTCAATGAAACCAAAGATGATAAAGTGTATCAGAGAGAAACGATTAAGAGACAACTATCATTTTAGAACTAGTTTTTTACTACAGTTGAGTTGGAATGGTGAAACAGTACGACAATGATAAAAGGCTTTGGGCGTTATAATTACGAGACAAAAAGCAATATCATGCATTTAAATGAATCTCGTAAATGAATATAGAACTCATAAAGATGATAATAAACGTTTACCTTTTTTTTTTAGCAGCAAATATAATTACTGATTAAGCGGCCCTGAAGAAACAAAAGAACGCTACAGCAATTTTATCAATAATGGGAATTTCATCGTACTTTCTATGCAATTGAAGAGACTATAATTAATAACAGAGAAATACATAAAGCACTGCGGTAAAAAAAAATCAAACAAAAAATACCCAAATTAAAAGGGCATGGGGTATGGGTATGACAATGACAATGCATGGATATATTGATGATGGCACTAGGCTTCAAAATGGTCTTTATGGAAAAGTGAGATGTTTAAACACTTGAAGCAAGAACTTTGAAACAAGTTAACTGTTTTGTGTTGGAGGATGGGTATCAATAATACTGTTAGGGGTATTATCATCGTCACCCACAGATTCATTGGTAATGGCTGTATTGGATGATGATGACGATGATGATGATCCAGCGTGAGTGCTGACATTGATTGAGTTGTCATTATTGATGCCGTTGTTTTCTCTCTGGTCCAATGTTGATGCTTCAGCCGTAGTGGATGGTCTATTACTGCCGTACAATAACTCGCTTACGATGGACTCCTGAACCAGAAAATCGTCATGAGGTGGGCCTTCATTTTGTGATGACGATGATGCGCTTGCTCCATCACCATTGACGTTTACAGTCTGTACGCCAGTTGCTGTACGTCTACTTGAAACTCCCACGGGGAACAAGGCGTCCCGGTTGATAAATTCGGCAGTGTGTGGGGATGGTGACGATGCAGCAGGCAAAGAACGGGGAGCAATGAAATAAGGATTACTGTTATCAAAACTCCTTCTCATTTCCTCATCTCTGTTCAGATCACGAAACGAATGCAACAATGCCGGGCGTAAAATTGATGCCGCTGAACGTGGAAATGTGGCGGGAGTGGTAGAACTGTTATTAGACGACGCTGATGACGAGGGGGCCGCTGTCGAGTTCGTCAAAGAGTTGATTATACGTCTAACAATGTTTTCCCTTGTATATCTACCCCAACCAGTGGCAGCTGCGCCTGTTGTTGTTGTTGTTGTTGTTGATGTTGTTGATGTTGGTAAAGCAGGCCCCAAAAATGGTCCACCCATGGCTGTAGCAATCCCCGCTGGTGCAGTTGTGACGATTATCGGCACGTTATTCAGGTTATTTCTCAAATCATTGTTTAATGACTCAGCAGCGGTAGATGGATCGCTGTCATTCGAGACAACTAACATTGGTAACCTATTAATTTCACCGTTCAACAATGAGTCTCTGCTATTATCGCTTAAAAATCTTGCCAAATTGGGTAAATTCATCGTTGTAGTTTGTATGCCATCGTTGTTTCTAAACTCGTCGTACAATTTGTAACGGCAAAGTGGGCATGAGTTATTTTGCTTCAACCACTCGTGTAGGCAGTCTTGACCAAAAATATGTTTGCAAGGCATTTCCACGGGCACATGGGTATACCTGACATCAGCCGATTGTTGAGGAGTGGTCAGTGGCTTTTGCGAGTCACTGGTGGGTATCTTGTTATTATCCAGAAATTTCTGGTTTTTGGAAACTTTAACCTCTTCTTCTCCGTCTTCCTCATCTTCACTGTCACCTCTTTTTCTCTTTTTCTGAGACACATCATCGAATTCATCGTAGCAAATGGGACAGTTCTTCTCTTTCAACTCTGACAACGGTTTGATGGGCAACTTAGCAAATTGCTCATCCGATATTCCACGGTGCTTGTTCTGCAAACTCATGGCAATGGTTCTAAACAGAATGATAGTGGCAAATCTGATAAGTGCCTGCAATCTACCTTCATCCTCTCCCTGGGGCACATTAGGTACATTTAGCACCAACGAAGCAGAGCGATCTCTGGCTTCCTCTGCATCAACACCTGAAGAGTACTCATAGTTCACAGTTAAAATGATATTCCTGTTAGACGCACTGCTCGATGTGCTGGAAGAGCTATGGGACGTGAGTGGTATCCTTGATGGCTGTGGTTCAGTGGCTGTAGCAGCAGCATCTGCTGTCGCTGGTGCTGTTGTTATTGTTGTGGCTGGGGTAGTTATTGTTCCATCATTAGCGACACCACTACCACCACCACCAGGTGTCAAAACATCTAAGAAACGACTCGATGTCCTGTTAGCACCAAAGACACCCTCTGAGCTGACATCAAATGCCGGGTAGTCTACTCCACGGATGCCACTGTTGCTGCCATCTGTTATTGGTGCAGCATTTTCTTGCAACAGCAGCAGTTGTTGTTGTTGTTGAAGATTGTGCGTTGCAGTAGCTGCAGCAGTAATTGGACTTGTTGTAGCGACCAGAGATCTTGGAGTGGTAGACGTAGAAGATGAGGATGAATGACGGCGCTGCCTCTGCTCCACTATTGCATTTCGTATGTTGTTTCTATAATCGATGATGACGTCCTGTTGCGAGCCTTCATCGAATTGCAAGATGACAAATTGGTTGAGCTGATCATTATCGTTGCTGAAGCCAACTGCTGCTGCATCATCAGATGTGGCAGGCTGTGTTTGGGTGCCGTTAGGATTGGGCGCTGTTGAGTTTGAGGCACTGAGTGGGGGTGTTAATATGAATTTTCAAGAAAGTGATAGGCAAATAATTGAAGCACTTACTTGTTATTGTTTGTCTCCATCTTTTCAGTATGGGAATTGACCGTATGATTTGCTGTAGTTATAGATGGTGTGGTGACTGAATTTCGGAGAATAGTGGCAGTCTATTGGTCTGTCTGAAAGACCTGATATATATTTATGTATATATATATACCTGTCTTTATATATATATCTAGATCAAGCCAACATTAACAGTGTGTGCCACCTCTATTTGAAACTAAAGAAATGATGCCAATCACTCGATCACAGTCAACCTGAGGTCGTCTATTTCCAAATTTTTTGGGTTTTTTTTTTCTGGTTTTTTTGGTCAGAACTTTTTTTGCCAACGGAAATTGAGAGAGGGGGCTCATCCATTTACATCCCTTTCCCTCTTCCGCCGGATGGCTGAAAATAACAACTTAACAGTCTTATAAATACTACAGATGACTACAAGGAGGTAAACACTGAAACAGCTTTATGTGAACGGTTTTTCTTTTGTCTTTATACTTTACGATTTTATAATAAGTCAAATCAATGCATCAAACTTTATGGTTCCTGTTTGATCTTTTTATTTTCTACCTGCAATCTGATTGTAAGTCAACTAAACCTGACTTAGTACATGTAATGCTTTCCTTTCTATCTTTTGTACAAATGATTTCTCAATAAATTCAAACAAACTCTTAAATTTACAACGCCATGATCATCAATGTGGTGGTCAATGCTGCAATCAACATGATAGGGTTGAACTCGCTTCTGAAAGCGGCACTGCTTCTCTCACTGCCACTGGCTGATGAAGTGGAGTCTGTAGTGGAAGGTGAAACAGAAGAAGCCCCTGTGTTACTTGCTGAAGAGCGACGGGCAGCTGTAGATGAACTTGGACCGGAATTACTTGCTCTTGTTGAAGCAGCCCCACCAGCTCTTCCAGCAACAGTACCCTGTGAGTATGAAACCACCGTATTGCTGTCAAAGGCAACGGAGCTCCAAGTTGCTGAGTAAGAAGCTGCTGAGACTGCACTTGGAATGCTTGATCTGATAACCTCAATTCTGTCATCGCCATCATCATGATTTGCTTGAGCTAAGGCAATCTGTAAGTCATCCAAATCATATACGACATAGGCTGATCTCAAAAAGGAGTCACCCAAAATATAACTGTCATCTCCACTGGACAAGGCACCAACAGCACAGTAAGACTGGCCACCACTACGAGAACTGCTGACTTGAATCAACATATCGGAAATTGGGACAGAAATTCTGGCACCAGAAAAGTCGAAATCAATTGTGGTGTCGTTGTCACTAGAAACACACTCCATGATGTAGGCGCCAACCTCAGAGGAATAAGTGGCTCCTAAGGCTTCACCCATCTTTATCATGACAGCAGTTGGCACATAACTCAATGTGGTACCACTATCCAACAAAGCTGGTGCCACTTGGTCAGCGACATATGCGGTATTTCCATCAGTTGTGGACATTGAAATGCTGGTCAAAGTGATTTCTAATCTGATTGGAGAGTTGAAGTTTGAAGATTCCAATGAGTTAATGATAGGAACCAATGTCAATGCGCCAGTATATTTGGAATGATCAACACCACCAAATAAAATTGTACCACTGTCTGAATCAGAAGAGTCTAAGAACAAAGAATAAACATTTTTGTTGATCAAACCCTGTTCAACCATTTTCATAGGCAAATTGGAGTATTGGTAGTTGGTATTTGTCAAACTTCCAGCATATGTGGTTTCCAAGCCTGATAAACCTATACCTAAGACACCAATGGTGGAGTTGGATTCATTTGCGGTGGCAAATGACAAACCTTTCACCGTTATATCACCAACAGTGACATCGTCACGACCCCAATTACCAAAGGCAAATGTATAATCTGCGTATTGGATCAAAAAATCAGTATTGTTGGATCTGTATGTACTTGAACCATCTTCTTCAAACGTACCATATTGCTGACAGTTAATAGTAGCTTGCAGTGCAGAGGCTGCCTGTGTGGCAAAGGCTTCATCTGGAGAACTTGAAGTAGCAACTTCAGGTGGACCTCCAACACCACCTCCACCAACGGCTCTAGCGTGACCCGGAAGCACGACACCATTTTCGTGTCTCTCTACCAACATTGCATTGATAACTTCCCTGTTTGAAGAAGAAGAAGAGGAAGAGCAAAATGGATTATTAGAGCCCATAACCCATAAATCTGACGAACCGGTATCGATCAATACACCCACTGTCTGGTTATTCGATCCGATTTCCAAATCAACCAAGTAAAAACTAGTTTCGTTTTCCAACTCCACTTCTACTGTACCATCAACGTTATCATCGTCATCATCAGCTCTCTTAACGAAACGGGCTTTTTCAGATGTAAACTCGTTAGAGAATTTGCTGCCTCTTTTAATACCAAAGTGGATCTTGTTGATACCAGCAATGTTCTTTGGGGATGGTGCTGGAGATGCCGAGCACACGCTTGATGTGATGGCCAAGGAGCACAGGATAGTAGCCAATACTGAGCACTTCATCTGGGTATAAGTGCAATTTGGTAAGCTATTGTAAACAAAGATAGGAAGAAATAGAACAACAGTTCAAAATAATCTTTTAAAAAATAATATGTGAATGCTAGTGTGAAGAGAGCAAAAATCCACACGCAAATTTTTTTTTTCTTTTCCTTATTAAGTAGTAAATCGATATGATCGGTATCTTGTGGAAGGGGACAACAATCAACGCGTCTATTACTTCAGATATATATATACCTATATATATATGTACTCCATTTAATTGTCTGCATCATCTAATATCTGATGGGCCTTAAACAAATCTGTTTGCTCTGCCCACAAGTGAGTGACACAAGTTTACACCACCCAAGAATTAGAAAAAAAAAGAAAACCCAACCGGGCTGTGAGGTCATACGCTGTACTTTTTACCAATTAATAAAATTACTCGCATTTCAACACTATAGCTCCGCTGTATACTCCCATCTCTATTCAAGATCACCCACCCCAACCAATTTAAGGCAATCAAAAACTTCTTCAATTGGTTTATTGGTTTCTGACCCATTGCAAAAACTATGTGAAATTCGGTTGCCCTTGATGAGCAGCCGATTAACCCCCTTGTGTCACATTGCCGCGATTTTTTCCAACACAATCACTAGATTCCTCTTCCACATTAGAAATCTTCAATTAGGGGATCTATAATTTTCAGATTAATAATATTACTAATAATAGTAATTTCCTCTAATACATCTGATCCTCAAAACCATTTTTTCAAATTATGTCAATGAAAGTGGACTTGGCATGGCTGTGCCGATCTCTTCCATCGCCACTGCAATTACTACTCAACCAAACATTACTCTACTGATAACAGAATCTCTGATGAGATGAGTTTCCAGGATGACCATTGATGGGATATCACCAAACTTTGACCACTCTGCTATCTTTTTCTACTCAATTCATGATATCTTGTAAAAATAGAAGTATTTTGTATTGATGACTTCCGCATTAGGAAATACTGTGATACTTTGTAGTGGCAATCGTATACTTGAAGTAGCATCGGTATATGTAAATACCTTAAGTTGATTGAAGCGGTGCAGCCTGCCATCTGTAATTGTATCAATATAACCTGTCGTGGAAACATGGTATTTGGACAAGCACACTTTTGCCTATCGCCATTGAGTCGTCAACAATACATACTCTTGTCATTGATATATTGTTTAATTGGTCTATAAAATTGGATAATACTACACTCTTGGAACACCATAACCCGCTATACAATATACGAACCCATAGGAAGACGAATAGATTGTGTTGGTAGAAGGATCAGCCAACACAGACGTCAAGTATAATGGATCCAGCATTTTAATCTCCACCGCTTTCATCACCTCTTGCATCATGCTTGTAGATATCACCACTCCAATGTTGCTATCAAACGATGCAACGAGATTAGTATCATATTTAAACGAAGGTATGCCTGATCGGAACAAATCTAAATAAAACTGTTTGAAGTAATCATCGAGATATCGTGATGTTTCGGATCGCTTCTGAGGATCTTGACTTGATTTCTCGACAAATGACCTACTCTTGTCCAATGTAGCCTGAAAACTGTTAAGCAACTCATCCACGGAGCAATTCGTCTCCTTTAAGGCATACAACTGATCAAGTGTACCCATCGTCATCGCAGTAGAAGTGATCAGTGGATTATTATCGTACACATCGGCAAGTACTCGGAAAATATGTCTTATGGAATTGATATCAGCTAAGATCGCCTGCTTGTCCTCATCACTAAGGCATCCAGATGTTTCATATAAGAAAACAAATGTTGTGATAACTATTGAATGGAGCTCGGAGATGATCGTGAAGTAAAAAGATGGATACTGTTCCACCGGAAAATTGGAATTCAATTTATGATAACATTTGTAAACCGACTTAATCGATGAGATACAAATTGAATTGATTTCAGGTATGTTCAAAGACATGTAACCTTCGTATAACTTGAATCTGACGTTGGAAACCGTAGAATGAATGATAAATGATTGAATAAATTTACCGACAATCTTTGCATTACTAGAGTTGACTTGAGCATTTTTCAAAGAGTCAGGTATCTCGATGGCACATAATTGTTGGTCAATCAGCACCATCTGCTTGAATATTTTCAAATGGTTAGCCGATGTGTTGTTTAAATCTAAATCACGCAACTCTCTCACCTCAAATATCTGATTTAAAATCTTCATCACTTTGAACCTTGTAACATGAAAGCCTGTTTCAGAATTGTTAATTTCGTTTTCCCTCACGGGAAATTTCACACGGGAGTAACAACATCTGATCATCGGCTCCTTGTTGAAAAGTAACGCCATATACGTATCCGTGTAACAAAGCTCCCACCACAACTTTCTTCGCTCTTCCAAAACAGCTCTCCTCACTATCGGATCATCAAACCTGACTAAATCTTTCATATCAACACCATGGTGATGAAGTCCAAATCCATAGGCGCAGGACACACATGTAGATAATAAGCTATATGCAGAAGAGTACTGTTTGTTGATGTAAAAATACAACTTACTCACTGAAAATGCCTGAATCTTTGTCAAATCCAATTCCTCCTTAATCGTGATCGATGTTATCATGTAATCATCGTATTTCATAACATTGGAGCCATAGCTATAACATCTGAGAAACATACCAAAGAAAAATTTGGCCAAATCCCTTGGGAAAACGGGCTTATCAAAATGCCTCTCGCAATAGCTATCAAGCTCAAACTCAGACGCTACCTCCCTTGTCATAATTAACACCGATACTGATAATACCAGAAAAATCAACGAGAGTAATGCATAAGAGATGTTATCATATAAGTGCCGCTGATAGTCAACCCAAAAATTGTTCATCATCGTCGTCACTAAATACCTATTCAAACTATCATGATGGTGGTTCACATTATCTATGTAGTGAAACATTAATTTGTCAACAACATGTTTTGGCGGGAGTGCCATTAGTATAAAGGTCTTTAATTTTTTGTACAGTTCAGGATTGGCTTCCAACTTGAGAAACTCGATATTCATCGCTGAAGGTAACGTATACTGCTCCGTAACTCCCATATTAGTCAGCAGTATTGCTTCTTCTGAGATCACACTGCTTGGGTCAGTTGGTACCGAGTACAGCTCGTTTGTCATTGAATATGTTGACGACTGCAGTTTTGCCGGTGACGTCTTATTTATTTGTCCATCGCTCTTCTCCAGTGTTGGCGGTGAATCACCAGCATATTTCTGTTGTTGTTGTTGTCTTTTAGGTATGGCTGAGGAAGAATTAACCAGATCATTGTTGTTAAAATCGCCACCGGAGAGCAGACTGACCTGAATTTGATCAACATTTCCTTCTAATGGTGGCAGAGAGACCCATGTGGGCACTGGAGGCTGATGAATGTAGTTATTGTTGTTGTTAATTGCGACAGTCGGTATCATGTGCGGATTAGAGTTAATGAGTCTTTGCTGTGATTGCCAAAATTGTGAACCTACCATCATAGGGTATTCTCCATGGGGCAGGATAGGAACTGGAATACCGCGATTCTGCTGATGATAGACTTGTTGCGGTTGTTGCGCTACAAAAGGCGGATGATACCCCATCTGGTACAGATTGCTGTTGAGTTGACCGATGGGACTAATCATTGGTGGAGGATCCAAATTTTGATATCTAGACTTCTTGGTCATCCTCAGGGGTAACCTCGGAGATGGTGGATGTGGTGGGTCCAGAAGACATTGCTGCTCTCTATGATGGTGAACGCAATTTCCACAGGGCGTTTGTAAATCACACTTGATCTTCTGTTTTTTGCACAGGCCGCAATTATAAGACCTTCGCTGCTTTCGCTGAGGTGCCAGTCCCGTACTAGAACTATTAGCACTTGGTGTATCTGACCTCGCGGGGGGAGAACCACCGGAGTATTTGGCGGACGGTTCCATGCCTCAAGTGCACAAAGGTGATCGTTATCGCTGCGTATCTTGATGTATGCCACACCAAAATATCTATTGAATTAATAAGAGAGAAAAAATCTTGTGTGATTGCGTCCGACTAAATGACTAAGAATTGCAAATTCAAAACATCAGCAGCATGAGCATCATCAATATTAGCAGTTCAGATAACGTCTAGACTGTCATTTCTCCATGCATTTGATTCCAAACATGAATGATGCAGCTGATATTTTCTTCATCGGAAGAACTCTTTTAATTCATCACACCTTTTACATATCTATAAATGTCAGTAAAAAGGGCTGTCTACTTTCATATGTTTTTTCTTTCTGATAAATCTAAAAGTGTGGGGGCAGCTGATATCAATCCACTATCAGCAGACTCTATCCAGTCAATGAGATGAGGCAAAAGTCATTGAGACTGCTTTTAGTATCACACTCTCGCTTCTCTAGCCAGTCCTCACTGTGTTTTCTGATGAGCTTGGTACGACATCTGTCCGTACATCAATATACTACCTCTCATTCATCACCACAAACAACACCAATTTACGCACCACCAAAGAATTTTTTGACAGCTTTATGGCTTGCAAATTCTAATCATACTCCGAGATCAAGAATTCCATTGTCGGAAGACGAATTGTCCCAACTGATGAAGAGAAAAGTCCTATGCACCAGAGCCTACTACGAGAGATTCAATCATCAAACAACATCAAAAACTCAGAAAGTAAGTGCCCCGTTCATCAAAAAGCTCTTGAGTCTGCTGAAGCATGTTGATCCTGCACATTTGTGTAATCAGATTCCCCGCTTTGGATCGCTTGTAGAAGCCTTCTTACCTAACAGCAATGAAATTATTTTTGGGGTCGTTATCAAGTCACTTCGGGGAAAATTTGAAGAGGAGAATAACTGTTACGAAGTATTTACCATTGACGGGAAATTTGTAAAAGTGCGTTCTTATGAAATCACTCTTCACATCCCTGGATTTTACAATGAACCAAATTTGAAAAAGATTTTCAAAAGCTCTAGATGTCCCAAGTCGCTTCAGCATGTTCAGTACTCAATGATTTTATTTGTTTATTTCGGTTTGAAGCTCGAACGCATCCTTCAAAAGGGTGCACACTTCGAAAAACTTCACCTTGAACTTTCTTCGAATGCCACAGTTAGATACTTCACTTTGGAAAAAGCCTTTCGGTCAATGCTATCGTCGAGGGGACGTCTACCTCAACGCTCATACTTGGACTTTGCATTAGCCTTCATCACTCACTTTCATATAGTGAATACGCCTGAACGATTTATGCTGGGGAAGCCGAATACAGTTTTGCACATTGATACAAATAACAATCAGACTTCCAGAACTTGGTACTATGCGGTGCCGAGATACTTAGCAGAGACCATAGATAAGGTGTCAAAGTTGAAGGAACCACGAGTTGATGAATTTCAAACCTTCTTGCAATACATGTCCAGGGATGCCGCGCTGAATCCTGAGCTAAGTGACAATATGTCTCGGGCACTATACTATCAAAAAAGCAGCCACACCCAAATTCTACGAGTTATTCAGTATTACACAAGTTATCCTCATCCATCTTTGAAATTGGTCGTAGAGCGGTTCTTGAAGATAGCAATAGATGTGCAAGAAATAGTGAATCTTTTCGAAAGACTAAACATATACTCTCCGTCAACGGATTTATTATTATCAAGTTTAGTTTCAAGATCCGCTTCTTCAGATCTTTCTGTCTGTATACCGAAAGGGATTGCGCCGACTGATGGGTACGATTTGATACCAATCAGTAGCTCTATCAATGACAAAACGACGAGAGGCGTTGTAATTCAAGATCATTTCAGACATTTAAGAGTGCAAAATGAGGTCACGCTGAACAGAAATGATATAAAGGTTTACGCTTTTCCGCTTGATGCAGAGGGAACGTCTCAGTTGTGTTTCTCCATCATCAAAAACAACAGTAGGGATTGGACGATCAATTTACACATTCCAGACATTGGTGCCTACGTCACGCCCAAATCTAATGACAAGTTTTTCGCCTTACTTTTGAAGAGGTTTTACTGCGACGATGTTGAGTTACCTAACGGTAGCCTACATTATCTTCCCAGTGATATAAGATCATTTTTTCAATTTAAGCACAATCAAAAAAATCAAACGTGTTTCACGATCAGTTTCTCTTACAACAGAAGAGATCCAAAAAAGAGCTGGACTGAACTCAACCCCACTATTCGTCTAGATTCTATTCTGGATACTGCTGTCTATGATAAGCTTGATGTGGAATTTATTACCGGGAACTTTTCCAGCTTTCGAATAGGCATTCATGACAGAACCCCAATGCTTGATTTATACGATGTGATGATGTCTTTGAGATTGTTTAGAACAACTAATAATGCAATACAGAATGATTTTCCCTACCAAGAGTTTGATATACAAAAGGAAACTACATCTTTGACAGTCATGAATGATAGTTTAAAAAACAAGTTTTTGGGAGAAATCAATATAGCAATCGACTTCATGATGGGTAAGTTTTGTGCAGATAATAAAATTCCGATTTACTACCGAACACAAGAATACTTATATCATGACGCTACAAGCGTAGGTCTTCTTGAAAAAGGTTCCAACTTTGATAGTATAATGAGCCAGCGAATTTTTGGCTCAGAGTCATTGAATCCATCTGCTTATTTTCGCGCTTTAGAGTTTCTCGAATTGGAAAAAGTTTCATTCACAACCCCTGATAATGGTCATCACAGACTTCTTGGTTTGGAATCGCCAACAGTCAAATTTTCTCAGCCGTTGCAACATTTGGAATGTTTGATTAACCAGTGGCAAATTTTGAAATACCTACAAAATACAGCATCCACGAATCCGTCTGATATGACAAGACTAGAATTGGCTGGATATGCGATGAATGAACCCAGCACAGTTATAAAGACTAAATCTTTCAGACCACAGCTCACCCTTGAGAATTTTTACAAAAATGTCTTGCAAGAAAAGGGAGATTTTCTGAATGAATTATGTCGTAGATCCCGTGTGCAATGGACCATTCGGTACTTGACGCAGTGGTATGGGTTAAAACCTCGTGCCTATGAGGAAAGTGTAGGACAAATTAAGACTACTCAATTTTCTAGAGTGTTCCCCGAAATGAGAGCTGAATCGATGGTCTTTATCAAATGTGTCATTGTTCGCTCAGCGACTGCTCCCAATCTAGCACTAGGCTATTTGATGGAGTTGGGGATTGCCCTGGAGATCATGTTGAGCCCAGGATGGTCATTGAAGAGTGGTGACCGAATTATCTGTACCAGTGTTGTATACCTGAGTGAAGTCGAGGGAAGATTGATCTTGATGTGATCTGTAAGAGAATTTTTATTTAAAAGATGCCACAAAAGTAACATGGACTCGTTATGTTGTTTATTATACTTATTTATTTGTTCCTGAACGGTGGAGTTCCCCAACAATTATTTTTGCAATTCATAGATATTTTTGAACAAAATTTTTAAATACTGATTCAAAGCACACTTTGTTCATTATAAATGAGATTTTCATGGAAAGATGAGATTTTTATTCATTGTTTTAGATCTATAAGCAAGTCAATTTGTAACTTTTGTCTTCAAAGCAATTTCAATTCTCTTGTGACTTCATCCAAGATCAGCTTAGGAGCGGGACCAAGTCCAAGTACCGTGGCAGAACCAGCCGCTACTTCTGTTCTCCCAGCGTCATGGACGATATAGCTGTTGATGTTCAACGATATCAGCCTGGCGAAGAGCATATCCATGTCGTCCTGGTCTTTACATTTCAATGTAATCTTAGCCTGGCCTATAGATTCCCATCGATTGAGTAAATCTAAATTCTGTGCAACCTCTCCTTTCAACATCAATTTGTATAGGGCAACGGCAGCATGGGCGCATTGGGCAGCTACTTTACCCTTGGTCATTTGTAAATCTGATCTTACAATCAAAGCCATTCTGCATTCTCCTGGTATCTCATTTAATGGTCTGGAGTCTACTTCAAATGGTTCTTCTTCTTCTTCTTCTTCTTCCTCTTCCTCTTCCTCTTCCTCGTCATCGCTGTATTCATCATGCTTAATAGAGTGAGTTTTATATGAACCGAATTTGGAGCCCAACAACAACCCAGCCACTAGTGAAGCGAAAGAGATACCGATGTAGTTGCCTATTGGTGGAGCCATGATATGGGTGGAGTAATGTGCTTTCTTGTGAAACTTCTATGTGGTATTAATATTAAGTAGATCTTGAAATTTTTTTTTCTATTATTTAGTTCCCACCAGTTCTCCTTATCGTAAATTTACATTTATTTTCACTATTGATACATACACCATTGGAGTCACACCAAGACCTTTGGCTTCTTACTTTTCAGCTTCACCTTCTTTTTCTCTATACCCTTTGTATAGTTCCGCCAATTCCCCACTCTGCTCTCTCTTTCGTCCTCCCATTTTTTCTTCAAGTCCTGTTGTAACTTCCTCTTCTCTTGAGCTTCTTCGTTTCTCTGCTTCTCTAGACCTTCTTCTCGCATCTGTTTTCTCTGATCAAGTTTCTTCAATAATTCCTCTTCTATAAGAAGTTCTTTCACTTTCTCTCTCCATTCGTGCGTGAAGTCTTCACCTTTCAATCTCTCATCATCAACAGTCCATCTATGCTGCAGTATAAGCATTCTTCGAGCCTCTGTAAATTTATTGTCCAATCTGATTCTGGCCTCTTCGTTAGATAGGTCATTCTGAGCTTTTTTCAACAAGTCAAACGCTTCTGGTGCCCTTAAATTGTCAGTCTTATCTGGATGAACCAACAACGATTTCTTACGGTACAGTTTTTTTATATCATCTTCTGAACATCCAGGTTGCAATTCCAATAGCGAATATGAATCAAGTCTGAAGGAGTTTAACAACCTATGAATCTCCTTGTCTGTGGCAACAGAACTTTCAATGCTTTTTAAGGCATGCTCAACATCCATTTTGTTCTTAAAGACCCTAGTATCGAATCATCAATTAAAACAAAGTAACTGGTGAGAAAAAAAAAAAAAAGGCTTAACTGAAATTGAAATCGAAATATATTGATAGCAGTGTGTGTGCGACGTTTTGCTAGAAAAATACATTCCTAATATGATATAGGTAATGGACGATACCGCTTCGATTGCAAGTATGGCAGGCACATCAGATTTTTCGGATAAGGACATCTCTGTATCTTTCTCTGACAAAAATGATCAGAAGGAGTACACCCTGTCATTGGATAACACTCAAACAACAGTGCCGTTAAAGAGAATCAAATGGATATCAAGTCCTGGCCCTGTGACAAGAGATCGTCCTAGAGAAGGCCAGTTGGTGAAGGCTTTGGAAACCGAGTCCAGTATTGAGAATTCAACGAAAGGAGTTGTCGCAGAAAAGAGAGAAAACAGAAAGCGGAAACAAACATTTGAGTCTAATGCAGAAGAAGAAATGGATGAGTTTGATGCTAATGAAGATGTGATTGATGCTAATGAAGATGTGATTGAAAGCTCTGTGACAATAGCATTACAGGACCCAATTACAAAGTCAAAAATGTTGACCCCTGTAAGAAGCATCAAATGCTCTCACATTGACTCTTTTGACTTGGACAACTTCTTGACACTCAACAACTTGTCTCATGTAAAAGTGAAGTCGAGAAGAGTTAGAACCGATTTGAAGCTTTTAAAAGATTCAAATAACGTTTTACTGCAAACGCTCAATCCCTACGCTTGCTCTTCTGTTTCTCCCACAAAGCATGAGTTTGTCAATAAGGAGGAATATTTACTTCAAAAACTCGACAACAAATTGAGAAGACGGAAAAACAACAATCTCAGATACTTCACTTGCCCTATTTGTGACAGTGAATTTGACATTTTCAATGATCTTTACATTGTAGATTTCTTACAGGAGATAATAGTGGAGTTGAACAACATTTTGGTAAACAAAAATGGGCCAAAGAAATTCGTTGATAAGTTCACCCATCACACCCACAGTTTCTCCGAAGTGACCCATGTTGTGGTGAAGAGAAATGGGGAGTATGACTTTCATGTGCAAGATAAGTTTCAGGAGAGTTTGGATAAGCATGAGTTGATAGAGCTACCTGACGAAGATCAAATCGATGTCAAGGACAAAGGTGGTCTCACTAAAGATGTGCGACAAGACCGGACGATGCCAAACAAGAGACGAAAAAAAATCATCATCGAGCTCTCAGACACCGAAAGCTGGTCTGACGGTGCTGAAAATTTGGAGCTGAATCGAAATGGTGGGGATCAATCCAATCCTATTTTTATAGACGATTAATTGTGTACTGAGCAAATTGAGTTCTTCATTTTAAATTGACGCTGCGATATCCTCCACCAACATTTGTGAACATACATAAAAAGAAGAGCATCAGCTGAGAGTGACTTTGTTGAAATTGGCTCGAAATGCCTGTGTTATGAAATTTAAGGGTCGCCGATCTAAATGTGACAATTTTTCCCGATCAGAGGCTCACCCCCACTTTTGTTCACTCGAGATCTGCACTCAAAAAGGCTTGGAATAAAGCTGATTCAAAAATTTTTTTTTCATGTCAGAAATTAGAGCATGCAACTGATGCCCAGTTAGCTTATACTGTAAAAGCAGTATACAGATTCTTGATCAAATCCCATAGAACGTTCAATATCTGATGGGAGATGATGACCAACCAATGTATATTCAAAAACCTCTCAACTCTTTAGTGTTTTGGGGTATTCTTTATCAAAAGATTATCGACCCAATTGCCACACGCGTTGTTGGCTATGTTTTAGCTCACCCACCCACATGGATTCTTGGCTGTTGAGATTCCTTCTCTTTCCAATGCTTTATTAATTGCGAAGTCAACAGCGGTTAAAGATATATTCAGACTTCACGCTTCTTGTCGGAGTTGCTGTCTGTTATTGCGCATCGCCAAAAAGATGAATTTTGTATAAAGCACGGGTCTTATCACTTCTGAAAAAAATAGTATAATCGCACGGTTAAGTTACGAACAATCAAAGATGACTTCTCATATCCCATTCATCCTTACATCGCAACCAAAATCCTCTCTGTCTGAGTTCCTGCTCACTGACCATTTTGACAAACAAATCGAGTTGATTTCTGCTGTTCATGTTGACGACATTGAACAGATTTGCAACGACGCAAATCAAGGGTTCAAAAATTGGTCGCAACTTGATATTAACAAAAGAATTGTTTTCCTTCAAAAATTCAAGGTCAATTTTCAAAAGCTTGAAAAACAGTTGAAAGAGGAATGTACCAAGATCGGTATGCCACAGTGGTTTGCCGAGTTCAATTACTCTGCGTCAGTGCAGCAAATTGACTATGCCATCCACAACATGGCTACTTTGGACGAAGGATGTATTCCAACATCTAGAGGAGACCAGGAACAGTTATCTTTGGTGTACAGGGAACCAATTGGTCCAGTTTTCAGTGTATCGTCTTGGAACGGTCCAGTCATTTTGACCATGAGATCGATTTTAGCTCCATTACTGGCTGGTTGCTCTGTGTTGGTGAAATCCGCAGAACAATCTGCCAATCTCTCATATTTTATTTGTAAGGCTTTCGTGGACACTGATCCACCACTGGGAACGTTGCAGTTGATCCACTCCAATCCAAAAGATGTTGCCCAGATAGTGGAATCCATCGTTTCGAACAAGCATATAAAGAGTGTTAATTTCACTGGATCTACTATGATAGGTTCCAAAATTGCAGCGATGTGTGGCAAGTTTGTGAAACCATATCTACTTGAGTTGGGTGGTAAAAACACATCCATCGTACAATCTGATGTGCTGAACTTGAAAGATGCTTTAGAGAACACATTGGCCAGTGCGTGGTCTCATAAGGGACAAGTGTGTATGTGTGCTGATAGAGTATACATTCATGAATCCATATACGATGAAGGATGCAAGATTTTGGTAGAACTTGCTAAAGATCAGGCACATTCTGATGATCAAAAAATCAACCAAAGAAATCAGGCGCAATCGTCCAAGATCAAAAGCTTAATAGATGACTCTGTTTCAAAAGGTGCTAAAATACTCTATGAAGCCAATCATGACATCGATCACGACAACTTTATCGACCCAATAATTTTGACTGATGTTACAGAAGATATGGAGTTAAGTAAGACAGAGAGTTTTGGTCCTCTTTTGACCGTTGTCAAATTCTCCGATATTGATGAACTTGTGGAGAACTTGAATGAGGAAGAATTCGGATTAAAAACATCACTTTGGTCTTCAAATCATTTGAAACTGATCAAGATTCTGAGAAAAATCGAAAGTGGAGGTGTTCACATCAATGGGTCCACAATTTCCGATGAACCGTGGTTGCCACATGGGGGTGTGAAGACTTCTGGTGTTGGACGGTTCAATGCCAGATGGGGTATTGAGAGTTTTAGTTATATCAAAACCATCACTGTTGGCTTATAGAATGGTAATAATTTCAACTAAACCGTCATTCTTTCCCTCTATTGATGATTTAATTCTTTAGTCATCCTGTGTATGTCTGTCTCTATTTAAAATGCGGGGATTGGGGCTGTCTGTGCTTGATAAAAGAGATACGGCAAAATCCGTTTCTTTCCTTCAAACTGTCGATCCCCTCTGTAAATGCATTCAGTCACTCTTCAACTTGAGCGAGCTACCGTAAGTTTATCTTTAAGTATATTTAACATCTGTTGCAGAGAATAAAGGCTTCTCTAAATGGCGGATAAATTTCCTAATTCAAGCTTTGAGACATTTGGAGATTCCTAACCCCGAGAAGAAACCTGATGTATTTGTGTGTGAAATTGGTTAAAGTGATCAGCGTTTTACCCCTCACAAATGACCAGTAAAAGCTGCAGGGCCTACGCAGATTGACAGAATATTTAACTTGACCTAAAACACAACGTTTACCTTTCTCAAATCGAATGTAATACACTCTGTTACATTAACTACGACACAAGCAATCAACTAAAAACCCTTCAAGAATGTTGTGCCCCAAACTATCGAGATCGGCTGTACTCTCAGCTCTTCATAAAACAAATGCTCACAACTTTCTGGTCAAACTGATGGTTGGTCAGGGTGATCCCCTATTAAGCATCCCCGAGTTTCCTCATAACGCACGATTGATGTCCACCACTCAACATCTTTACAGTCCAGTCCCGTTTCTTGTCACTTGTAAATCCCTGAAGCCCTCTAGCGAATTTCCATTAATTGATCATTTGGAGAATGAAATAGATACAATATCGGCTATCGATGTTGCCGATATTGGACAGATTTGCAAGGATGCCAATGAAGGTTTCAAAAAATGGTCACTGCTTGATGTCAATCAAAAGATTTTAATCTTCGAGAAATTCAAATCCAATTTTATCCAGTTGGAATCTCGATTCACTGAGGAATGTGTCAAGATTGGTATCCCAGAATGGTTTGCAGGTTTCAACTTTGTGGCATCTGTTCAACTGATAGATGATGCCATACACAACATTGCCACTTTGGACGAAGGTTGTATTCCAACTCAAAGAGGAGACATGAGCAAACTCTCATTGGTTTACAGAGAACCAGTCGGTCCTGTCATGAGTATATCATCTTGGAACGCACCAGTTTGTTTGACAATGAGATCCATCATGGGGCCCTTACTGGCTGGTTGCTCGGTTCTAGTCAAATCAGCTGAGCAGTCGGCTCCGGTCTCGTATCTTATTTGCGATGCCTTCGTCTCTTCTGGGGCTCCACCTGGCACTTTGCAATTGATCCATAGTCACCCTAAGGACGTCCCAAAAGTAGTTGAAGGAGTTATTTCAAATAAATTCATAAGAATGGTTGACTTCACTGGTTCAACTGTTGTCGGGGCCCGAATTGCAGCCCTTTGTGGTGAAAATGTCAAACCATATTTGTTGGAATTGGGCGGTAAAAACAGCACCATTGTACAACCTGATGTTCTGAATTTGAAAACAGCTGTTGAAACAGCCTTGGGAAGTGCTTGGGCTCATAAGGGTCAAATATGCATGTGTACTGATAGATTGTTCGTCCATGAATCTCTTTATGACGAAACATTACAAATCTTATCACAAATTGCACCAAGGATGAGTCAGCTGGAGGATCAAAAATTATACCAGAGAAACTCGAAACAGTCGGCAAAAGTTAAAGACTTGGTAAACGAAGCTACAGCCAAAGGTGCTAATGTTCTCTTTCAGGCAGAAATCGAAACTGAACACGAAAACTTTGTAAACCCTGTTATCTTAACTGATGTGCCACGTGACTCTCAATTAAGCCACACCGAATCTTTTGGGCCCCATTTGACTGTGATTAAATATGATGACGTCAACGTCCTTGTAGAAGAGCTCAACTTAGAAGAACAGGGTTTGTCTACTGCAATTTGGTCATCCAACCATTTGCAACTGATCAAAATTCTGAGAAAAATTCAAAGCGGTGCTGTGCATATCAATGGAAATACTGTCGCTGACGAGGCTTGGTTACCACATGGGGGTGTGAAGCGGTCGGGTGTAGGAAGATTCAATGGAAGATGGGGAATTCAGAGCTTCAGTTATATCAAAACAATAACAGTATCCCCATGATTCCATCCCATCAATGAAGTGCCAAAATACTTCTATATTTTTTTTTTCAAAAAAAGCCTGTCAAACTAAACATATATATATATCTTTTGTATTCTGTTGAAGGTACATTTTTGAAGTATCAGATTCATATACATTTTCGGAATTTTTCCATTGTCAATTCATTTGAATATGCAAATGCAGTAAATTTTATCTAGCTAGCTATGCAAATACTGCGGAAAATATAAATGATAAAATGAGCACAGTTTTAATATGCGAACAAATAAGATGTGACCAGCAATCCCTTCTAATCATTTTCATCTTGATGATTTGTACTTCTCTTCAGCTTTCAGCCTTTGGCTTGGATCCAATTGGTTCATACCACCCAACAATGCCTTGGATATCGCCTCAGTGGTGCCTATGATTGGTCTAATCACTGCCACAGGAGTAGCCTTAGCAATAGCTATCAGAGCATCCTTGGCTGTGCCACTATCGGAGATTGACGAACCTGCATTTCTCAATGCATCCCTGGCAGTGTTCAAATTCCTACCAAGCGAGGAGTAAGCCTCCAGGAAACCTTCTTTCATGGTGTAAGGTTGATCAGCATACAAGGAGACAAAACGTTGTCGTTCATCATCGTCGAGGTCTCTGAATGCCGCCATCAACTCTCTCTCATCTTCGTCGTCTGTCTCTTCCTTATCAACGGTGCCGAAGGGTCTTCCTGTCGAAGACTTATAGTTGGCAACTGCTAATGGCAAATCGTCATCGCTGTCGTCGCCGTCCTCAAACGAGTCTAATGCCTTACGAAAGCCACTTCTACCTGAATGGTCCCCGGATGCATCAGCGTATGCACTTCTGCCAATCAATGACGCTTCCATATTTGGCTTGTCTCTGTTTCTTCTCAAGGACTTTCTATCAGCTATTGCATAAATGTGTTCTTCTTCAGTAAACTGAGCAGCAGACTGTTCTCTTCTGAAGCTTGACAATCTACCGGACGAACCTTCACCACCAAGGGCACCTTCAGCATTCTCCAATGCAGTCTGTGTTCCAGCTGCAAGCTTTACACCAAACTTCAACAACTCATTGCTGGTTGTTTTGGCAAAGACAAACGCCCCTTGCTGCAAACTTCTCACAACTCTACCATCCTTCTTGTACTCTCTCACTGGAACTGCCACCAAATCTTTGAATCCAGAGCCAATCTTGACTATAGACCGAACAGGTGCTAGTCCAGCTAACACCCCACTCAATTGTGTCGATTTGATATCTGGCATCCAACAATCGTTCAACATCTTGTTCAATCTGGGAAAACTTGATATTCCGTACAAGGAAACGCTCTTGAGTATCATTTCAGCTTCATCCAAGATGAAAAAGTTCATAAACTCACTGGTATGACCAGACCGGATTCCATTGTAGTCTATTTTTTTGGGTTTGTAATCCAACTTGATCCTTACAGCATTGCAAGTGAACTTCTGGATATAAATAATATCTTCATACACATCCAAGAGCAAGAACCTGTTATCTTTAAACTCACCAAACCGAGCGAGGAAATCCAAGGAATCTTGATCAACGTGTAGACTAAGAGGCAAGACATGAACATCTATGATCAACTCTGTAGCCGCCAAAAATGATATGGGTCTTACAGTATCAATTTTCATGTGGAACATGCTCACTCCAATCTCCTTGATACCAGCTTCAGTCATATATGTGGCAAATCTGTTCCACGTGGATGTTGGAACGTTATCGAGAATCATGAAGTCCCGCACTTTTATTTCCATCGTATTAATGGTCTCCGAGTCCTTCAACGCATCTTTGGGTCTCAAAGGGTCTCTCGTTGGGTCGAAGTTCGTCAAAACAGACATTTCAAAGTCGAGATCATGCAATTCAATTGACACCTTGTGAAACTTTGATCTGCGTAATCTTAATTTTTTACCTGTGTGCCTCCCAAGATCAATTGTAGGATCCGAATTCACACCGTTGACATTGCCGCTTGAGCTAGTCTTAATGCTTGCTGAGTCCCCTAGCAACAATGAATCTTCGTCGTCGTTAGTACCCAATCCATTGTTAATACGCTCAGTCAATGATGCAGCATCCGAATTTACAGGCATCGAAAGGATAATTGAGTCGTACAGTGTCTCACCTACCGTTCTAGTGTTTCCAGTGATATAATCGTCGTCAGCACTAAAGTCTGGTAAAAAGCCCATGTCACCAAAAGAGTCTCTTCTATTCGAGCCCCTTGATGCTGGCTCTGAGTTCCCGTATCTATCATTCTCCTCCAAGTTTAAGTTTCTCAGCAGTTTTGCAACCTTTGCTTGAACTCTTTTGAAAACGCCGGATATTGTTTGTCTCGTCTCCTTCCAATCATAACCATCGAACAAATTGATGATTACTTTAGCTGCGCCAACGTACATGGAAATAGGACGAATCTCAGCAACTTTGGTATCGCTCAAAGTTTCAGAAGAGTTATTATCGAAATGCTTGTCGTTAAAAAAAATGGTATTTTGAAGGTCATCGTTAAGGTCATCAATGTTCATATCTTCGCTGTCATCAACACTGCTCATGATACCCGTGGAAGCAGCTTGATTCGAGGATTTAAGTGACCCATAGTAACTATCAACCAAACTAGAATTACTCTTCGGTGTCGTATTGTCGGAGTTAGAAACAGACTGCTTTGAATACGACAGGCTTGGACTGTGTTGTTGATTTTGATATGCAAATTGTTCAATTTCGTCGAATATGTCAATCTCTCCATCAACATTGGGTTTATATTTTTCTTCGAAAGTGATGTTCACAGGCTGCTTCAAATCATTCAAGAGTGAAATCAAACATTGGGCAGAGTCAGCACATAGTTCCACAATCCATGTGTCTGAATTGATCTTCATATCGATCAATGACTTTCCTGTATGGCTCTTGATTTCTCTTAAATTATTCTCATTGTTTAAAACGATGGTTAAGTGAACTGTATTGATGCTTGCCACAGATACGTAGCCTCTCGAAGTGAAATTTGAAACTTGTGACCAGCTCGGTGCGCTCATCGTACTATTTGACCTCAAATTATTCCATTGACGAAGATTTTTGGTCTCTGTATCGCTCAAAATATTGTCGACATCATCGATCAACAAGACTGACAATGTTTTTAAGGATGATTTTATTGACAACTCGTTACCGAAATAGAAATCAACGTTACCTTTTTTTGTGACTACGAGGGCCTTTGCAGCAAGTCTTCCCGGATTCAATCCGATTACACAATCCGCCAAACTTGTTCGTATCTCAAATGCTCGTTTCGCTTTCTCCTTAACTCCCACCAATGGAGGGCTATCCATAGGCTTTTGTTGATTTTGCTGTTGCTGTTGCTGTTTTTTTCTGTTTTCCAAATCGAAATAAGATATCCATTGTGTGTAATATTCCAACAACACATTTCTCAAGTACACGTTGATGATTGAAGTATCTCTAAGGCGAGCTCCAATGATGGGAGATTTGTTATCTTCGGCGCTTGCTATACCAAAACACTTTTCTTTCACAATACCTCGGTGTACTCTAGATACGCTACCATTCATGACAAAAAGCTGGTACAATGGTGAGTTTTTGAATACATTTACAGTGATGTTTTCAAAACTGAAAAGGGCATCACCAAATGCCTCATTGACATCATTTATCCTCAAGCTTAATCTTTCCAAAGAGAAAAAAGCTGACAATGATTTTTGAAAAAATGCTGTATTATTTAGTCTCACCCTTTTTTTTGGTTTTGAGTTTGTGGGGGTTGTTTTCAAAGCAACTGAGGAGGATGACGAGGGCTCTGATGACAAAGTGTCCGATAAAGAATTAATGAAAGAGGTGATGGTCCCGAGTAGCGTATTCATCTCTGTGTAATCTGTTTTAATTTCGATTGAGTCAATGCCAATCTTTGCTGAAGTGTTCAAATTAGAAACTTCAAATTTGTTGCTACTTGTGAGACCGAAAGTTCTCACAAGCTCGTCGTGAAGATGTTTTGAGTATGCAAAATTTTTAATCGAGACTATCTCTGAAGTGCTGCCTTGGACTGTAAGTTGCAACAGTATCTCATCAATACTGAGTAGACTTTGGATATTGTTGTAGAGTATAGGGAGTATTATTCCCTTTATGGAGACATCAGCAGATAGCTGTAGAGCAATCTCGATCAGCTCTGTTTGAAAATTGAACTTTGACAGCAGCTCCAGCTCTCTTTCTGGTTTCAAGATGCTTTGGGGCGGGAGATATCTTCTAGAATCCAAATTAGCCCTTAAAATCGCCGTATGGGGTTGTTTTACCGTTGCTGCTGTAGGCAATGATGATGAAGACGAGATCGATTCCAAGTAGTCGAGTAATGGTTCAAGATGAGTAATCAGTTTTAGTGCTTTAATTACACATGTGATATCAAGATCCATTCGAATAGGTTTGGATATGGCAATATTGGTATCGCTATGATCATTCTTTGATTTGTTGTACTTGAATGTAATATCGGCCTCGTCTATGTCAAGTGACTGATCCAATTCAAGTACAGTTCTACCATTTTGCAAAACAGATAGAGTGTCAATAAATCCTCTATACTGATCGCTGGTCTCTTGAGCAACTTTGACAGTTTTTAGTAACACTCTCAATGAATCTTCTGTCATGAAAGTACCATCGTTCGACAATGCCGAGTTTAGGTCGATTGAGATTTGATTTACTGAGATATTTTCAAATAACATAGAGCTATCATCCATATCCTCATTGTCACCTGTCGCATCATCGACATCATCATCGTCATGCGTTTCGATATCGATGCGTATTGGTGGTTTGGATGTTGCACTTCTTGTAGACTTAGGTTTCTGCTTCTGCAAGTTGTCCAATCTCAGTAATCTCTTCACAGTCTGAAGTATTCCTGTTAACGCTGTAGGCCAAGGTGTTGCTGCAATTTTGATTTGATCTATTGTGATATTCGAATCTTCAATATCTTGAAAACCTTGAAATGTGACCTCACCTTCATTCAGGTACAACAATCTTGTTGGTATTTGCTTAATTTTGCTATCAAAAGCCGAACCCAGTAAATGGGAAGTGGCACTCATGTATAGCGAGCTTGCCTCTTCATGTGAAAACACCATTGAATCCATCAAAGACTCTTTTCTGTCTCCAAGATATGATGATGACATCATGTCATTGTTATCGTCGTCGCTTTCATACGAGTCTTCTTCCTCCTCTCCCTCTTCATATTCTTTTGGTGAGTTGGTCAAGTTTGGATGGGTGTCTTTCTGCTGTTCAGGAACATCGCCTGGTGACAGTTTCGGACTCACCAAGGTCAATTCCAACCCTTTGAAATTGATGCTTCTAATGCCATCAGCACTATTGAACGAGACATGATCAACGTGAACCGCCACTGTCAGCGAATCAGCAATTATGGTAATGTTAATATCATGCATCTCAATTTTTAATCTGGCCAAGGCTAGCTCGGTAGCTCTTGTCATGACTGCATTCAATCTAGAAGGGTTTCCCTCATCACCCAGAACAGTCTTTTTCTTGGATTCATCGTTTGATGACAACTCCGAGCTTGTATCAACTTTGTCATCATCTTCTTCATCAATTACATCATCATCATATCTGCTATCGATCATTATGCTGTTAGCCAAATCTGCTGTGCTCTGTGCCAATGAGAACTTATTCTTTCTACTTGCGGTTGCAGTGCTTGCAGAAGGTGCTAAAATCATCTCAATACCCGTAGCGTCGATGTTAACACCACCGCCAACAGTGAGCAATAGCTCCAAATTTTTCACCTTACCATCTCTTAAAAACACACCTGGAATGGATATCTTTTCAGAATCAAGTTGAACTTCTCGGAGAACCACTTTGGAATTGGTACCTAAGGAGACATCTAGGTTGGGTAAATCAATTTCAGAAAAGAGTGATAATTGTTGTAGCACATATCGAAGAAGTCGCTTTTGGATGTTTTGAGGCATCCATGGAGGTGCCATTTGATAATTGTTTCTAAGTTCAAGTTGAAGAAGCGGGTAGATGGGTATGTGATTTGATGAGTTTTTGTTATCTTCTACAGTTCTTTTTTGTGTTCTTTTTTTTTTGGTCTGGTGTGCTTGATTTTGAGTTTTTTCGCCTCCACTCTGCAATCTTCTATAGCTGTAGAGTTCATAGAGTTCAATAGTGTAATTGTTTCGGAGTAGCAAATGATATCGGCTGTGCAGATACTGGACCCAGCCATAGCATACCTCCAGTATGAGAGAGTATGAGGTGCCAAACATGGTGCCAACTTATTGCATATGTGTCAAATCTGTATGACAAAGTTGGGTGAATTGATCTCTGGTACACTAACACGGCTTCAATAACCTTCATTCGACTAATGAGCGATTCCAAAATTGCCAACCTTCTGCCGTGGCAGCCGATTGCCCTCAAACTGCATGGCACGATCTAATTCGAAGTTGTCACCACTAGCCAATTAGCAGACTGTGATTACGTGTGCACTTTTTTTTTCAAGATCAAAAAGAGCGATAACCGCCAATAGCCTTTCTCTAATTTTTCACACCGAGGACACGCAGATAATTTTTCTAGAAAGCCGCGAAAGCTCAGATAGTAACAAAAGTTTAATTAGATAATATTATAAACCTGCCCTTTTATAGATTTCAATCACTAGCTGAATGAAAACAGGTTTGTTGTAGAATAGAAATTTCTGTAATAAGTTGATAAATATCCTTATAAATTGACATCGAAGTCAATCCAAGCCTCAATTGGAAAAATTTGGAATAAATGGAAAACTTTAAACTTTTGACAAAAAGGTCAAAATTACCAAATATAGACCATCCATTATTTCTCAAAACATCGCATTTGATAATCGTCGCAATCTCAGTTCAATATGTAGTTGTGTCTGGGTTATTTCTGGGCATCTAACCCAAGCCGGCAGTTGAATGTGTAGCAAATCTTCAACACCATGTGAGGGGGATTCGTAGAGAGAATACTTCACATCTTTCTCCATGGGTGGTACACCTCAACCTATGCTTCGGCGACTTTAAAAAAATTTTATGGTCATGTACTTTTGATTGAAAGTATCAGTCATTGCAGAAGCACAGTCAGCGATTCTTTAGTACTCGTTTGTAGCTCAGAGCAAAAACTAGTTTCCCGTTTGGCTCAATTCACTCATATTGATCTTATACGCATCTGCCAGATTTCAACTCCCCAACTGCAGTATCTACATAGAACTAGATGGCCAAATTAACTATCTAGCTTACAAACAACGATTCTTATTGCCTGCAATACCCTCATCTGTGACAAACGTGGCAGCCAATCGTCACCGCGGAACACTGTCATCTTTCACAAAAGCACCAGCCTCCCACATCTTTTCAAAAAGTTCCATCCGGATTCTGTTACGTTTTTCGGTTAATTCTGCCTCTTCAGCATCTTTTTCCTCTGATGGCTTTGGAAATAGGTACGAGTAGCCAAAATCGATTATGTACACCTTTCTAGGTGTGTCTTCCGACAAAAAAATGTTCCTAAACTGAAGATCTGCATGATACACCCTCATTTTATGCATCACCTGCAACTGTTCAATGATCAAAAGTTTACTTTCAGTAGTCATATCCTCATCTCTCCCTTCCTCTTCCTACTCTGGATATACTTCAAAACAAGAAATGGGCCTTGGCTCACACAATACCCTTTTTTATCCAAAACAATTCCTCCAATGGGAGGCTGGGGCGCGTAAACGCTGTTGAATTCGGGGCAATTAAGCAACACCTCGTAAATTAATTTCTCATTTTTCCAAGTTTTGGAAGCCAACTCAAATGTTTCATTCACCGTGAATAAATGGTTGCGATCTTGTTTCGACTTATAGGGATGGTATATCTTCGAAAGGTAATTCTTATCCAGCAACGAGTTTATGAATTGCGGAAATTCCACACCAAGTTCCTCGTTGAGGATAGCAACCGAAAAATGGGGCTTGATCAACTTCTCAACAGGTTCAGTTGTGGATTTAACATCGAGATTGTTTTTAAGAATATCTGAACAATCCGAAAAGTTATTCAAAAACAGACTGTTGATCTTGATAACTTGTGAATTACAGGTGCCGTATCCACACTGGATTTCCTCAAGATCTTTGCTATCAAGGCACATCTCGCTGACAATAAATTTGGGTATCTGTACATATAGAAAGGCCATGTTTCCAACTTCAACATCTCCGCGGAGAAGTCCTCCTTTTAATAGCTTTCTGGAACTTTTGATGTAGAATTCGATAGCCTTAGTTGTAAACTCCCTCACGAAATCGTCATTCGTCCGGCCAAGATTATCAAACACCGTAGATCTCATTATCAAAGCTTCATCTTTAAGTTGTGCTGCTGATCTATCACACGCTTTCATAGTTAAGGCCAAAAGTATATTTCAAGCAATATTCACCACTGTCGGTCGAAGACACAACATGGTACTTTATAGGTAACTTCAGATCATGTATCTGAGATAGTTTTCCGCTTGAAATTTTTTTCAAATCAACCTCAATGAAAAACGTGATTTGTATATCACTGATAATGCCGATGGGTGTGCCACAGGAGATCATTTTGTGAACGGTTTGATTAATCATCTTTAGAGCTTCTTGATAGCTGTCCTTTTTTTTCTTGGACTCGTCATCATTGGAAGAAACCGAGCGAAACCGAAACGTCACAGCTCTCCAGTTCTAGCTTCGAAAAACTACCACTAACGTCGTTCGACTCAGTCTTTCTCCATTTATGAGTTCTTGAATCTGCAGTAACATCCTGTTTTCTCCTCTCAACCTGCTCCCTTTTAGTTGCCATGTTCTGAGATACAGCAGTCGTCACTTTTGCATTTGCGACTGAAGGTATTTCGATTTGTCCTCTTTAGCTTCATCGATAATTTTCAGTTCACTGAGTCTTGAATCAGTTATACTTTTTTCTTGCTCGTCGTTCATATGGTCCAAGAGAATCTTGATCAAATGATCAATACGCGCTCTTTTAACCTCACAAATCATAACTATGAAGTTTCTACCATCCTTCTTCACGATACAGCCAATGTCAGTTCTAGCATGATGGGGATTTTTTTTGTCTGCATGTGGAAGGGGACACTCTAAAATAACACCACTACCATTAACTCTTTGCTGGATTAATATGTAACAGCTCATTTGTTCTACAACACATGCAATCTGACGCCAAATATCGTATAGAGTATACCGGTAATAAAACGATATATCGCTGGTGGTGAATTTTTGAGCCTTTAATATGATATTTGACAAATCAAGAGCCATTCCAAATGTTTGCTTACTCAAGACAAACTCCTTGAATCGCTTCTCCCATTTAGAAACATCATCTTTGAGTGCTTCTCCTGACTCTGCCACAAAACTCGGTAGAGTTCAACATTTGGGAAATCATATTCGAAGTTTCATAGATCTCAGTAGTGGAATCTATAAGCACATGCACCTCCAGAATTTCACGATGCAAGACTTTATCAAACAAATTCTGTAAAATACTTTCAGTTGTCTCTTGTGACATGAATTCACCCAGACACCTCCAGAGCTCGTCCTTAAAGTTTTTCAACTTTTTCGTATAACTCACCAGATGATTCATAATTCATATTTAAAAGGAACACCTCTTAAATGATAATTTTAAAACGAATGATGATCTCTGAATTGAAAAGATCAGTGGCAACATCTTTTTTCTGAAACAAATAGAGTAAGTACATTTTTTGATCTGTCATAATCATCATCTTTATTCCAAAAGATAGTAAGCCCAAGATTATTTTTAGTGGACAAAATTGGCGTTTTGGTATCACGACCAGTCATATCAATTCAATCGGTTATATTTAAAGTGGAAAGTAATATCACTCCACATCCTCGAATTTTGATACATCTTGCTTCGTTTCAAACCTTTTCTGTACTTATGGCGTATAACTAAGGTGAGTATTGTAGAAAAACCGTCATTCAAGTCCAAAAACATGCTCAATATTGATTCATACTGTCATGAATCATTTTAAGAGTACCACCGTCCAGTTACAAATTTTTTTACGAGTTAGGTTTCGCAGATGATACTCCACTGGTGGTCAAATTCTAGATGCTATGAACTCATTTCATATAGCCCCAGCCAAAACGCTGATGATAGAGAATTTGCGACTAGACACTCGCTGATTTGTTATAAAAGCCATCACCAAACAGAGAAAAATCTTTAATAGGATCAGAAGCGATACCAAAGACACTTGATCGAAGGACAACGCTGTACTAATATTGTCACCTGTAACGTGTGTGTGGTCTTTTTGATGTTTTCTTGAACTCCGCCGACTTCACCTATGTTGTTAGAACAGTGGCATTGAATTTGGAAATGACGTGCCCCCATTTAAGCAGCTGGGAATGGGAGATCAAATTTCTACCAGATGACTCTTGTTTAGAGGATGACACATCTCAATTGAGACGCGCGGGTATGTGATGAATAAAGATGGGGAGAGTGTTTTTTATGGGGCAGGATGGCCTTTCAAAGTGAATGCCTCGCACACACTTTTTTTATTGTTACACACCCCGTGTCAAAAGATCATTCAAATGGACCAGTTTCCCTCTCTTTACCCCTTCCTGCTTAAAGAATGAGGTGGAGTAAATAAATGCCACACAAATCCAGAGTTGGCAAAATTGGCAAGACTCCAATCAAATATCTTTAACCAGTTTCTCTCTCTCTCTCTCTCTCTTTGGGTGTCTGTCCGCTGTTGTTGTTGTGGTGTCCTGCTTTCTTTAGACGACGAGAAAAAGAAAAGAGGCAGTAGAGTGGAGCGGAGTCAATTTTTTGTGCCCTTTTTTTTTAATATTGATACTGAGTCATATCTATCTGTCTATGTTGAAAAGAACCCAAGAAACCATGGTGCAACGATAAAAATGATTCATTAGTTGAGCATAGACTGATACATAGTTCTTAAGTAAAAGGCTGTGGTATCCTTACTTGATATGGTAAGATTTAGAGATATGAATTTGATTAAAAATTGTGTAAAGCATAGCAGAGAGTAACTAATTGCAAAAAAAAGGGCAAAACAACAGTCCAGCCAGCCAACAGATAGAGAGAGCGCGCATGCGCCAAAAAAAAAAAAAAAAAAAAACCACAAAAGATCAAACGGCTTTGTGTCATATATAAACTTATTGAAATGCCTTTATCCTTTTAGCTCCTTCCTCTCCACTCTCTTGCCTACACTCTTCTCTAATGAACAATCAACAGAACTATACTTTTCCACAATTCTAGTTTGTTCTAGTTTGTTCCTACCCTCTCCCCTTTTTTCTTCCAACAAAGATACAATTGAGAAACTCTTTCTTAGTTTTGATCATTTCAAGGAAACAGTCGCCCAATATATTGTATTTTTTTGATCTTCATACAATCACACTTCAAAAATGATTGCTCAAGGATTGGCCAATCTCACCTTGAACAATAACTTCAGTTCCTCCTCATTCCAAAACATCAGCGGAGATGAGTTGAAAACAACTGGTTACAAATCTATCCCTTTTGAAAACAAACAAGAACAAATCGATTCGGTGATGGATGCCATCGATCAAGCCGGTTTCATCCCAGAAGGATTGATTGAACAAGAGACCAAGTGGTTTTACGAATCATTGGGCATTGATGATGGCTATTTCGCTAAGGAGTCTGTAGATGGGATTGTTTCCCATATCCATGCTTTGTACTCTGCCAAATTGGATGCTTTTTCAAGAGGTTCTTCAACTGCTTCGTTGCATCACAAGAGAGAAAACGCTGATCATGCCGTTTACTTTGATTCCTCCAAAGATGGTAAAAACTTTGAGAACTATGAACAAAGAATCGATGACATATATTTGGACCAACGAGAATCTAGTTATAGAGTTGAGTCTTACATTGCTCCTTTAGATACATCAGGTGAAACCATCAAGTGTCATTTTGTCTATCAGAATTCTTTCTCCACTAATGTCATAGATGAGAAAGATATCAATCAAATCGGTGATGTCAATTTTTTGAAAATGGCTTCAGAGCATACCAAAAAACTTTATTCCGAAGTCATTAGCGAAGTTGTCAAGACTACTGGTCCCATCATTAAGCATTTTTCTGTAGCAAGTACCAGTGAGAGCAGAGTCATCATTGGTTTCCATAAGAACTCTTCTCCAAGATATAACTCTGCCTTAACAGCGTTGTGTGATTTTTACAAATTATCAATCAGTCACAAATATGTGGAGAACTTTGTCAATGGGATCACCATAATCTCCATGTACATTTCTGCTGAAATAGCTGCATCTGAATTATCAATCTATCAAGTTATCAAGGAGGCATCGTTGTTATACTCCATTCCAAATAATTTGTTTAGAAATCAGTTCGAGAAAGGTGAATTGTCATTGCAGGAATGTATATATGCCCATTGTGGTGTTGTCTTTGTGACTCATTTCTTGAATAGATTGGGACCAGAGTATAACTCTTTGTTGTCGTTATTAGACCCGGAAAAATCAATAGTACATGCCGAAGTTTTGGCCAAATTGAGAGAAAGGTTAAGATCTGAAACTTTTACTCAAGCTTACATCTTGGAAATTTTCAATGCTCAAAAGGAGGTTATTCAACAGTTGTATCGTCAATTCGCTGATGTCCACTATATCAATTCATCACTAGAAAAAACTCTCTCGTATCAGAGATTGAAGCAAATTCCACCAATTGAAAACGATGCCGATTTCCAAAACTTGTTGAATCATAGCTGTTCATCAAACGAACATCATGCTTTAGTCTTGAATGCTTTGTACACTTTCAACAAGTCGGTTCTTAAAACAAATTTTTACACCCCCACAAAAGTTGCAATTTCCTTTAGATTGAACCCACTGTTTTTGCCATCGACAGAGTACCCTGAAACACCATTTGGAATGTTCTTCGTTGTCGGCTCTGAGTTCAGAGGATTTCACATCAGATTCAGGGATGTTGCAAGAGGTGGAATCAGAATTGTCAAATCAAGATCCTTAGATGCCTACTCCACCAATATGAGAAATTTGTTTGATGAAAATTACAACTTGGCTTCTACTCAACAACGTAAAAACAAGGATATCCCAGAAGGTGGATCCAAGGGTGTTATCTTGTTAGATCCGGGTTTTGCACAAGATCATCCTAAAGACTCCTTCATCAAATATATTGACTCCTTGATTGACTTGTTACTCCCAGACCGTATTCCTGGTATCAAAGAACCAATCGTTGACTTATACCAAAAGCCAGAAATATTGTTCATGGGTCCAGATGAGAATACAGCTGGATATGTTGATTGGGCAACACTTCATGCTCGTAAGAGAGGTGCCCCATGGTGGAAGTCGTTTTTCACAGGAAAACAACTTGGTGGTATTCCTCACGATGAGTACGGTATGACTTCATTATCTGTAAGAGCCTATGTGGAGAAGATTTATGAGAAGTTGGGTTTGAAACACGAAGATATTTCAAAGTTTCAAACTGGAGGTCCTGATGGTGACTTGGGATCCAATGAAATCTTACTTTCGAAGGGAGAAAATTATTTTGCAATTGTTGATGGTTCAGGTGTTATTGTTGATGAAAACGGTATCGATAAAGATGAATTGATCAGATTGGCCAAAGAGAGAAAGATGATTTCTAACTTTGATAAATCCAAGTTGTCATCAAAGGGTTATGTTGTCCTTGTTGACGAAAACGATAAAACATTGCCAAATGGTGAGTTGGTTTCCAATGGTGTTACATTCAGAAACAACTTTCATCTTAACATCAAGCACGTTTTTGGTGACAAAATCAAATTGTTTGTACCATGTGGTGGTAGACCAAATGCTATTGACACAAACAACGTCAGCAACTTTATTGATGACAAAACTGGTAAATGTATCATCTCATATATCGTGGAAGGTGCAAATTTGTTCATCACGCAATCTGCCAAATTGGTGTTGGAGAAAGCTGGTTGTATTATAATCAAGGATGCTTCCGCTAACAAAGGTGGTGTCACGTCATCTTCCCTCGAAGTCTTGGCTTCTTTGTCTTTCAACGATGATGAATTTTTTGCCAATATGTGTTTACAAATAGATGGCACGAGGCCAGAGTTTTATCAAAGGTATGTGAAGGAAGTGCAACGTATTATTGTACAGAATGCTCAATACGAGTTTGAACTGTTGTGGAAATTGCGTGAATCCACTGGGAAACCATTAGCTGTTTTGTCCAACGAGTTATCGGTTGCTATCAACAAGTTGGGAGACGAATTGGCCTCATCTAAAGAGTTGTGGGGGGATGGGGTTTTCCAAAAAAAAGTTTTGTTATCGGCATTGCCAAAATTGTTGTTGGAATATGTTGGTTTTGAAACGATTTTCGAGAGAGTACCAGAAGCTTATCTCAAGGCGATTTTTGCCACAAAATTGGCATCCACATTCATCTACACCAGAGGTATGGATCCTAACCCTGCTGTATTTATCGAGTTTTACAAGAATTTCAACTAGCTAACGTAAACTTGATCTTTTATAATAGTATTGAAATTTAATATGATTTTTTTACATTTTTAAATATCACAAATCGATTACGCTTGTGCCATTGTATCGAAATCGGTTATATATATGTATGTCTCATTTGAATAATTTGCTCTTCAAATTCTTCAACAACAACTGATTATCAATTCTGCCTCCACTCAGCTTCATGCATTGTCCCAACAAAAAATTGATTGAATTTTGTTTGCCCCCATCTCGTATTTGTGACACCAACTTGTCGTTCAGTTGCAAAACTTGAGTTATTATAGCGTCTATCTCATTTTGATCAATTGGTGCTAATCCAAGATTATACTTCAGGATCAAATCTTCCAACGGTGTTGATACATCATGTTTGTTGTTCATCAAATGTAGCAACAAGAGCTTAGCATTGTTGTTTGAGATTTTTTTCTCTGTATTCACTAGTTGAATCAATTCAGCAAGTGTTGACACTGGAATTATATTATTGTCAAAGACCATGTTGAGCTTTGTTAAAGAGCCCTGCAATTCATGGCAACACCAATTGATGGCCAGCTTGGTGTCAATGTCCCTCAGCGCAAGAAGCTCGACCAATTGCAAGTAGTATTCCATCAACGACTCATTTTGTAATAAGATCATGGCGTCCCTCAATTTACAATGATACGGAGGCGACATCAACTTAAGCAATATGTCATCGGGTAAGTCACCGATCATTTGAGACACTTGAGGAATCAAGTCTTCCAAATCTAGATCTATAGGTGGCAATTCCGGGTCTGGCATGTATCGGTAGTCTGTTGAGTCCTCTTTGTCTCTCAATGAGAGTGTCTTCGTACCATCCCAGCCTCTAGTCTCTTGTTCAATGGATACACCATCTTCTATACAGGATATCTGTCTCTTGTACTCATACTTGACGGCATTAATGATAGAGGAAGTGTTGGGTAGATTCTTCAACTCTACTCTCTGGTGATCGCTGACACTCACATTGACATCTATTCTCATGGCACCAGTTTCTAAATCAGCAGTACATATCTTCAAATTCTTCATCAACAATTGAAACTTCTTAATAAAAGACTTGATCTGTTTCAAATTCTCAAAATCTGGTTTCGTCACTATTTCCACCAATGGCATATTGGCCCTGTTTAAATCAATCTCAGTGATACCCTTGTTCTTGTATATAGACCTCCCGGTATCCTGTTCAATTTGCAATTGCTCGAACCGTATCACTTTTTCCAACTCATCTATTTCATCAAATCTCTTATCCAATGTCATGGTCCCATTTTTCGCTATTGGATTGTAATGTTGAGTGATCTGATACCCCAAAGGCTGGTCGCCGTAAAAATAATGTTTTCGGTCAAAAGTTGACTCTCCATTGATGTCTGAATTGAGCGCGATCAGTAGCTTCAAAGTATATAATATCACCTCTGGATTTAATTTTGGTTGCGTCCCAGGAAGTGCAACGTCAAAATACGAGATCTTGGTGTTGGAGAGATCGTTCAAAGTGGTGGAGGATGGTGAAAGTGAAAATAGCTTATACTTGGTGCTTAATTGAGCATGAATTTCCAAACCACATTTCAACTTGTAATTAGCATCGGGATTGAAGCTTTTGTCAAGTAGAGCTCTTGCTGATGAAAAGAATCGTATTCTTCTCATTTCGGTTACTTAAATTCTATCTCATCGCATCACTTTGTCGATCTCAAGGCCGTTATTTTTCTAATTCTTTTAAACTATTGTTGTTAGGAATAATAACAATAGAAAATTTCCCAATACGGAAGTTATCTTTTCTAAATAGAGAGCAAAGAACAAAAAGCTAAGATAGTAATCAAACATATTTATGACCAAAAGCCAATGACTAAAATAAGAAATGAATCAATAAGCATATGAAAAATGTAAAGCCTCAATAATAACACGGCGATTCAATAGCAGCAAATAATAAAGCCCAAAAAAATGATCAATCTCACTCATCACTAAATTTTCGTTTTGTAGGACTAGCTCTCACCTTAGCTTCTATATCATTCAAGGTATTGATGAGCCCATCTGTGGCACTTCTGCTAGTTAACATCATACTAGGTCTCTTTAACACTTTCAAAGATTCTTCACTGCTTGTCTTCCTCATACCCTCCACCTGATTTGTCGAGCATCTTCCAAAATCTTCACCATGAATGTCAGTTATGTTCCCGCTTATAGTTTGAGCTTGACGCGGTGGCGTTAGTTGTTGCTGGGGTTGTTCCTGTTTTTCAGGTTCATTTAACGCTTCAGACTCATTTTGTGTTCCATTTTGTTGAATGGCCATCTTTTTGCTCTCAATTTTGGCAAAATTGGAACCCCTTTTGCTGTTACGTTGTTGGTTTTTGCTCAACTCCTTCAATTGATTTACGTTGTGTATGCACTTGGCTATTGTTTGTACCAACAAATTAGGTTTCAATGGCTTGGATAAATATTCATCCATTTGTGCTCTCATACATCTTTCCCGATCTCCCAACATCGCATGCGCGGTTAACGCAATAATTGGTGTTCTGAAAGATAACGAGTCCACAGGGTTTATTTTCTTCTCATACTCTCTAATTTTACCAGTGGCTTCGAAGCCACCCATTACGGGCATTTGAACATCCATCAATATGACATCATATTTTTCATTCTGAACAGCTTCAAGTGCTTCCAATCCATTTTCGACAACCTTGATCGAATGGACATGCTTCTCCAAAATTCTCACAGCCAACTTTTGATTGACCAAATTATCTTCGGCAAGCAAAATTTTGTAAGATATTGAGCCATCTGCATTGGTTGGTGCAGCTCTTGACTCCAAAGCGGGCTTCAAAATAGAAGCCAAATCAGTGATGGAGCATGGAGTGTTACCATAAGACGTGATACCCAAATCAAGACACAACCTCATATTCAATCCAGGTATGGAAGGATGCAATAAGACCAACGGTATGTACTTAATTTCAGATAATGTTCTCAATTGCTTTGCTGTTTCCAATGAATCCACAATGATAATATCATACTTGACAGGTTCGACAAATTGTGCTTCATCAATAGTTCTAACGACTGTAGGCTGTAATTGTAAATTGGCTATATTTTGTTTGATATCAGCGGCACTTTGATCATCATGCTCGGTGCTGATGAACAAAGCGTAATGATCCTTAAATGGTAACAACACTTCCAACTGCCTTGATAACTCGATCTTGGCTGGGCTCACCAGAACTGTAAAGTAGAATTGAGAACCTTCCCCATAGTTAGACAACACCCAAATTTCACCTCCCATCAATTGAATCAACTGCTTCGAAATTGACAAACCCAACCCTGTACCGCCAAACTTTCTGGTTGTAGAACCATCAGCTTGACAAAAGGTGTCAAAGATCAATCCGAGTTTGTCCTTCTCGATACCAATACCAGTATCACTGACACAAAACTCCAACAAAAGTTTGTTTTTATTGACGCAAATTTTACTTGACTTTTTGACACTCACTGTGACTTTACCTTTTGTGGTAAATTTGATTGCATTACCTGCTAAATTTAAAATGACCTGTCTCAATCTAAAGGAATCACCAATCAAATTATCAGGAAATGAGTTGTCAGCCTGATATACCAAATCCAACTGCTTCTCAATAGCTTTTACAGCTAAAGTCTTCAATGCGCCAAATAAGGTACCTCTCAAACTGAAGTCAATTTGCTCCACTGTCATTCTATTAGCTTCGATTTTTGAAATATCCAAAATATCATCAATAATCGTTAATAGAGAATTAGCCAAATTGTGAACGATACTCAACATCTCACGTTGATATTGAGTTAACTCGGTGTCAAGCGTCAATTGAGTCATACCAATAATACCATTCATAGGAGTTCTAATCTCATGCGACATGTTCGCCAAAAATTCAGATTTTGCACTGTTGGCTAATTCTGCAGCTTCTCTGGCTTGAGTGTTTCTTTGAATAGACTCTCTTAAATTCAACACCATTTGATTGATCTTTGTTTTTAATGCATCCATTTCACCACTTGCCTCAACAGTGATAAACCTTGTAAAATCACCATCTGTAGCAGCTGCAGTGATTTGAGCAAAAGCTCTAACTTGTGATGTCAAATTCGTAGCCATTGTGTTAACATTTTCAGTGACTGCCTTCCAAGCACCATCGACATCCTTGACATTGGCCTGCACTCCTAATTTTCCCTCAACACCTGTTTCTCTAGCCACTTTTGTGACTTCTTCAGCAAAAACTTGCAATGAGTCCACCATCTTGTTGATCGTGTTTTTCAACTGCAATATTTCACCTTGGGCATCAACATCAATTTTTTGAGACAAGTCACCATGAGCAACAGCTGTCGTGACAGTAGCAATAGAACGCACTTGGTTTGTCAAATTTGCTGCCATAAGATTCACATTTTCAGTAACATCTTTCCAAGCACCTTCAACATCTTGAACGATGGCTTCTCCTCCTAAACGACCAAAGACACCAGTCTCCCTGGCTACTTGAGTGACTTCTTCAGCAAAAGTCTGCAATCTATCCACCATCTGATTGATAGTTAATTTCAAATCAAGAATCTCACCTTTACAGTCGGCAGTGACTTTTTTCGACAAATCACCTCGCAGAACAGCAGTTGTCACATTAGCAATATTACGCACTTGCTGCGTTAAGTTTGCAGCCATAGCATTGACATTGTCTGTCAATTCCTTCCAGATACCTTCAACCCCATTGATTTTCGCTTGGCCCCCTAAGAGACCCAAAACACCAACTTCTCTGGAGACTCTTGTAACTTCGAAGGCAAACATTCGTAATTGGTCAACCATGGTGTTGATTGTCTTTTGCAACTCCAAAATTTCTCCCTGTGCATGTACATTGATTTTTCTAGATAAATCACCAGAAGCAACAGCTCTTGTGACATCAGCGATTTCTCTCACCTGATTTGTCAAATTTAAAGCCATGATGTTAAGATTATCGGTCAAAGATCTCCATATTCCAACGGTACCATCATTTTTCAGTTGTCCACCCAATTCACCATGCGCCACTTCGGTAGCGACTTTGGTCACTTCATTAGCAAATGTTTGTAATTGATCCATCATGGTATTAATCGTTATCTTCACCTTTAGAATTTCTGGGTCGCTCTCCACCTCATGGATTTGCACTTTTTTGGATAAGTCTCCCATAGCTACACTGATAACCACAGTTCCTATTTCGTTCAAGGCTTTTTGAAACGCTTTATTTGCATTTTTGGACGTGATTAACTGATTTGTCAGATTTGTGATCTCCGCATCCTTTTCATCAATCATCTCAATCAACCCAAGCCTTATCGACTCATGGTGTTCATGAAATAAGGCTGGATCCTTCAATATGGTGAGTAATTCAAGTGTAGCCATTATGTTCTCTGCTGTTGTAGATGGTTGTTGTGCAACGTCGAACTCGCAATTTTTTATCTCTCGAAAGCTCAACCAAGTGATTAATTTTCTCCTCTGAGAAAGAAGCCGATATAGAAGATATATAGCTTCTTAAAGGCAGAAATGAAAACGAATAGACAAAAGCAGAAGCACGGGATATATAACAGAGCACAGTTTGTTAGATCACACTTACTGTGAGATCTCTGTTTGTTTTGAATATTTTTTATCTTTTAACTAAATTAAATTTTGCTTTTTGTTTCTATTTTTTGCTTTTCTACTACGTCGATCTTCAATTTGTTTTGTTTTTTCTGCTTTTCCACATTTTCAGGAACACTAATGCAGATCAATTTCTTACTCAATCACATAATATTTCTATGTATGACTTGAAGATGCCTGAAAACCGGAATCTCAAATTCAAGGATTAAGTCAATTCTTTCAGTCAGAAAAAGTGGTATCAAGTTTGTCTGTGAATTGTTTTCAATGTAGTGTATCGGTGCCCGTCTAAATTTTTGATAGAGGACTTTGATAATCTGATGCATAAGCAAGACTGGCAATTTCAGTTACGCGTTGAGGAAAACAAGTCAATGCTATGGTGCATGTGATTGCCACTGCAGAAAGTTTCAGGTCACGAGTTTTTTCCCAAATCCCCAATAACAAAATGGTATTCAAATTCTTAAGTCATATCAATCGTCTAATTACCTGCGTTTGGTATGGCGTGCGATGAGAGGGACTTGGAAAATTAGTCGTGTACAAATATTTTAATTTGAGAAAATCATGACGTAGTTGATAACATTCTCACTAATGGGGTATCAGAGAATCTTTTTTAAAAACATACTTTTTAAACGATTATTTCGGTAGATGATGCCATGTTAGGCATTGTGTTTACTGCTAGTAACTGTTATTGTCTTTCTGATCTGTATGTCGAGGCTACTACAAACCCACAGAATTGAGAGTTATTTGATAAGCCTCAAAAGCATCAGGAATCTAAAAAAAAAATGATAACAAAGGAGCTTTCTCTCCATGTGAAGCTTTTGGCGAGTTCAACCTCAGAAAATCACCACAGGTATTTTAAGAGCTGCATTCAGATCATCACTTACCGCAAAAACAATCTAGCAACGGCTTGATTTGTAATTTAAAGATAAACCACTGATGAACGAGGTATGTATGTTAAGTTTGTACTAGATCAGTAGACTATCCCAGATGTTGTTCAATCAGACTGCTAAGTTTAGCAAACAAGTTGATCTATATTGACAACCATTCAGCTGCAGTTGGTATTTCAAAGGTACACAAAGAATGCTAGGTAGTGCAGGGATAACTTACTCAGCAACACAAATGTCACATCAGCATTGCATGGAGGTCCATCAAGCATCGATGTGGTTGAACCCACAATCCCGATAAGATCATGCCTAGACTTTACACAACTCTTGATTGCAGCAATTTCATTTTGTTGATGGGTACAGCATATCAGGTGAAGCCTATCTATTACTTCCTGATCATTCTGTTTGAATACATCCCGCTGTTTATCCGACATTGTGTTTCATTATGGTTTTATCTCTAATCAAGGTTAGTGAGCCATGCTTGTAGGATGTTGAAAAGAGTTGGGTCAATATTTTGTATCATCTTAAGGCGTTGCCGTTGGTATTGATGCCATATATTAGTTCATTGTGGAACAGATAATTTTAGTGATGCTTCCTATAATTTCCGAAGACTAATATTAAAAATCGTGCTTCTGCTTAATTAGTTTGTATATTCTCATGATGAGCCAGTGTTGACCTGGAGTTGACCACCAAGATATTTGTTTTTGATGAGGGAGCTGGAATTGACTTTGAAGATTTGCTTTCGGCTCAGCATTTCTTTTTTCGTAACATAGCTTAAGTTTGATTATTATAATACGCTCGAATGGGCTTAGAGGGGTAGCAATTAACAGCTCATCGCATCTCTGGTCAACAACTATTTCTTGAAAGAGCAAATGTTGTTGTTCGAGGGATAGCCACATAAGTGGTGGTAATACTTATCCATCAGAGTACTCGGCAGAGCTGGCTCAGCTAGTAAGACTTAACATTACTTGAAAAAGTGATGAATAAATTGACTTTATCTGACTTAGAGAGCTTGGGTGTTGAATCAAAGAAATATCTTCAAGTATCAAATGCACGATTTACCAACCATTCCTTGTAATTAACGAAGTGCACTTGATTGAAGTTGAGATTGTGTAAAGGTGCAAAGATGCTCAATTAATTATTGAAACCACTATGCTATTGATCACCGGCTCATTCGCAGGAAATGTGAGGCCCACCATGAATAAATGAAAAATGAACAATCAGCAATTGGGGAAGCCAGTGAATACGAGGCAAAGATATGCACTTCAGAAGAGAGGGGCAAGTCATTACCTTGGTTACAAGCAATTAAGGTTCCAAAATAAAGTCAAACCTCTGTTCGAGGTAATTAGCTGACTACTCGTGATCCCATTCGTGAAATCGGTTCATCATTTGCAAATAGCTCCACTGAACTTATAAATAATTCTTCGCAATGGAGCCACATCGTTGTATAGGAAACGAAATAACCACACTTATCTCAACACTTGTGCCCTACCGACCCATGCAACAGAAATAAAATAAAAAAGCTTACTTTACTTCAAGAAGAAAAAAAGCTTATCCGTGAAAAAAAAAGTCTTATTCTATATCACTAATTTCATCTCCAGGTAGTGGAACGGCTCTTATTTCGTAATTAAACTCATTATTCTTTTATTGAGAGATTTGAAAAAGAATCTCTGAACGCGACTGATAGTTAATAGACGGCCTTCGAATGCTACCAGGTAAATAACCTGATAGCCCTCTTGGCTTGAGCAGCAAAGCTACTGATATAGCAATGGTCAAACAGAAGATCAACAGATCAATCATACATCTATGACATCTATTGACACCGTTGCTAATCAGCATGGTTGCTCCTGAAATGAATGAACTCGCTTAACGTTTCTTACCACTCTTGTTGCCGTCCACCGTGAGGAGTTCGGAGCGATAACAATCTAATTGCAACTCAGTCACTAACGAAAGTTTCTTTTTGTATTTTGTTATCTGTCTATTTTATATGCGCGTTGTGTGCCCTTCGCCTACTGTTAAAAAAGCTTGTTGACACAGATCTTTTCTTTGTAAAGCCAGCCATTCAAATGAGCTTATCAGCAAACCTTTGCATGAGGGGCATAACCTTGCAGGATTGATTTGGACCGCAAATCTTAAATTCTTAAAGGGAAATCACGAAAACACAATTAGCATGTTTTTTCTTATCTCAAAAAGTCGGATTCCAATCTAAATGGTGTGAAAAAAAAGAAAACTCTTGATTCTTTTGTCCGACATCACTTATCTCTAAATCTCCAGAGATCAACTTCAAAAGTATATAAAGTCAACATTAATTCTTATGGAACAAAAGTTTTTCACAATCACTAAGCTTCTTATTTGATCCTATCTTACTGCTTTGGTCTGTTGTAAGACTTACCCCTCAAATATCACAATGTCATCTATAGAGGAAAAGCACTCGGAGAAGAAAGACTTGAATTTCAACGAGAAAGTTGAAGTTGTCAGTGACAACAACATTGATTTCTATGGAACTTTCGAAGACAGATTTATTTCCAGATTGTTATACAAAACTGGACATGGTTCAGATGACAGTACTGAAGATTTGCCAAGAGACACTGAATTCATCTTGTCCAAAATTCATGAGTTAGATATCGATGAGTCCATTCAAATCTTGGAAGAGGCTCTTGTCTATCATAATGATGATCCAAATTTTCCGCATGAAGATTTCATCGAAATCCAAACCTTGTTGGGTAACAAAAACACCGAAGACTCAGAGTGGGTTTTCGAGACAGAGATGTTGGCTCTGTTGATCGCATACCATTCTCCTTATCCTGAGGTGAGAGCTGTTACTGATCCTTACGATGACGACATGCCTATTGAGACTATTAGATCATACACTATTGCTATTATTTGGTTGATCATTGGAAGTGGTGTCAACGAGTTCTTCTCTCACAGATATCCTGCTATTACTTTAAGTACCGCTGTCGCACAAATGTTCTTGTATCCTTCTGGTAAATTATGGGAATTTGTCTTCCGTGATTTGGGTTTCAATTTCAGAGGGAGACGTGTCTTATTAAATCCAGGTCCTTGGAATTTGAAAGAACAAATGTTTGCAACGATTTTATACTCAGTCACAAGTGTTGGTGTTTACGTTAGTTACAACATTGTCACCCAAAAGATGTTTTACAAAAACACCTGGTTGACATTTGGTTTCGAAGTTTTGTTAACTTTATCAACTCAATTTATGGGATTCAGTTTTGCTGGTATCTTGAGAAAGTTTGTTATTTATCCTGTTAGATCTGTTTGGCCAACAGTTTTACCAACTTTGGCTTTGAACAGGGCATTATTAAAGCAAGAAAGAAAAGAGAACATTCATGGCTGGACCATGTCTAAATACAACTTTTTCTGGATTGTATTCGCTGCTATGTTCTGTTACTTCTGGGTGCCAGATTATTTATTCAATGCCTTGAGTACTTTCAACTGGATGACTTGGATCGCTCCAAACAACTTTAATTTGGCAATGGTAACTGGTTCAGTTGGTGGTTTAGGTTTGAACCCAATTCCTACTTTTGATTGGAACATGGCTAACTATCTTGCACCATTGACAATCCCATTTTACAGTACACTGAATCAAGCTATTGGTGGTATCCTTGGTTTCTTCACCATTTTAGGTCTTTACTACTCCAATTACAAATGGACTTCATACATTCCAATCAACAGTAATGGTATCTTCACAAATACAGGTGAGAGTTATGATGTCACTCAAATTTTGACAAATGGTCTCTTGGATGAAAAAAAGTACAAGCTGTACTCACCACCATTCTACACCGCTGGTAACTTGGTTGTTTATGGTGCATTCTTTGCTTCGTACCCTTTTGTTTTCCTTTACACTTGTTTTATTGAAAGACAAACCATCTGGTCATCGTTGAAGCAAAGTGTTCTGATTATCAAGAATTGGAATAGATCTAACTTTACAGATTTCAAAGATCCTCACTCAAGAATGATGGCAAAATATCCAGAAGTACCAGATTGGTGGTTCTTAATCATTTTGATTATCTCTATTGTTTTAGGAATCCTTTGTGTTGAGTTATTCCCAACAAATACTCCGGTTTGGGGTATCTTCTTCACCATTGGTATCAACTTTGTCTTTTTGATTCCAATGACCATGCTTGCCTCGGTTACGGGTTTCTCTCTTGGTTTGAACGTGTTGGTAGAGTTGATTATTGGTTATGCCTTACCAGGTAACGGTGTTGCCATGATGACCTTAAAGGCTTTGGGTTACAACATTGATGGTCAAGCTGACAACTATATATCTGATCAAAAGATGGCACATTACGCCAAGATTCCACCAAGAGTCATCTTTAGAGGTCAATTGATTGCAAGTTTTATTCAATGTTTCGTCTTCTTGGGTGTTGTCAATTGGTCAATCTCCAACATCAAGGATTTCTGTGCTGAAGATCAACAACTGAAGTTCACTTGTCCAAATGAGAGAACTTATTACTCAGCTTCAGTACTTTGGGGTGTTATTGGTCCAAAGAGAGTTTTCAATGAATTGTATCCAATTATGCAATACGCTTTCTTAATCGGATTCCTTTTGGCTCTCTTCTTCATTGCTTTGAAACTGTTCATGCCAAAACTTATGAACAATCACTTCCAGCCTTCCATTATTATCGGTGGTTTCATGAACTTTGCTCCTTATAACTTGACTTATATCACACCAAGTCTTTACCTTGCATGGTGTTTCATGTATTACATTAGACGTCACTATCTTTCTTGGTTTGAAAAGTACAATTATGTTTTGTCGTCTGCTTTGAATGCAGGTGTTGCATTCAGTGCCATCATTATTTTCTTTGCTGTTCAATTCCATGAAAAGGATATTAACTGGTGGGGTAATGAGGTGATTTACGCTGGTATTGATGGTGGTGTTGGTCAACAGTCTAGATTGGACCCATCTGTACTTCCAGGTGGATACTTTGGACCAAGAACTTGGCATTGATTTGTTGTATACTCATTTCATGCAGGTAATTTCTCTTCTCTTGTCGTTTTATAATCGCTTATATTAGAGCTCCCAGCTATATTTGTATTTGAGCTCCGATCTCCTTTCTGTTAAAAAAAAAATCCTTATTTTTATCAACACTTACAATTGTAGGCTCTACGAGTTGATTTTCATCACAGAAAAAGGGTTATTTATATCTCTAAATGAAGTTTTATGGAGGCATAATCATAAGATCTACAACTTCATACCAACATTGACATGGATAGATTTGGCTTGGGTATAAGTTTTCAATCCGTACTCACCTAACTCTCTGCCGTACCCACTCAATTTGACACCACCGAATGGGACATGAATATCGGAGTCATTTGATGAGTTGATCCAACACATACCAGCTTCAATCTCATCACATACTTTGAAAGCAACCGAGTTATCTTTAGTAAAAACTGCAGCACCCAATCCATAATCGTTATCGTTAGCCAATGCAATCAGCTCGTCTACAGATGTCACTTTGGAGCAAGCGACAACAGGACCGAAAATTTCCTCTCTGACAATTCTCATGCCATTGTTACAATCAGCAAAGATAGTTGGTTGGATGTAATGGCCCTTAGATTCGAACTCGGATGGTGGTCCACCACCAAGGAGAAGCTTTGCACCTTCGGCCTTACCGATCTCAATGTACTCCAAAATCTTCTTCATATGCACCTGTGATACTTGCGGACCAACAACGACTTCTGAGTCAAAAGGAGATCCTTGTTTGTAATCCAGTTTGACATGTGCCACCAATTGAGTGAGAAATTCGTCATAACATTGTTCATGGATGTAAATTCTCGAAGTAGAAGTACATATTTGACCCATATTGCTGAAAATTCCCACCGCACACCATTTTACAGCTTGTTCCAAGTCACAGTCGGGCAAGACAATGGCTGGTGATTTACCACCACATTCCAAAGTGACATTTTTCAAAGTTTCAGCAGCAGTTTTCAGAATAATTTTACCCGTTGTTGTTGAACCGGTGAAAGCGATCTTGGCAATTTTCTTGTTGATACACAATTGCAGTCCAGCATCCTTACCGAAACCGCTGATGAAGTTGACCACACCTGGTGGGAATCCGGCTTCTACAACCAATTTGGCAAAGTATAATATACTCAATGGGGTATCCTCAGCACTTTTCAATATGACACAGTTACCTGCCGCCAAAGCAGGAGCTATTTTCCAGATCAGCATCAGTAATGGATAATTCCAAGGAACTATTTGTCCCACAACACCAAATGGCTCATTTTTGGTCAAGCAAAACTTATCGTTATTGATAGGGATATATTGGCCTTGATTCTTGTCACACCACCCAGCATAGTATTTCAAGACATCACAACACTCGTCGATATCATAGACAGAGTTTGTCTCAACAGGTTTTCCTGAATCCATACTTTCGATCTCTGCAAGCAATTGGCGATTTGCAACTGTTAATTGGTGTAATTTGTACATCAAGTCACCACGTTTGACTCCATCAGTTTTTTTCCAAACTTTGTGGAATGCTTCATGGGCAACATCAGCGGCCTTATCAACAAGCTCAGCATCGGCTACTTGAACTTCACAGATAAGTTGTCCGGTGGCTGGGTTAGTTGAAGGTAATGTCCTCGAAGCTGAGCCTTTGACAAATTCATTATTGATGAAAAGGCCAGTCGGTTGCATGTACTTCTTGCCATTGGGCAAGGTGATCTCAATCTCATAAGCCATTGTAGTGGTTGTATGAGGTTAGAATGATAGTGTAGGTATATAAATGTCCAGCTGGATCAAACAAATGATGATGCGTACTTACGCCGCTGTTTATATAGCTCATAATCAACATCATCGGTGGCTCGCGTCTATTTTCTAATCCTTAGCGGGATCTACAAAAAGCATAAAAATAAAAAAATTTATTTCCGCGCAAAACTAGCAGTTGACCTCGAAAAATCTTTTTTGAGTTCCCATGATGATGATAACAGCCGCTTACGTAAAGTAGCTATATTCTTATTCTTCAGGTACTTGGGGATGCTCATCAGAGAAAATGCACTGACATATGGAAAAGGTGCTTGATATGTTGAATTAATGAAATGAAAATGGTGATTTATCAAAACATAAAAGAAATCGAGATTACAGATAAATATAGATTGAAAGTCACACAAACTTTCATTAACAGCAATAATACTACAACAAGAATTTAGAAGAAAATCTCTATTTTGCAAAAAAAGTTTTTCAAATGATGTGGTCTTTTGATGGGTAAAGTTAATATTTTTTATATATATTTATAGGTGCTATTATTTTGAATCATCTTAATTTTACCAGCCCTTTTTTAATTGTACTTAATTTATTTAATTTATTTCTTTGGTGGTTGGAATGTTATCTTTCTGTGTTTGATTGGACTCCACTTGAATTTCTTAACCCAAACGGATAACAAGTACAATGAGGAGACAACAATGATAGCCTTCAAACCTAATCTCTTTCTCTCGTCATGTTCTGGTTCAGCAGCCCAATTCAAGAACGTTACAACATCCTTGGCCATTTGTGAAGTGGTGGCTTCAGTACCATCTTCATATTCGACTAAACCATCAAACAAAACTCTTCCCATAGCAATGGATCCACCTGGGAAATATGGATTGTAGTTACCACCCAGAGGTAATACAACACCTGCTGGTGGTTCTTCTGGGTAACCAGTCAACAATGAAAAGATGTAATCACAACCTCCATGTCTGGCCTTGACAATTAATGATAAATCTGGTGGTAAAGCACCTTGATTTGCAGCTCTAGCAGCTTGCTCATTGGCATATGGACCTGGAATATAATCGGCCAATTTACCTGGTCTCTTTCTTGGGTTTCCTTGGTCATCTGGTTCATCATCGTATTCGAATTCTTCACACATGGCTTTAACTTCTGGATTTGTATGAGAGACACCAATCAAAGTTCTCCAAGCTACTCTGTCCAATGAATGACATGCAGCGCAAACTTCTCTATAAACTTGGAAACCTCTTCTGATAGAAGCATGGTTGAAAGTGTCCAACATACCATTATGTTCCCATCCAAATTCAGGTGGATGTAAACCGTGCTCAGCAGCAGTCATAGCTGAAGCGGACTGAGTATCTTTGTATAAAGCATATGAAGCGGTTAAACCAGTTGCTGTGACACCACCAACAATAAATCTTTTCAAAAGTGGTGATACCTCAGCTTCCTTTGTAGATGTTGCAAAAGCTCTCTAAAAATATGTAATGTTAGTATTTATGTTATACATTTGGAAGAGGATTTACTCTAGGGGTAATCTGACAACAATTTTTGATCCAATACCCAATTGAAGCTAGCTGATAGATATATATGATATGTCGATCCAAAAATCATAATATTTTTGAAAATCAAAACTTCATTTTATGTTTATAAATAAAGTCGCTGGTGCTTCGTCGTCGAGAAGAAATAAAAATGGATGTCTTTTAGTGGGAATGAATGGTACATACGGCTTGAGATTTAAAAGCTGCACCCGATCTAAACATGGTTATATAAATATGGGAGTGAGTCAGATGGTGATGGAAGGAGGGATGAATATGTGTGATGAATGTGTGAATTCGGTAGTTTTGAATATGATATATAAAAATCTATGCTAAACTGACTTTGACTTTGGAATTGTGGAAAAAAAAAAAAAATGCTAAAGGGTTAAAAGAGAATTTCTTGAATTGGAGAGAAGGCATTTTTCAGCCAGTAAAAAGTTTTGTTTTTCTAACATTATTATATATAGGTAGTGTAAAACATCTCTAATAATCTCTGTTTGTAATAAAAATGATCGCAAGCAAATTCAAATGAATTTGATTGGTTAAAAAAAAAGTAAATTAGTGGATACACTACTTTTTCCTTTTAAGAAATTGATGTAATAAACGCATATTATCCTCATCTCGCGTCTTTGCATTTATCTGTTGATATTTTTCTTTATACTTCAATTTCAACTCATCTACAACACTCTTCTTTTCAACTTCAGATTTCTTCTTTTCCAATAATTCATCCACTCTGTTTTCTTCTTTTTCTTCTTTTTCTTCTTCTGCTTTTGATTTTGATTCAGCTATTTCCGGTTGTTTTGCAGTTGTAAGTGTTGTTGATGATGATAACCGATTGTCACCCTTGATCAAATCATGCGCTGATCTCATCTTCACCTTCAGCATCTCTGCTATATCATCGTCATCATCATCACTCAGATCGAAGCTCATCTTGACCTTGACTTTATTTTTATTCAATTTTCTCCTCTTTTTATCACTCTTGTCTTGTTTAATCGAGGTCGTGTTTTGCTGATGCTGATCAATAACAAGATCATCAAAATAATTGACAACAACTTCACATTCATTGATCACAGTTGGATATAATGGTTTACCACCTTTTGATATACCATCCTCTTGTAATTCACTCTCCCCTATTTTTAACACATTGAATATCGTCTTATCAACAATTTTACCAATCAAAGTATTTTCACCATTAAGTGCCACGCACTCATCAGATAAAGTTATGAAAAACTGATCATTGTTGGAGTTTTTGACACCAGGTAATTTACAAATACCTACCAAACCACGTCTGTTGAATCTTAACCGTTGATGAAATTCAGTCTCGTAAGTGGAAGAATCCTTTACTAAAGGTGGCGATGTTTGTATGATGTAGTTGGGTATTATATTATCAAATTCACAGTCTTTATAACTGTTATTCAAACAGTTCTGAATGAACTTGCGACATGCAATCGGTACCTCTTTGGCCCATAGCTCTATATCTATTGGACCTTTACCTGTATGTAGCACTACCTTGGCTGTAGTTGGTGGCTCAAATGAATTGCTCATCCTTGTTCTTTTAACTAGTAGATCCACATTTAACAACTGATTGACTATACTTTCATGTCTCAATAGGGGCTGTTTTCTCAAATAGCAGTAGTGTGAGAAGTGCTCAACTTCATGTGTCAGTGTTATGCTTTTTTAAGAACAGGGTAACCCATCTCATTGAATTTTTTTTTTTTTTGCGTTTCCGTTGAATTCAGTTCGTTGAAAAAAAAAAGTTACTCTTCCAATATATACAATTACTGTGATATTAAATATAACATATTTAAACAACAACAACAACAAATATAACAATGTCAATAGAAGAAATTCCAGAAGGTGCTCAAGTTAACATCTTATCCAAGATGGAGAAAAAAGCCAAGCAACAAATGCAAAAGTTGGGCTTGAAGGAAATCAAAGGTATCTCCAGAGTCACTTTCAGACAAAAAGGTAATTTGATTTACGCCATTGACAAGCCAGAAGTTTACAAGTCTGCTGGTGGTTCTTACGTTGTCTTTGGTGAGTGTCAAGTTGAAGACATGAACAAACGTTATGCCGAAGCTCAAGCTGCTCAAGATGCTGCTCAAGCCGCTGCCGGTGCCGCTGGTGATGATGCTCCAGCTTCTAAAGATCCAGCTTCAATCACTGCTGATTTGGAAGCCTCTGCTAACTTGAGAGAAGCTCAAGCTGGTAATGCTGAGGAGGAAGATGATGGAGAGGTTGATGAGTCTGGTTTAGAGTCCGCTGATATTGAGTTAATCATGGAACAAGCTAATGTCTCTAGAGCTAAAGCCGTTAAGGCTTTGAGAGCTCATGATGGTGACATGGTCAACGCTATCGTTGAATTATCGTCATAATCCAATTTAATTTAAATAGACCACCTTCATGAATTGAAAACAGGATGATATCTATTTTTTTTCCACATTTCCGTAGATTTTCCATACCCGACCACGAGTAGTAATACAAAGGTCATTTTGAAGCAAAGGGAAGCTTTGTTTCGGCGAAAAAATGTAGTTGAGCTCTTTTCTTTCAACGGTGGATACATCTATTCCCAATCAACCATGGAAGAAATCTTACAAAATATCGACAAATCAAGCTTGTACACAAATTGAAAACTAACCTAACCTAAACTAAACCAAATATATAAAAAAAGCACAAAATAAATGAATACAGGAAGTATTTGCTAACGATTATGTTAATGATTTGCAGTTTCGGAGCCTTGTGATTGGAGAGATCTTGAATATAAAACAACTCAACTTATCAAATCAAAGAGCTGATAAATTCTTGACCTTTAGATATTCATGATATTTTTCTTTTCACCTCATCCAAAAAATCCAATCACCTCCACAAAGTAAAACAGCATTTTTCAGCTTCCTGTCTAGGAGAGCCAGGCAAGTTTTCACAAACAATATCGCAGTGGTTATTATTCCTTCACAATCCCACTGTTTTTGTCCTTTATCTCAGTGACATCTCCTTGATTTTTCTCAACGCCAGTGCTACCTTCATTCTTCTCTATATTCACAAACTCTTCCTCGATAGGTGATCCATCTTCATTATCCCCTGATTGCTTATTACTATTGTTATTCAATGTTCCACAATTGGGGCATACGTATTTGACAGTCTCAGCTAGCTCTCCAGGCGGGGCCAAACCATTATGCACAAAGCAAACTGGACAGATTAATGCATATCTCTTATCTGCTGCAAATTCGTCTTCTCCGATAATGAATTTCACGATTTTATCCAATATAGAAGGATTCAGTGGTTCAAATCGCTGTGAGTGTGTTGGTGATGCTGTTTGACATTCCAATCTGTCAAAAAACTCTTGTTGCTGTTTCTTCTTTTGTTCCAAGTCTTCGGCATCATCTGTAAACTTCATTAGCAAATCTTGTGTTTTGTTAAAGTTTGTGGCGTCTTTCAACTCATCTATCTTTGACTGATGTTGCTCTTTTAATGACTCAATCCTTATATTGTAGTAACTGATTCTCTTTCTGTATATCATATTGATCAAACTATTGCTAAAACTTATCAGAAAGGGAGACACAGTTACCAGAACTATATGAGGCGTGTTCATGTTTGAAAATCCAAGTATGAATACTAAATAAAGGACATACAACGTATACGCTGTTGATGTGTAAAGGAGAAACTGTCCCTTCAATCTCTTCAGTTGCTGTGAGGTCTTGGATACTTTGTTATTCAATACATTGATGTTGGAAGATATCTTTTTCAAATCTCTCTCGAACGTGCCAATCAAGTCACTCGTCTTCTTATCTTTCGATTTCATGAACGGAATCCATGAACTCATTGTAGTATAATGGTCTTCTACTCTAAAAGATGATGAGTTCATTTTGATTCTAAAAAAAAAATTACTTGACAAAAATTATACATACGCGTTCATCAATAACACCAACAGAGCCCAAATACAACTCTACTTTGTCATGCCCTCTATAGAGATAGACTACTCGCAAGTTGCTCAGGAATTGCAAGCCGACCATCAAACAAAGGGAAATGTGGCAAATTCAAGTCTTATAAACACTCCTGGCGGTCTTGCACTTTTAGAGATCCAGGGAACCTTAAATTTGCCAACAAAGATGACTAGTAATCACGAGATCATTTCAATTGATGATATGAATCAGCTGATCAAGTTTGGAAATTTAGATATAGAGGGCACAAAGCTGACTTTGCTAATTGGAACATCTCAACGTTTGTTAGGCACCGTGGAAACTATTGATCCTCCATTCGGTTTGTTAAAGTTTCCAGAAAACAAAGAATTAGAAAATGCTGATTCTACAGCAAAAGTTGAGATGATTAAAATTATTGACAAGAAAGTGGTTTTTAAAAATAGACCCTTGCCAATAATGTGAATTTTGATGTATTGGTTTCAAACAACTGTATCAGACATCATCTCGGAACTGAGGATCTACACAACATTTGCCGAAAGAAGAGACGCATACGTAATTGATTAGTATCGACAACTAGATGCATCTGCTTGATTACAGTACTGAAAATTACCGATTTAATGAAAGTGGCTAATTTTTCAAAGGGATTGAGCCAAGGAGTTTTTTGATTAAAGTATACTGGAAAAAGAAAGTCAATCAATAAGAACAATCGAACAAATAAAGTGATCAATTAGAGTGCATCATCTTTTCTGCCATGCATATTTTTGAAAGTTGATTAGAAGAAGTGGTTTCATATCGAAGAAGCTTCCCCTCTAGGTTTGATTTGTAAAGAGACTTTTGATAGCGCTTTGCGAAACTTTTGAATCAAAAATTTCCTTTTTAGGGAGACAAAGAAAATGAGTTCTAAACAGTAACCCACAGGATCAAAATGCTTAGAGGGGGCACATTTTTTACGAAAGATCATTATTTCCATAGTTTTTTGGGGCTTCAATGACAATCGACTTCAATTGTGGTTGCTGCGATCAAACAATTAGTTTGTTCTAGCTTAAAATTGACTTTTGATAAACATAATTCATTCATGGAGTTATTTGTTCATTGATCTTGACAAATTCTGTATCTCTTTGAAAGTGTTTCTGTTTATGGTAAAAGGTTAGTCGAGGCTCAGTTTGCCCTTCAACTTCGTTCAAGGGATTGTATATCTCGATTTTATTATTTGCATTTGATATTTGAATGAAAGTTTGCATAGATAAGGTTTTTGGTAGAAGTTTCAAACTATTTCGCCTTGCAGATGCCCAATATATGATCATTTTTAAATTTTGCATCGGTCGTATCCTAGAAGCTTGAGGTTTTTGTGATAATTCTGAAACAGGTGTTAGTCTGATTTTATGAGAAACAATGATTTAGTGCGATTGCAACAAATTCGATTTCACCCATGAATATGAGTATAAGAACCCTGTGAATCTCCAATCTTTTCATGAAATACAATATCATTACATCAAAGTATAATACTTTTTCAAATCGATACATCATTGATCACTCATTGCAATATTTTTAGCAAAACAAACTACTACTCTCATTTTTATCATTCCAATATGAAACTTTCAACCATCATTTTATTCTCAATTGCCTCATCCTTAGCAGTTGCAGCCCCACTTGCCAATCCAGATGCTGACGCTGAAGCTGAAGCTAAATGGACCTGGATGAAAGCCAGACCTGGTCAACCGTTAGGAAAGAGAGATGCTGAAGCTGAAGCCAAGTGGACTTGGATGAAAGCTAGACCTGGCCAACCATTAGGAAAGAGAGAAGCTGATGCCGATGCTGATGCCGATGCAGAAGCTGAAGCTGAGGCTGAAGCCAAGTGGACTTGGATGAAAGCCAGGCCTGGTCAACCATTAGGTAAGAGAGATGCTGATGCCGATGCAGAAGCTGAAGCTGAGGCTGAAGCCAAGTGGACTTGGATGAAAGCCAGACCTGGTCAACCATTAGGAAAGAGAGATGCTGATGCCGATGCAGAAGCTGAAGCTGAGGCTGAAGCCAAGTGGACTTGGATGAAAGCTAGACCTGGCCAACCATTAGGAAAGAGAGATGCTGATGCCGATGCTGAGGCTGAAGCCAAGTGGACCTGGATGAAAGCTAGACCTGGCCAACCATTAGGAAAGAGAGAAGCTGATGCCGATGCAGAAGCTGAAGCTGAGGCTGAAGCCAAGTGGACTTGGATGAAAGCCAGACCTGGTCAACCATTAGGAAAGAGAGATGTTAAAGCATTAGCTTAAAAGTGGCCCTTGTTTGTTCTTTGAAATTAATAGGGTAAGTAATCTATTGAGTCAATACGAAATACATCTTTTATCCAATGCCTATTTCTATATTCAAGTTTGGTAGTTGTAAATTTTTGGTATATATTTAACTAGCCAAAGGCAGTATCTTATTTTAAGAATCTCGTTGCATAACGAACATATCAAGCGCTAGTTCCACTATACCGGTATGGAAATGATATCCGTTCTTGATTTTCTCCTCAGTGTTAGATGATTAGATTATGATAAATGCAGTTAGAACATGCGGCTCTGAGAGCAAAAGATAGTTAGTGCTACGATATTATCTTTGTCACGGATAAGTAGTTCGCTATTTGAGTAGAAGGTGTCACCACTTTTGCTAAAACCCAATGAGACCCATTGAACAATTCCCATTTGGAGATTATGAAATATTTGAAAGTACGTCCGGTTATGAGCTGTTGCTGGATACATTTTAACTCCTGTGCATACAGCGCCGGCCCTTGAGAAACGGTTTTCGAAAATTCACTAATGTTTGTTTTTGGGGAGGGGTTTTTTTTTGATAGCGTCTAAAATTATTCTGATATTGAACCAATATGAATGTATTTCTTATTCGCCTCACATTTGAACTAGTAGTAGTAGTTGAATGCATATTACAAAATATTCATTTATGATGATGACAAAGTTTTTTGTAATGTGTCCCATATTGTGGTCCTAGAGGGAAAAACCTCTACTAACCTCCGCCATTTGTTACCCAAAGTGGCAATTGTAATCAGCCCCATAATTCACCCAATAGTTAAGCAATGCGCGCGACACTCAGGGATTATGACAGTGCATATCAAAGGTGGGTTTATCCATCCAATCAGCGTGCGCAATCAATAGTTATCAGTCCCAATTAGGTAAGGCAACGACACTTCTCTTAATGCAACAAATCGTTGCGAGAACTTGGGCTCCGAAGATTTATCGTTGGTATTGCAAGAAGGACTTTGAATAATAATAAGTTAATCGGATTAGTAGTGAATGGATGATAATCAGATTCACTATGGGTTGATATAAACGATGATAGAAGAGAAAGCAAATATATTTATGGTGATAAGCGGTCGCTAAGCTTAGTTATATATGTATAATTACTGCCTTAACAAAATGCAGCTAAGTAAATACCATAACGATAAAAAAAAAATAAAAAAAAAAAAAAAAGTAAAAAATTAAACAAAAGTAGAAAAATTTAAAAAAGTCAGCGTTGAATTTTACAAGTGCTTCTTTACCATAATCAAGGCTGTTGCTCGAGGAAAGAGTTTGAATATTATCTCAGAACCCCTATCATATAATCATTGAAATTCTGTATTCTACATTCTTATTATATTTTGAATTTCAAAGACAGAGTTCGGTAGATTAGAACCACACTAATAATATATTTGTGTCGGTCGGTTAATCAATAACGAACCAATTTGAAGTATTGCATTTTCTTTTCAGGAGTTTCGGTCATTTCCATATATCTACAAAAATTTGTTTGTTTATTGGGTCATTTCTTTGATTTTTAACGCCAGTTGTGTGTTTTAGAGTTTGAGACGGTTAAGGTTTTTCAGTATCAGAAAGGGCGTTTGTAATTAATTATACACAATTTGAATTTCAAAAGAAGACAAACCGGATGACAAAGTTCAGATAAAATTGGGTTTAAACATATCAATCAAGACAACTGCAAAATGCCACCACCACAGCAACTGTCCAAAATACCTGGATCGTTATTTGAGGACGATAAATCCTCCGCTGAATCATTGTGGAAGATGTATTCGAAGCTGAAAACCTCATTACCATACAAAGCTAGGATGGAGAATTTGACATGGCGAGTAATGTCCAAGAAAATGATGAAAAATAATAACAGTAATTTGACAACTCGAATATCGATAGACGATCTGAGTTCAGATCATAATGGTCGCATGGGAAGGCATGCTCATTCGGTGGGGCCCGAGCGTTTATCTGATCAATATTCACATCAGCAACAACAACAGCAACAGCTGCATCATCAATATCAGCAACAGCAGCATCCCATGCAAGATCATAATGTTTCAGGCTGGCCACAATATCCTTTAAAGGATAAGAAACCTTATTTTAAAGATTTTGATGTTTCATCTACTAAATCGATGCCAACGAAAATGAATTACAAAAAAAATTCTGATCCAACGAGTGATGAATTCGATTATGTTGCACATATAAAGAAAATTGGTCAAGAAGGTTACAATAGTGGACAATCATCATTCTCGTCGCCCAGGCGAAACAACTCAATTGCCAAGAAGAGACCGCTGGAGTTTTCTCCTGCAACTACAAGCTCTATGGGGAATGCTACAGCTAGTTTGAATGATGATTTTTTGAATTTGAACCAGTTGCAGTCACATCAGCCTGTTAATCGAACAAGTAAATTGAGTGCGTCTTTGGCTGCTGCATCTTTAAGACAAAAACAACAATATCAACATCAACTGCTGCAACAACCGCAATACAGCCAGCAGGGCACTCCAGAAGCGGGTTACAATTTTGAACTGGAATCCTTCCCCTCAATAAGTGGAAGTTTCGATTTTGGACCTGCAAGTCTACCCACATCACTACGGTCGTTTGATCCCCATCATCAATCTACAAATTCAACTGACTTACATCTAGACATACAAAATTTACCATACCGCAGTAGTCATAATACTCATAGCAACAATGTCGACGATTTAGATAGTCCCATTGCCAATTTCAACTTATCGTCATCGGCAACAACAATTACTGGTTCTCATACACCTTATCCGACACTTCAACAATCAGCATCATTTACTCATCTTGGGTCCATATCTTCACTGACAAGCAATTACAATAATGAAATATACTCACCTCCTGCGGGATCTGTAGGATCATTAGCTCTGACCCCAGTTTTTGAGAAGGATAATGGAGGATATTTTGAAAACTACTATAACAGTAATGGTAACATCAGCGGTGGTGTGGGTGCCATTAGTACAAGTGCGGGTGGAAGAAGCAGAAAATTTTCAACCACAAGTATACCTTTGAGGGGCGGATTGCATCGTCTGAATAGTGTGATTGGATCCAATGACATGTTCAATTTCAATCAGCAACAACAAAAGAGATATCAACACCTGCCACATCAATCACTCCAATCAAATGATGACTTGATGGATGAAAGTCCTCATCTCGGTTTGAGTTTTGATCCAACAGACAATGAAAAAACGAAAAAGAAGCAGACGAAGCCAAAACAAGCGAAGAAGATGCTGCTAACTAATGCAATTAAAAAAAAGGACTCTCCATCGGAATCTCAGCCACAGCCTCGACAATTGCCATTGCTGTCACAACAATCACAACAAGCGAACTTGGCACTGCTGGATAGCACTGCCAGCAGCGGTTCAACTGCAGCGGTTGTATGCTCCAATTGTAAAACTACAAAGACACCATTATGGAGAAGAAACGCAGAGGGTGAGCCCCTTTGTAATGCTTGTGGATTATTTTTAAAATTACACGGTACGGTAAGGCCCTTGAAGTTGAAGACAGATGTCATTAAAAAGAGACAAAGAGGAGTGAATGCTAATGGAAAGAAAACTGGATCCACACCGAATACCAATTCTGGAAGTGGTGGAAGTAGTTCTAAGAAGCTGGTCAGTAAGACTGATGGGGATGATTTGAATCCGACCCCGATCAAGTTTGATGATAGCGTTGGTGGTCTTGGTACCATGGGTAAGGGTAAGAAATCTACTAAACCTCAATTAACGCCGTCTCCAACGTCTTCAACGATTGATCCGACTTTCAAAAATCATCATTTCAACACCAATGAAGTGGAAGACGAAGGGATGAATTTTGCAGGATTGAATGACGATATGGATATCGATGCATTTGCTTTTACTGACTTGAAGACTGAAGCTGTTGGTTTAGGTATGAGTTTGAATCCCCGCATAGGTGGCGATACTGCTTCTGTTGTTTCTCAACTCTATGAGAATCAACAGATTACTGCTGGAGATGCTCACGACTTGATGAGTAATGTAGGCAATAATCTCATGGATGTCGAGGATGACGATTACAATGATTTAGTCAATGCAAGTGTTGGAGGTAATAGAGGCACTGTGGGATTGAAGAATAACCTAACGCCCACAACAGAGGACGATGGTATCAATCATAACAATATCAACGACAATAATAATAACAATAACAATAATAATAATAATAGCAACAATGATGATAATAATACTAATGACGGCAATGGCAATAGCAGCAACAATTGGGAATGGTTGAGCGTGGTGTTGTGAAGGAGTTTGAAAAGATATGTACCAATAGCTTGTAGGTATATAATTTATTTATATGTATGTTGAAATTTTTCATCTTCTCTTCAAAAGTATAACAATAGAGACTAAAGCAACAAACTGCTTTATGTTCTTCAATAGAAGAAGTGGATGAAATGCTAATTTTCTGCTACATCATCGGAGAAGCATCTCAAGAATCCATAAATGGGGAAAATTCCGCCAAGCAGCTAACATTATTAGAAAGAGTTGTGTTTGAATGTCTAAAGCAATTGTGGTAATGTGATCTTTGCCCGGGTTTAACCAGATCACATGATGTATCCATTATATAGGGCCCCGCATATTTTACGGTGCATAGTTAAACGTCCAGCTTCCAGGGTAGCATAGCATAACATGATCACGCAGATGATGACATCCCCATGGGGCCCCAGACTGACGCAATAAAAAAATGAGAAGACCAAAAAAATTAAAAAAACATCAGATTATTAGATTATGCCTTCCTAATTGGGAAACATTTTAGTTGGACGAAAATTTTCATCACCAGATGCTTTTGTTTATATAAAAAGGAATGAAAGGTACCCCAGTTTTGGATGACTACAATTTCAATTTTATTAAACAACAACATATAGTTATTATTGAATTTATCTTGTAGTAAAAAATGTCACTTTCTGTGGGAAGAGATTTACAAAATGCGGTCGACTCCATAGTCAAGGAGTTTGAAGTTACTAGTACCATTTTGAACGAAGGTGTTGAATTGTTCATTGCTAATGCTAAAGTTGGTTTGGAAGGAAGCGAAGACCCTAAGGCTTTGCCTATGATTCCAACTTATGTCACAACGATTCCAAATGGTCGTGAAAGAGGTGTCTTGTTGGCTGCCGATTTAGGTGGAACCAACTTTAGAGTTTGTTCTGTTCAATTGAAAGGTGATCATACTTTTATCATTAAACAAGAAAAGAATCCAATCCCTGTAGATTTGATGCACGCTGCCACTTCTGATGAATTGTTCAAATATTTGGCAAAAAAAATTGGAACTTTTTTGGAAAATAATCATAGTGATGATCCAGTTATTCTGTCAGGAAAACAATTGCAATTAGGATTCACATTCAGTTTCCCAGTGGATCAAACTTCATTGAATACTGGTAAACTTATCCGTTGGACAAAAGGTTTCAATATTCTGGATACTGTTGGCCAAGATATTGTTGGTCTTTTACAAAGTCATTTGGATGCAGAAAAGATTCCGGTCTTTATTGCCGCTTTAGCCAATGATACTGTCGGTACTTTATTGAGTAGAGCTTACTCTGCTGGTGCCGTTGCTGGTGGTCAACAAGGTAAGACCATTATTGGTGCCATCTTTGGTACTGGTACCAATGGTGCTTACAGTGAAAAATTGGAGAATATCAAAAAGTTACCAGCCAATGTTGTTGCCGAATTGAAAGCTCAAGGTAAGACGCATATGGTTGTTAACACCGAATGGGGATCATTTGATAATCATTTAAAAATGTTGCCAACTACCAAATATGATATTGCTATTGACAAGGAGACTTCCAATCCTGGTTATCATATGTTTGAGAAAAGAGTCAGTGGAATGTTTTTAGGTGAAATTTTGAGAAACATTCTTGTTGATCTATTCGAACAAGGTTTGATCTTACAACAATACCCAGATTATGAAAGATTACCTCATAGATTAAGACAACTGTGGAAGTTGGACAGTGAAGTTTTGTCCTACATTGAGATTGATGACTCCACAGAATTGAAAGCCACTGAAATGGCACTTTTGAACTCTTTAAGATTGCCAACGACACCAGAAGAGAGAATCGTTATCCAAGAGTTGACAAGAGCCATTGCCAAAAGAGCTGCTTACTTGGCGCTGATCCCATTTGCCGGTTTGTTAATGATGACCGGTGAATTGGAAGGTCACAACAAGGAGGTTGATATTGGTGTCGATGGATCCTTGGTTGAATTTTACCCAGGATTCAGAGCTATGATTAGAGATGCCTTGTCATTGACTGCTATCGGCAACAAAGGTGAAAGAAGAGTTCATATCAACATTGCCAAAGATGGTAGTGGTGTTGGTGCTGCTTTATGTGCCTTGGACAACTAATTGAAAAAGAAACTTTGATATTTTGTAACGTTATGTCTAATGGTCATGGAATGGATTTATGATGTTTTTTTGAACTCTTTTGTATCGCCCCGCCGAATAAGTTTTTAGTCTTTTTGTATATGATATTTTGAGTGATGAACAATTTTTGTGATTAGAGTAATAGAACACCTTTTCATCTTTTTTTATTATATTTCAATTAATAAATTGCTGCTTCGACTCGGTCTGTTGTAATTGAGTCATTGGAGAGTTATCTAGTGGAGTCATCTATCGCACACACACAACAAAAAAACTAAAAGCTGACCAAAAATTTTTTTTTGTGTTTTTCGTGTGGAAAAAATAAAAAAAAAAACCACCGCATAAAATGCTTCTCTTTATCGGCAGCTCATCAAATCTCCTTACTACACCCTCAGAGAGCGATGAGTGACTCCAGCAACATTCACCATGGGGAAACTCATGAGATCACTTTTTCAAAAAGAAAAGTACAACGACCACCCCCGGAGTCATTTCAGTCTTCGTTATCACTACATACCACGTCCTTTCCTCAACAACAGCAAGAACAACAACGAAAACAACTGCAACAACGACAAGCAAGTGAGCAGCAGGAGCAGTTGGTCATCCCCACGGAGATACCCAATACTGAACAACAAGATATAGAACAAAGTGATACCCTCGCAAGAAACGCTCTCAAGGCCTTGTCACTTGGCTACACAGTGAATGATACTGTTGAACAGGATAATATTGATTTGTCAACGTTTGCTTCATTGACAAGACAACCTAGGATAGACTCACAAACAGACTTGGTCGAAACAAGTGTACTAAATAACTTGACCAGTGTATCATCAGGACTGCCAAATGGATCCACCGAGAGTGATGGACTTATGCTAGCCCCCATGAGGCGTGAGAGCAAGAATGTGATGAGTCAATATGAGGGGAGAAGACCTATCTCTCCTTCACCACTATTGAGAGGAGAAGCGCTAGATTTACCTTTGCCCGGGAATGAAGGGAGATTGGTACGAGAGGACTCTTCTTCAAGTTTGAGAAAGCCACCATCAAGTACGGCTAAAAGGGAGCAATACAGACCAGCAACGATACTCTCGACCTCGTCCAGCATACCAGTGATAGCATCACCCTCACTGGTGAGTCCGTCTCCCACGCTCACATCACAGCCCTTTCAGAAACTACAAACTACTAGCAATACTGCAACAGCAACTCCATCGACTTTGAGTTCAAACTCTCAACATTTATCAGCAATGAATTTTCCTCATCAACAACAACCCATCAAGGATGAAGACAAGTATAAAGATCCACAAAGCATAAACAAATTGAAGAGACCACTATATGTACCTGCAGTCTTGAGGCCCAATTTGGCAAATAACTACTCGGATATAACTTCATCGACGTCATCGTTAAACTCGGAGAGTAGTGATGCCAGTAGGGATCTTTTACGATACAAGGAGTACAATAATTTGAACTTCAACAGTGGCCTCAGAGGTAACTCGCCTAATGGATCACAACAGATGGTATCCACTATATCTCAACAATCTTCTTTATCATCCTCTCCGGGACAAGGAGCACAGCAACAGAATTTTATTGGCAAGTTGATTGACTCGTTTATTTCTAAGGATGTTCGTCAACGCAACCAGCAGCAACAACAACCACAGTCGGATGCGTGGTCAATTTTCTCTAACTCGTCTCTTGGTGCAGAGGTTGGACCAACCAGAGAGCACTGGAAATTGGATTCTGTGCTGTTGAGGTGTAGTAATTGTGAGAAAATATTTACAAATTTTGGAAAAGTTCGTAGAAAGCATCATTGTCGGTCATGTGGGGATATATTTTGCACAAACTGTATCAATCATTACATATACCTTGACAAAGATGCCAATTTTGTTATGATTGATACCCAATCAAAGTCATCAAAGGTAAAGAAATCGCCACTGACAATACCAACTACTTCCCCAGCTCCAGAGAAGTTTTTATGTAAAGTCTGCTATCATTGTTTTGAAAATTATGAAAATTTGCTAAGGCAGAATAACCCATCTATTTTTCAAATTCTGGTATCGAGAAAAGCACTTCAAGATCATCATCAACAAGATCCTCAATCACAACAAGGACATGAATTATATTACAGAAGAGACTCGCAAAATGGTGAAGATGAGGACGATGATGATGATGATGATGATGATGTTGTTTATGATGAATCTGCCAATTATCTGCTTCCGGGGAATTCGCAAATCGACAATAAGAGCGACGCTCAACATAACAAAGTCGACTTATTGAAGAAGAAAAAAGTTGAATTAACAGCTGGTAATAGCAGCTTGCCAGCCAACTGGAATTGGAGCTCATTTTAAATTGGAACTGTGCGGTGAGGGAAAAATCAATTTCAATTCTCAGATCAAATTTATACATCAAAGGTTAATTTGAGTCTATGTATTGCTTAAATTACATAGATAACATTACTATTTAAGATTATATTACCACTTCTGTTTAGTTTAATCATGAGATGTAGAGAGACATGCCCTTCAACTGTGGGTTTGGTGGGCAACAATTCTTCAGTTACATGAGAAGACTGATACCCATCTTTGGATTGATGCTGACCGCCGTCATGTCGTGAACTTGATCGATTGACCTTTAACTTTTAAAGGCTCGATAGTTTAAAAAATCTTACTCAAAACTTTCAGACTAAATGCCTATTCATCGATTCTTGACAGAGTTTATTAAGCTTTCATTCTACCTGACCTCAAGAAGAAATGTCAGATTAGTTGCAAGTGAGTTATTGTGAGATTATACACAATTGTGATTATGTATGAGTATTTGGATAAAGCTCCCTTGCATCTATAGCGTGTTCATGAGGCTCGATAATTGTTTCAACAGAGGCCCAATCCCTATGGTCACATTTATGAGACTTGACTACAAAGTGGAAATGATTTGAAACCGTTTACTCCATTCAATTTATCTTAAAGAACAGTCCATTTTTCAATACATCCCTAAGAACAGTCATTATTGGCTATAAAATTCTCCAACATGGCTTGATGGCTGGGTCGATTGTTAGTTAAATCTACCACGAACTAGCCAAAAGATATATTGGCGGAAATTCGTTTGCGTCTAAGTTATTATTTGGAAGTAATAGCTCTTGACATGCATAGTGTAAAAATCATCTGTAAATAAGACGGCACTGCCTCCTATATCAGATAATAATTTTTAATGCAACTCAACAGAGAGGTTTCAATTATCGGCGATGACTAAGTAATCGAGAAGGGATTCGTAGCATGGTAAACGATACATGGACACAGACTCTAAATATTGTAATTTACGAGAAATTGCTATATTAATTACTGTCATTCTTCTGAAATTTGGTTGAACGAACTCAAATAAGGCAAGAAGAAAGGGGAAACTAAAAAAAAAAACGAGGTTAACCGTTAGTGACCTCGTTTGTTTACATTATATATATAAAATTAAGAAAAAAGAAAGACGTTTCACAGAGCTCACTTTTACTATGATCAGAACTAACGAGAAAGATATGAAAGTAGTATGAATTTCGTTTAACTCACATATCAGTGTTCTTGCTAATCATTTCGTAGATAAAACTGTAAATGGAACCTATTGGTACTTGCCTATATATCTGCTCTTCTTTTATTATAATTTGATAAAGCCGTCTACCCCATTGAAAGTAAACACTATTTGGCTTTATCGATGATTTATGATCATTTATTATCAATCTTCCAAGCTGACCTGGCCACAACACATATTGGTACTCGATATATGCTGTATCAGATATGTTTGGTGTTGATAGATATCGAATGGGGATAGACGCCCTTAAGATCCCCCAACGTTCATTTGTCCCAAAGTATTGTGTACATCCTCGGCAACATGAAAAATTCGTATTCTCAACACGCCCACTAAATATATATTAAAATCACATAAAAAAAAAGGCCCTAAGGGTTGGGACCTTAACATTGCATCTTAAAGGGAATATATAGACACTGCGATCCACTCAAAATTGGTGGCATAACCTTATTTTCTGTATATACATAGACTTGTCACTATTCTTCAATATGAAAACTGAAGAAGATGCCAGCGTTTCTCCTGGCTCTAGCAGTTTTCTGGATGATGACCCATCAAATGCTTCATTGCTAACTTCAAAGAAATTCACCGTTAAATACAAACGTCCCAGATCTTCCAGAGCCTGTGTCACATGTCACGATAGAAAAGTGAGGTGTGATGCGCAGTTCAAAGTGCCATGTTCTAATTGTATATCTTTCCATTGCGAATGTGTATTGCCCTCGGTGAAAAGAGTACGTAGGACAAAGAGAGAGATCATGGAGGAAAGAATGAAGGAAGTTCGACCAGACAAAACGGAAGCCTTGAACAAAACTATGTCTGCTGTGGATTTAAAAAAGAGTTCAAAGGATTATAAGAAGTTGATCGAAAGCTCCAGAAGCGACTTGTTGTTTTTAGGATCATCAGCTGTTATCTCTTCATCAGCAAAGCATTACAGAAAAACCATGTCTACAAATATAAATCCAATGAGTGATTTGGATTTGAAAATTTTGGAGTTGAAGGGATGTTTAAGTATTCCTAGTGAGGAAATTTGTCACGAGTTGATTGATCTATACTTCAAACATCTGCACCCATTTATGCCCGTATTGGATAGAACGAAATTCATGAAGAGTTATTATAACAACCTTTCTGATCCACCAAGTTTGATCTTGCTTAACTGTGTTCTATTGTGTGGTTCAAGGTTATCCACAAATCCAGTACTACTTGACGAGAATGGGTCAGTCGACAAGGTCAGTCAAATTTTGTACAGTCGTGTCAAGACGTTGTACGATGTCAGAGTCAGTTGCTCGCCAATTGAGTTAGTACAGAGTTTGATTATTCTAGGTTGGTACTGGGAGGGGCCTGATGATGTAACACAGAACATATTTTATTGGACAAGGATTCTGATAACGTTGGCACAAGGTTATGGATTCAACAAATCAAACAACTATTGGATGGAGCAGGATCTGAAGATATGGAAAAGATGCTGGTGGATGTTGTTTTGTCGTGATCGTGTGGTGGCCTTGGCCTTTGGAAGAAGTATCGTCATAGATTTGGAGGATTGTGATGTGCCTATGTTGACAATTGACGATTGTGTTGAGGAATGGGATGGAGAAGGCGAAAATCCATACAATTTGACATTAACACAACAGTACTACTTCATAAACTATATCAAGATCTGTGAGATTATTGGTATAGTTTTGAAACAAAAATACACTGTTCAAGCTGAGAAATCCAATGATGCCAATCATCTTTACTTTATTAAGAAATGCGATTTGATGATGGTGAACTGGTTGAATAATCTACCAGTTGAATTGCAGTATTCTTTAACAAATCCTAGAAAGCACAATTTATACGGTGCCGTGATTATGTGTCATTACTATCTAACCTTATCATTAATTCACCGAACCAACATTTTAAGAAGGCAGACGCTGAGCACATCAGATAACTACTATCCTAGTTGGGGTATTACTTTTCAAAGTTCGCATATGATAGCCATGATTTGCAAGAACATCATGGACAATGGTGAGTTGAGATTTTGTCCCACGATAATTGTAACCTCTTTGTTCGGTGCTTTGATAATGTTGATATACCACATTGATAACAAAAACCCTAAAGTGAGTGCTACACTGAAAAAATTGCTCGATATTTGCACAAAGCTGTTATTGGTGATCAGTAGAACTTATGGTGTCGGTTATATCTGTTTGCAGATGGCTGAAACTTTGAGAAACAACAAATCAAAGAGAAACGTCATATTTCAAAATAACTTTTCATCGAAGAATTTAGGTGATAGAATTGAGAAGGGTATTACAGATACAGAAGTGCATATGACACAAGAAAAGACGCCACCAGATTTTCAACCAGCTCAGCTTTTTCCCACACACAACCGTACTCCAGAAGATAATGGGGCAATACAACCTCTTCCGCAAGAGCATCAGCCTAAACAGCCTTCACTGCCCTTGCATATGCCTGATGATTTAATCAACATACCACGACATTCACCATTGTCCAACTTGAGAAATAGTCCGAATACTGCCAGCAATGATCACTATGGTGGTAGTGTCAACACTGCCACCGCTGCAACTAGCGCCAATGCAAATAGCGTGGGGAGCGAGTTTAGCAGCAGTGACTTATTTGATTTACCTGATTACAACTTTGAACTCTTCGATAACAAGATTAGCTTTGGTGTTCCACTCAATAGCGATGGCCGTGACGAGAATAATAACGGCAAAAACAACAACAACAACAACAACAACAACAGCAATGGGAACAACATCAATATGGAGTTTGGAACTGATGGCAATGGGAACAACCGCAATTATGCTAAGAATGATAAAAACGATGCCAATGGAGGCGATATGATGAGCAATGACAACTTTAATGGGAACAATAGCAATGGAAATCCTGAGGATGTCTTCATGGGTGAGATACCTGACGGTGTTGGAGGACAGCCAGTGATACCTCCGACAAGCTTGAATATCAATGACTGGTTCAACTTTTTACAGTATTGATCTTTTGGAAATATCATATTTAGTTAAATTTACAAAAAACAGGCCATTACATAGAGATACTACTATCGATTGATATTCTCCACAATTATTTATTTCGTTTTGAAGCCTGGCGTGGGATCGAACCTTTACAATGGTAAATGAATCGTAGTCCGGATTACAATGTAGAACTCTACAACGCGGTGATATTGAAACGGGAATAGAATAGTTGTCATTGAAATATATCTATAAAAATTTGAATGATTTGGATGTAATAACTCTGCAAGTTATTTGTACGATTCAAAAGGCAACTGCAAAAATGGATGTGTAAAGCTAAGGACGACTTCAAACGACCGACTCTTTAAGGGTCAAGACAAATTGTGAGAGGGAGTCAAAACACCATAAAGATAATCCAGTCATCATCCTGCACAAAAAAACAAACCACTTCTGAAAGAGCACCAATCAACCGAAATCAAAAAAACAATAGTAAAGCATCAACAACCGCATCAAAAATTAAATACCACAAGATCAACGACAACGCTTCACATATTAGGCGGGAGATTTTTTGAGTTGAAATCCCCAATTCGTTTTCACACTATTGAACAACAAAACGAATCAAAACAACATGAACAACTAAAACAAACAACTGAAACAACAACAAAATGAATTCAGAAAAAGATATTAAACAAAGGCTGATAAATAAACAATCAGATAGCACACAATGTAATAACAACTGGTATATCTCCATTTGAAACTATATCAACCTCGGGTATCATAGTTCCAATGGAAAAAGGAATGACGGTGAATGAATGTCATTAAATCACTCCATCTATAATCGAATTGGGTTTTTTTTTGCTCTCTCTTTTCTAAGTGAATAAATGATTGAACGAATGGATGAGTAAGCATGTGAATGAAGGGTGATGTAAATGATATGAGCAACAACCAACAAGCAACGACAGCAAGAATTTGTTCAACCATAAAAGCCAAGATATGAAGAAAAAAGAAGATAAAAACACCAAATGATTGAAAATGAAGAAAAAAGAAAAACGGAAAAAAAAGATAACAAAAATAGAAGATTTGGTTTTTAAACAAATGAAACAATATATTAAACAACCCAATAGGTATAAAAATTATTAGAAAAAATGCAAACTCAAAAAAGTAAAAAACAGATTTTGATGGCGAGAAAAACTAAAAATAATGTAAAATGAATTATTATAAAGTTCTCAAAGCCATATTAAGAATGTGTTAAAACCTCTAAGTTGATTTTTCATGTTGAGTTGAGACACGTTGCATAGCGTAAACGAAATCTTCAATTGATCTTTGTGGTTTTTCTTCCTTTCTTGGCTTACCGTTCATAACTCTGTCAAAGGCTTCAGATTCACTCATCATGACATAAGCACCACCCATGACACAGAAGACACCGAATGACCATAACCAGACACGGACAACGGAAACGATGTCAGTCCAGTTTTGTGACCACCAACCGAATAATGTGAAACATGTGGCAATGACATCAACAGCAAGGACAGCACCAGATAATTGCCATGATGGAATAGAAGTCCAGAAAGCACCTTGAGCTCTGGTGATGAAAATCAACCAGTTCTCAGTCAAAGAGATTTGCAAGAATAAGACACCATCAATAGAACCGAAGTTTTGGATAATACCACCTTTGCCCATGAACATAGTAGTCAAAGTAATCCAAGTACCAACAGCTAAAATAACACCCAAAACAATAGACATACCCCATAATCTTGGTAAGTTCCATTTAACAGGCAGTGGGTCATATGGAGCGTTATCGTAAGCAATGGCCAAAGTAGCAACATCAGCGAAAATAGCAATGAAGACAATTAAATCAATATCCAAAGTTCTGTTCAAGATAGCAATCCACAAACCCAAGAAAATTTCCAAATGTAATGACAAGGCAATACGGTAAACAACGTAGGCATACATTCTGTGGAAAATTTGTCTCGAAGTCTTCAAGGCATCAATAATAGCACTTAAACCTGGAGCAAGGAAAACAATATCAGCAGCTGATCTAGCGGCATCAGTGGCACCTTCGACGGCAATACCGGTATCAGCCTTCTTTAAAGATGGGGCATCGTTGACACCATCACCAGTCATGGCAACCAAGTAACCTCTGGATTGCAAAATAGCAACGACATTATATTTATGTTGTGGGAAAACTTCAGCAAAACCATCGGCATTTTCAACAAAATCAGCAATTTCAGAACCTGGCATGTCACCGGCACCTCCCAAACCTAATCTATCGGCATTGAAGATGTTGGTACCCAAACCTAATTGACGAGAAGTTTCCTTAGCAATACCAACGGCATCACCAGTTAACATCTTAACTCTCAAACCCAAGTTCTTAGCTTCAGCAACAGTTTTAGCGGTATCATCTCTTGGAGGATCCATACATGGCATAATACCCAAAATTTCCCAGTGACCTTCACCTCTCTTTCTAGCAACACCCAAAGATCTGAAACCTCTGGAAGCAAATTCAGCGACTTTGTTTTCGTAGTTGTCATGGATATCTTCTGGAATTGGGTGATCTTCTTCAACGGTTTTCAAAACGAACAATGGAGCACCTTTAACACAAACAATTCTTTCTCCCTCTGGGGATTCAACATAAGCAGTAATTTTCTTTGAGACAGGGTCGAATGGTTGGAAATCCAAAACCTTGTATTTGCTCATAGCAGCCTTAGCTCTTGGGTAGTCAATCAAAGATTTCAAGAAAGCTCTGTCAATAGCATCCAAACCCTTCTTCTTTCTAGAGGAAGCCAAACAAGCAGTCAACATCAAATCATCAGGTTCAACACCTTCAACAGTGTAAGGTTCATGCAAGGACAATTTGTTCTTGGTCAAAGTACCAGTTTTATCGGAACACAAGATTTCGACACCAGCCAATGATTCAATAGCAGACAATTTTTGGACAATAGCTTGTTTCTTAGCCAAGTAAGCAGCACCGACAGCCATGGTAGTGGTAACGACAGCTGGTAAACCAACTGGGACACCGACAATGGTGATGGCCAAAGTGTATCTCAAGATTCTAACAATTCTGTTAGATCTGTAGAACGATGCAGTCCAAACAACCAACAAGGTCAAGATAACCAAAACCAACAAAGTAGTACCAATACCGTTCAAAACTTCAGTGAAATGACCAGTACCACCGGAAGCCTTGTTAACCAAAGCAGCGGCACGACCAACGAAAGTGTTATCACCAGTTGAAGTGACAACCAAATAAGCTTCACCTCTCTTAACAGTAGAAGAAGAGTAACAAGATTCACCGAATCTTTTGTCAACAGCCAAAGATTCACCAGTAATAGCAGATTGATCAACTTGTAACAAACAGTCTGGAGTAACAATTCTACCATCAGCACAAAGGACAACACCTTCTTCCATCTTCATGATATCACCTGGAACAACATCAACGGCACCAATCTCGATAAGGGAACCATCTCTTAAAACAGTAGCAGAGTTAGCCAAGGTCTTTTTCAATTCCTCAACAATAGAACCAGCTTGGAATTCTTGGATGAAACCAACGGCAGCGTTCAACATTAATAAACCACAGATAACACCGAAATCAACCCAATCTTCCAAACCAGCAGCCAAGATAGCAGCGGCCTCCATAACGAATTGAATTGGACCGACAAAGAACATACAGAATTTGATGATCAAATTTTCATCATTCTCAGCCATTTGGTTAAGACCGTATCTCTTTCTTCTCTTTAAAACTTCATCAGAAGTCAAACCAGTCTTGATATCAGTTTGTAATAATTCCTCTGGAACTTCAACAAATGAACCGGTTTGTTCTTCTTCTTCAGCTTCACCTTCAGAGTCAACAATACCGTGATTGGATTGTAAATCCAGCACTAATTGATCGATATCTTCATCTTCACCATCGGATTCAACAGGTCTCTTTTCTGACATCTTTGAAATAGCAAAAGCCAATTAGTTAGTACGATTGAAAGAATTGATCGATTTGATTTGATCAACTCAATTGGGGAGATTGAAATAACTAATAAAACACAGATGTTGTTTCAACAGATTGAAAAATTGGGAAACGAAATTGAATTTTGAAAAGAATTTGAATTTATTTATAAACAACAGAAAGTGTTGCTTCTTCCTCCATCCAATTTGGTAATAATTTTTTTTCTTTTCTCTTTCTGCTTGTTTTTTTTTCTTTGTTTTGTTTTGTTTCCCAATTTCTCATTTCAATCGACGAATCCGTTCACTTCCATAATAATATAATAATAAATAAAAAAGGGGCACGACGATACCGGAACCGATAGAGATAAATAATAACCGAGGGTTAAATATTTCTTTTCTTCTCCGTCTCCATCAATCTCGCGCACCACAAAGAAAACAAAAAAAAAATCCCGCATGCACTAAATTTGGTAAATGTACACGAACTTAATAGAGTTCCTCTTTCGGGTTAATCCAAAACACAATAAAGAAAAGAGTAAATAAACAAATGATAAATAGATTTGAACAGAAGAAACACGAAACGGATGAGAATTAAATGGTTGAAATGTGGATACACGTTGATTGGTATGATATTGTTCAATAAAATCTCACACAATTGAATTGATCATTCTTCATAATGATGATGATGATGATGATGATTTGAGTACTTACTGTGATCTATAATAATACAATTCCTTCCTATTATTTGAATATTATATATTAAGATGAACTAAATCAAATTAATAATGAAAAGATGATTGTAATTATAAAAGATTATAGTTTTAAAACACAAGGGAAATATAAAAAGAAGAACTATAAAAAGTTGAAATAGATGAAGATAAGTCAATTGGTTTATATAGTTTTTAAAATTCTCAAATGTTGAAAGTTGAAAATGGTTTGTTCCCCCTATTCCGTATTTACAACCACAGTAAAAAGTAATTGAATGCGGTAGTATAATGATCTTCTTCATATTTCTTCTTTAGCATCATCATAGCACATACATACATACATATTTTTTGTTGTCAATTAACCTTTTTCTGCTGTCTTTCTTCTGTTTGAATTTCCCTCAATATCAATTCTCAAAACCGCTATCAATCATTTTCAATCTCTATCTATTCTTAGGCGAAATTTCCTGAACCCGCCGTCAGGAAAAGGGAAGACAATAAAAAAGAGAAAAAATAAATAAAAATTATTATGCGCTTCCGGCACTTGACTTGTTTACCTCTTGTGATATTTGTTTATTTACTTATTTATTTATTTACCTCTAAGTTAATAATTATTATGTAGAAGATTGGGTATCAAAGTTCTAATACTGGTAATTGGGAAAGTGTAAACAAAAAAAAACAAAACATATATATAACCGGTCGTTGTCGGCAGCTACTTGCAACATCAACAATAACAAACACTAACCACCTAACGCGCGCATTACATATATACATACAATTTGAAAAAATTTGTAGAAGGAAAATACAAAAAAGCAGCAGCAGCAGCAGTAGTAGCCGGTTTTGAAGAAGGGAATAATTTATCAACAGCCACGAGATCCAACTTTTACTGCATAATAATTGACTGAAGTTCGACATATTTTTTATTCAGACCTATACTCGGTCTTGTTCCGGAATGAGATATTTTTTTTTCTCTTTCACTATTTCATTAAATTTCTCCATCTATTCATCTTTGTGTTACCTCTCAATTCCCACCATTGGGATGTTTTGTTTTGTTTTTTTTTGATTACTTTCTGTATGCTTCTTCCCTCTTTTGGTTCCTTCTTTTGGAACTTTCTAAATCCAGCATTATAACCCACACTTTGGGCAATTGTGAATACAACTCTGGACTGCAATCGGATATCCTCACACATGATATCTCTTCACAGCAAGTGATCGTGCTGGTTGTTGTTGTTGTTTTTGTTGGAACTAGTACACTACTGTTTTGTTTGTCTCGTTTTATACGTCTTTGAGTCAAGGGTAGTGTGATGTGAGGCTACTACTACAGAGAAAAAGACCTACTACGCTATACCGACTTGAATGTACTAGATGGTTGTTATACTATCTTATCCAATTGATTCCTCAAGTTCATCACTCTGTTTGCCACCAGCTTAACCCATCTGAACCTTCTTACTAACTCAATCACTCACTTACTCGCTGTCCAACAGGATCATCCCATAGTAACCTACCTGCGTTTGTAGGGGGGCTTGGATCAAACCAGTTATTAGTTTTGATTGTTCTTATTTGATCCAGCCATTCCATCAACCCAATCAAATCTGATTGTTGGAATATTTTTTTTGGTTATTTTCACTATTTTATTTATGCCGCCATTTGGTTTAGCTGTGCTGTAATTGGTCCGCACTTTCTTTTTGCCCATTGGACACTAATGTATGCCGATATTTCTTGCTCAAAAAGACAAGCCTTTTCTTTTCAATTACTTCTCCTTCTCCTCCAATTTTGAACTGAGCTGCTGTATACCATCAGCTTTCGCAGATTGTGAAGATCAGCAAAAGAAAAAAACAACTTACCCTCGGTTCAGTGAAATATTTTGGACAAGGCAGTTCCTTCTCCTGCTGGGAGAAAAAGATGGATTGTTTGTTTCCCGGTCTAATCCTCTATTAATTATATTCATCTATCAATTAACTAATTTCTTCATCGACCTTTCATAAAAGAAAGAAATAAAGTTGATTTTTTATTAATTGGATTTTTTCAACATGTAGTTTTTGTTTATCATACCTATATCTCTTGGTATTCAGTTAGAATTATTCGATTAACCAATACTACTTTATTTTTCTTCTTTTGGCGAAACAAACACACACTAAGAGTACACACTTCTTTCACTCTTCTCCTCTACCTCTTGAACTTCACACCCAACTCGTTTTTAACTTCCGCTCCTCTTCAAGTATGTATGATTAACATAACTAAACAAAAGAAAAGAAAAAAAAGTTGATGCATCTTTTATTCGTCCGTACTCTTATTGTTCTGCCATCTAGTTTATTATCAGCATTACATCATCATTTTTGGTAAGATCAACAACAACAACAACACGAGATCGGTCTAAAGATTTCAATTTGGATGAGTTTAGCTCTGCCAATGATATTGAAAGTGGTGGGGGTCGCCTTCCATTCTTGATAAATGTTGCCTACCTCCCCTGTTCGCCTATGCGAATTAGTGTACGTGATGTTACTGCATTGCAACAAGTATTAATCAAAAGGCCAAGAGATGGAGAAAATTAATATCCATTGATCCATCCATAAGCGCTAGAATTGACACTACACTTTGTTTTTGTTTTTGTTTTGTTTTGTGTTTGCATTTGCCTCAGGGGAAAAAAAATCAAGTATTGGAGAAGTTGATGGATGATGGATAAAGAGTCGGAGAAGTTTTCTTTTCTTCTTTGTTTGTTGCATCACCGGAGAGCGAAAAACGGTTTGAACTTACAAGGAGAAGAAGAGAGTAAGAATTAAGTCGGTGTGTCGTCTTGAGTTTATGAAAAGGGCGAATCTAATGCCGGATAAAGTAGCTGCAAATAATCGAAAGCTCTTCTTTAGAACCGAACGGGGAGCCCCAGTCCATTTTAAGTAATACTGCCGTCTCTACTCCCTCATCGTTTAAGAAGCCAAAACAAACCCAAATCAAAACAAATCAAAACAACAACAGGAAAAAAAAAGATTACTTAATACTCGGAATGGTCCCTAACAATTATACAAAGATGGTGATAAATAAATCCTTTAAGGTAACATCCAACTCGAAAACAGAATTATTTCTCGAAAATCGTGAATAGGCCTCATGAAGCGAAAGAGCACCACCTGAACAAATTAGAACAAAAAGAAAAAAAAAAAAACGTCTCTTCAATTTCTTTTTACTGTAATCATTTATTAGAGTTATTGTATAATTAATTGATCAATTGAGTTTAGAACTTACTCATTTACCTGCCTGTCTGTCTTCAACTTATTTGTTTAATGACCGCTCGCCGCCAACATCGGTTGATACCAATTTTTTTACCCTCATGCTTACTGCAGTAATATTCTCATCTTTTTTAGCTTTTGTTTTTGTTTTTGTTTTGTTTTTTTTGACTTCAGTTACTCGAGTAAAAGGGAACAAAACGGCAACCTTATTTACACCCTTTACTTCGCTTACCTACTTTGCTTACCCATTCGCTCTTAGTGGATAGTTCCTTGATCTTGCAGTTAGACGGCAAATTCTCAAGCTTTTTCTAAATAATTTCTTGGAGCCATGGTTGAGAAGTTTGGAGTTCAATGTAAACCCGAAAGAACTTCATTGCCGCCGTTGCCATAATCTGTCTACTTATTATTCGTGAAAGCCATCTGTCAATTGTATTACTGACATTCTCGATAAATGTGAAGGTTTTCTAGACCAACTGTGTTTTTTACCACCTATTGGCGGAATAAATTGCATGCATCATCTCATCGTTTAATTTTTTTATAACCATCAGTTGTTTTTTACACAAAAAAAAGCTTTTGTCTACAACAGTGCATCGTAACACTTGTCTCTATTCACCATATATGGGCTTTGGTTGTCATTAGAGACCGCCTTGTCTCCAGCTAAGCACGGGTCTTTAAATTCAATTAAAATTGAATAAGAAGTCTCTCATTTACAGAAATCATTTCGTAAACGAAATTCGTGAATACTACAAAACATTACTATCCTTTTGCCAGCCTTTCCTTTTACAACAATTCACCTCAATTCGGCCGCTTTTTTTTAATTACAACTCTACTCTTAGTCAAAATCCCCATTTAGCACACGACCTTTTCTGTTTTAGTTTTTGTTTTTTTCTTTCTCACTTTTAACTATGTAAAACAATAAGCCAGTCCAGCCCACTCCAGCCCATCGCATTAATTCAATTAAGTAGGCGGCGGTCCTAAGTCTTTATCAAAGAAAAAAAAATTGAACTCTTATAATCACAAATGCCAACTCAGTCCAATCAATAGAAACTATAGGATGCAGTTGACAACTAGTAACCTCATATTACACTTCTTCCCACTGGTCTCGAGTTCAGCGGAACTGATTGAGGAAATACCAAAATATGCACTTCAGTCAAAAGATCAAGATTCTTATGAAGTTTTACCATTGACCAAATCAGATGAATTGTCAATAAGTGAGGATCTGAATATATACCAGTTGAAGATCAATGACAATATAATTGGAAACATTACAATAGATAGCGAGGAGGCCAAACAAGATCTTATCGACTTCAAAGAGAGTTGGGATAATGGATTGAAATTGGTCACACAGGAGAAGCTAATTGAGATTCTACCAAGCCATGTAGAGACGAGTGAAGAAGTCGCAGAGCTACTGGATGATGATGATGTGATTGACTCCTTGAGAAAGCGCTTGACTAGTCATAAAAACATTCTCACCAGTGAGAAAGAATTGGATATAAGAATAGTATCTTGGAACTTGCATGGGGATACTATATACGAGAATGACGAAGAGCAATTCGGTAAATTGTTAAACGATGGGGTCGAAGATGAAAAGAGTAGTAATGCTGATATAATACTGGTTTGCTTCCAAGAGACCATCCCATTGAATGCAAAGAATCTTTCTTCATCCCTGGAGAGGGTCCAGAATTGGGAGACCAAATTGCTTTCTTACTTGCCACCTAATTACAAAAGACTCAAATCAAACAAGTTACTTGGATTAACGGTGCTTATTTTCACTACAACGGAGTTGGAACCTCAGATAAATTCCATTACAACGAGTACTATAGGTACAGGTTTATTGGGAATATGGGCTAACAAGGGTGCCATTGTGATGAATTTTAAAATTGGTTACGATGACATGTGTGGACTTGAGGGGTTTCAATTTCAGATTTTTAATTGCCATCTTGCTTCTGGGTATGGACATGAGATGTTACAACATCGTCGTAAAGAGTTATTTGACATTCAGAGAAAATTTACAGTTGTGGGAAATGGTAAGTTGGTGAATGAGAATTGGGTGCAACATGATCCTGAGATGGAGAAACTCTCTTTATATGATGAGTTGGATGAAATGACAGGTGATTTGTATTTAAACGAACAAGGCTATGAAGAAAGTGATGAGTCGTCGATGGCAAGTTCTGATGATGAAAATAACTCAAAGGACAACTTTAGGATTAATAATGGCGATTCTGCAGATGATGATAATGATAATAATGACAATGACAATGATGACAATAACAGCAATAACAAAAAAGGTGATAATAATGGTGATAATAATAATGAAGAAAAAAAGAACGAACTCGATGGGATAACAATTTTCTGTGGTGACTTGAACTACAGGGTCTTTATGGAAAGAACAGAGATTGAGCTGTGCTTAAACCGCAAGGATTATGAAGCTTTGTTGGCATTTGATGGTTTAGATCAGGAGAGAAAGGCAAGAAAAGTGTTTTTAAACTTCAAAGAGGGAAAGATCGATTTCAAACCAACATATAAATACAGTTCCTCTGGAGAATACGACTTTAGCAGGATCCCATCTTACTGCGATAGGATCTTGTATACTCCACATCGATTATTCCAACAAGTGACATATGCACCAGTGGAAGAGTTGATGGCATCTGATCATAAACCTATACTGTCAAATTTCAAATTGAACGTCAAGTTGGTCAATTTGGAAAAAAAATCTCAAATAGCTGCTGCATATTTCAAAGAACAGGACAAATTGGAAAATGATTCTAGGCCCGTGGTGGAAATTTCAAGACAAGATATTCCAATGTTGGAGAATCATTTTCTCATACCCAATACCACTAATACGGTGCTTAAAAACAATGGATCAAAGGGTAGTTTATCGTGGGAAATTTTATTGTTGGAAAACAATGATCCATCAGGTATTGTGTCGATAGATCTCTTGTCTGGTGATCTAGAATGTGGTGCTGAGCAACAAATTAACATCACCGGTGTGCTACCTGTAGGAGTGACAGAGTACTCGAATACTTCCATACTCCGTGTTCATAACCTGCAAGATTTCTTCATCAGTTACTCTTTCAAGAGTGTACCTAGCATTTTTGGGGAAGATTTGACCGATTTGGGACTGAAATCAAGTGGGATACCTAAATCAATTTATCAATTGGTGAATTTTTTAAGCGATCACAATTACCAAGGTATGTTTGAAGAAGATATGACCAATTACAACAAATTAGATTACAAATTGATCGAGGACTTGGACCTGGGTAATGATTTGGATATTAAGTATTTGGATGAACAATTGATGATTGAATCGATTAGATCGGTACTGAAGATGTTATGGCTCATATTGAAGAATTTACCTAATGGTGTTGTGGATCGAGATAATTCGGTGAAATTGATCAACCATTTTTTCAATAGCAGCAACAAGAAGACAATTATCAAGGCAAATAACGGTAACGATGATATATTGGTATATCTTATGGAAATCTTGCCTAGTGTTCAACTGAACTTGTTAATCTTTCTTTGCAAATTCATTAGGATCTTGGTCAATGAATATAAGTTTGATCAAAACAAATTGATAGCGCAATTCCAAAATGTCTTGTTTCAAATACCTTCGAAGTTTAGCAAGAGAAAGATGGTGACCGATTCCAACATCAGAAATTTGAAGAAGAGAAGAACCGAATTAGTTTTGAAATTGGTCTTTGAGTGAAATTTATAATTTTGTATATCTACACGTAACCTAATAAATCATCAAGTTATACAATCAATTCATGTTATGTACAAATAGGTGACAAAACAAAAATCAATAGTTGTAATGGAGATTAATTATCTATCCTCGAAGTCATATTTCCGGTAGCATATATATATAAGGGCGCGAGTTGAGGCCAGCGCCTCGAGGAGAATGGCTGCGTGTTCATCACAAAAGAGGAAAAATTCCGTCAGCAAAAACGTAAAAAATTTTGATTTCAGATGTGTGGCGATAAGAGAATTCATCAAAATGAAATTTGGCTGCTAAATAAAGGGGAAACTGTTCAAAGTTTATAAATGAATGTGCCTCGGTTCATGGGTATTCATTGCCCAATTGTGCAAGATGTAGTGTGATGAAATTATCATCACCATTCTCTATAAATTTTCTTGGTATCAACTTACAAAGATAAAAGTAACATTATAAGAGATATATATGCTTTGAAGATGAAAGAATTCTGCAAAAGTTTAATGTGTAATGATATTGCTAAGAGTTTAAACGTGCAAAGAAGTAGCTTTATTTCAATTGATAGAGATCCAGATTCTCAATTAAAACAAGTTTCAAGACACTTACTTGATATCACCTGAGAAGGATAAAAACAACTGATCAAAATAAGCCAATAGATGAAACCCCATCATTTTTCTTTTATGGTTTTTTTATCTCAAATATCTAATAATTTGCTCAAAATAAAATCCGTCCTCGGTTGAATATTTCTGTGTGTGTGTGTGTGTTTGTTGTAGGCAACTTTGTTACATTACATTGATTATGAACTTGATCTATGTAAATACACAAAGAAATAAAACTACACTTGTTAGAGTTGCAAAAGTTAAACTCATTTTATAGTAAGGACACTTCAATCTAGAATTCTTCATAATGCTATACTATTCATCCTCATCTATTCGCTGGAGGTAAGAAATACAAAACAAACTTGAAGACCTCCTCATATAGTTTGGAAATCTCTCCAGCATGTGGGCCAGCCAATTTTTTACGCTAAAGTGGTTTGCCAGATAAACAAAAATAAAGACAACAAAATTCCAGATATGAGATTCTTTGCTAAAAAGAAAGAAAAAGAAAATAAGATTACTGAATAAGTAATAAGCAGAGAATCAATCCAAAACTATTTAATAAATATATATCAAGTATTCTGTACTTTTATGCCACATCAACAACAGAACTGCTTCTGATGAAGTGAAATATGTCAACACTACAGACCATGAATAAAGTTACCAACTTTAAACTCTTGAGTTTGCCGTCGGAAGTTATATACACTATCTTCCAATCTCTTTCCCTCAAAGAATTATTATCAGAAGCCTTCATTTTCAATAGAAAGATACAACCTATCATCTTATCAGTACTAAATTCGAAGACACTTTATGTCACCTCAGATATTGGGTCATGGTTTGAAAGCGAGTGTACCCCAAATCCTGCATACTTCACGAACGAATATTCCATCTCGATGGATAAGTTGATCTGCCAGCTTGAATCAGGATTTGTCAAATCAATTGGACAATTTAAGACTATCGAAGTATGTACAACATATGAAGACTCACAGAAGTTGTTCAATGATTACTATGATGATTTTCTCTCCCATGCCAACAAATTAAATGTGCATCTGAATGATGGCAAAATTTCAACGTTCAGTGGGTCCGATTTAAAACATTGTTTGAGTCCGAGGATGAAAAATGTGTCATCATTATCAATATATTCTAGGGCTAGATCATTTAAACTTCAAGAATTTCCCTACGAATCACTAGAATTGTTGAGTATACATACAGGGCGGTATCTGACACCCAGATTCTCTTTAACCAATATATCAATGTTCAAGAATTTGAAAATATTGAATCTTCAAGGTGGGAACAAAAAACTCGAGGGCAGTAACCTCGATCTTAGTGAATTGATCTCACTTCAACAACTATCCATATGCAACATTGAACTTGGTGCAATGAGGTGGTTAAAATTTCCCACTGGACTTGAAAAATTGAATCTTCGAGAAAATAGGTTGAATTCGTTGGCTAGAACCAACATTGAGAATTTGACCAATTTGACAAAGCTCTCAATTCATCAATCTACATGCAAATTGGATGGTATTAAGTTTTCTAAAAAATTAAGATTCTTGTCATTGAAGCTACTGAGTTTTGAAGGCTTTGGTTCTGAAGCCGACGATGACTCCTACTATACTGACTTGGTCAGTTTATCGATCGACTTCAAGTACAATCAAACACTACTCAGTTTTGATCAGGCATTTCCTTCCTTGACAAGACTACAATTGTTCAATTTCAGAAATATCGTCTCATTTGAAACTTTGTATAAACTACCTGACAGTTTGATTTCGATGAACCTTGATTATCAAGATGTGGTTGAGTTCGATCATTTATTGATCGATGCTTCCAGACTCGAATTACCTGATAGTTTGCGATTTTTGAACATCGGATCGGTGAGGTTAAAAAACGTGGCTTCGATGAAGCTTCCCCCACTGTTGGAATTTTTTGACATGTTTAACTTCACTGATGAGTCATTCTCAATCGACCGTTTGGCTTGGCCGGAGACATTGAAAAGAATAAGGCTCAACATCCCCGAGGATGTCGTCTTATTAGGAGATTCTCAAAAGAGTATTTCGCAAAGTATTACATTCCCACGAAATTTGGAAGTATTGGATATTGTAAATATCGATCTATCTCAATATACTAGCATCGCTTTTAAAAGTTCACTCGTGGAGTTAACATTGAACGAGACGAATTTGATCGATGACTTGTCGATGTTTGAGTTTGCCAACCCGGGACTGCTTCGGGTTGTGAGTTTGGATTATAACAACTTCACAAGCTTGAATGGGTTTGAATGGCTTGATGTGGACCCGATGCCTCTGGATGACTTGTATCTGGATCCAGACTCAATGCTGATTGACTTTGTTTGTGCAGATAAAAGCAATTTGAAAATTTCCATGTGTCACAATGGTTTGACAGAGTTAGACCTTTCCCTGATCCGTGACTGTCAGGAGCTACTGGTGAACAACAATCACATCAGTCATATTCACATACCAAATTCTTTGAAATCCTTGACCACTCTTTCAGTATCTGATAACGACTTGACGTCATTGAATGACATCCCGTTCGATAAATTTGAATCATTGGTCATGCTTGGCGCCTCTAATAATCCGATACGAGACCTCGATAGATTCCATGTTCCTAGGTTAACAACTTTTGCTACAATAGATTATAGGGTAAAGACTGAAGCTCTTTTGCAAAGGCTTCAGGAGATCAATTCAGACATGAGAGTGATTTGGACTGAACAGCCCTCTTTTGTGTGGATGGGGAGAAAGTGAATGTTGCCTCCACTTATGCTTTGTTCTTTTTGTATATATATGATAATTTAGCGGGCTAGATATAGATAAATATATGAATCGAATGAGTAGCGATGATCTTTACATGGATTGGGTAAGACAACTTTCGATGGAGGTTGAAATAGATCAATTTGAAATCTCCTACATAATTAGCTTAATCAAAATATATGCTATTTAGATTGGTTTTTTTGATGTAATTTCACGAAGTACGTTATAAAATCACCAATAAATGATTACACAATAACTGTAGAATACAAGTACAGATGGAGAAAATAGTTCTCACAAGATAGTGCCAAGTTGGTAAGGAGGTAGTAAGTCTTAAGACTGACTGCTAAGTATGATGGCATACAACTAAAAAATTAAAATAGACAGCTCTCATCAAATTGATAATTTGCTAAACGCCCATGTGATTGCAACTTCAGATGACTGCCAAGTTGTGCTAGGGTAATAGAACAGAACGAAGTAAAATCATTCTCTTTTGATACACCATAATCGCTGTTATATCAATCATCGATACTTAATAACAACATTTCAACAAAGCTTAAAAATGGGGTGTAAGACCAAAGAAAGCTTAACGTAAGAGTCAATATGTAGTGACGTTTTTATTGCCGAAAAGAGCAGAATTAAAGAAGGAAATCTAGGAAAAATTTAATTCAGGTGTGGCAAACACAACAATAATCACAAACTTGTGCTACGTTCTTGCGTACATACACAATAAAACGTTTGATTCATTAGCCATCACAAAAGGTAATATATTTAAACTGGATTTTAGCATTTGACCCTGTGTACTGTTGTTCTTTCGATTATCGAGTCATTATTGAAATCATTTTAGCGATGAGCAACAACGATAGTTTGTTTCAGTCGTCTGTCAATGAAGCAATACAAACATCTCTATCACAGAGCAAGACTCTTTTGATATATTTGTCTGATAATTCACCAGAATCAGTGAAATTTGGTGATGATTTCATCATAAACAATGAGTTTGTGAGACTGTCGCTCTCACATTTCGTGCTTTTGAAATTGACACAAAACACTCAGGAATATGACTTTTTCAATCAGGTGTTTCAAAACTTGATCATTCCAAGTGTTTATGCCATCAAAAATGGAGGTTTAGTTGACGTGATATCCAATGAGAATGGTGAGTTGTCGATGGAAACGTTCAATGAGAAGATACAAAAGTTAATATCTGCTGAGACAATAGCAGCTTCCACCGTAGAAGTTCCACCACACACCGCTGAAACGACAACACCGCAAACGTCGGAAACGACAACAACTCCACAAGCAGACAATACAGCACAAACGACTGTTTCATCAACGGATGAAATCAATGGATCGAACAATAATGATTTAAATGCTGCTTCGTCATCGGGAAATTCTGAAGAAAAGAGGAAACCGAAAAAGAAGTACTCAACACTTAAGGAAGAAGCGGCAGAGATATCTGCTCAAAAATATAGAGAGCAATTACTGAAACAACTGAGACAAGCAAAAGAAGATAGGGAACGTGTACTTCGGTTATTGAAACTGGACAAAGATGAAAGACGCAAGGAGGCTGCGAAGAGGAAGCTTTCCAAAAGCCAAGCAGAAACTGAAGAGGAAGTTCAAAAATTGAAAGATTCCTTGAAGGAAAACCTTCGTTACACTAAACATGAGGATGATCTGGAGTATGTGATTCAACTCAAGTTGTTCAATGGACAGTCTTTGAAACAATCTTTTGCAAGCACTACGACGTTATCCCAGATACGTGATTTTATAAACGAGACGTTTCCTGAGTATCAGTCAACACCATACTATTTTTTCAAACCGATTGATAGAATCACTTTTACTGATATTGATGAGTTAAACAAGACTCTCAAAGATTTGAAATTGAACAGATCCTTGATCATCATTAAGCCAAGTGACCATTATGGTAGCTCTGCTTCAGATTTGAAAAAAAATGGATTTCATAATTTGTCTACTCAAAGATCATCCTTCGCTTGGATAAGAAGCAGTGTTGGAAGCATGATCAGTTCAATCTTTACTTCGCGACCAGCTTCCTCGTCAGCAAGTATTACAGATCCTTCTGGGATAGAGGAAGTTCAGCCACTGTCAGCATTTCTTGTAACTGACAATGGTCAATCACAGTACTCAACACCCGTGGTAAGGTCTACGGAGTCTACAAGGTCCTCAACTCCGAAACCCGCTTTGATGATAAGTGATTCGACGAACAATTTTAGTATCTTGACTGGAGGAACAGTAACCAATGCCACTGATGACCAGGCGGTGCCAAAAAAGAAAGATGATCGGATTGTTTATAATGGGAATCAATTAGATTTGGAGGATGATAGCAAATCACCTGCTGAGACTTCATCTAGCCATAGCAGCAACAATAAGAATGGGAGTGGTAATTTTACCGCTATAGGGGAGGAAACAAAAAGTGATTTGTGATGGGCCCGAATGAAGTCACAATATCAAATCAATATTTATTTCGCAGATTTTTTTACATATACATATATAAATATTCAAAAATATGGGTACAGGCCATCATTTGATTACTTGATTGATCAACATATGGAAAAAGTCTTTCAATACATTTTTAACGCACATGGGGATGATATGATACCTGTAGCTTTGTTTGATTGTTCTTGAGGTTTGCCCTACGAATGAAGGTCTATTGCATAGCAGGCTGTTCTATTGTAAAAATTAAAATGAGTTGAATTTTCACTCACCTTACAATACATCAATTACGCTCGATCTTAAAAAAGGTGACACAAATTTACTTCACAAAGGACGTGAATCATATATCAAAACATCTTGTTCTGTCAAATTTCCCAATAAGGTAGTGAGCGAGTGCACATTACCCACTTTCAATATTCACATTTCAGATCCATTTGATATCTACAGCCTTTATTAATATTGGTAACCAATGTCGAGGAGATAAAAGCGAGACTCATCATCAATTTGGGGTGTCTCTCATAGTGCGTTTTTTTGGGGGAGCTGATATTTGGGTTCGTTCTCATCAATAATAAAAATCGAACGACGTGTCGTGAAAAAAACAAAAAAAAAAAAAAAAACGCCAAATTTCGAAGGGGCGGCGCGTGTAATTGAGAGTTTTGTGTGTTTCAAATAAGAAGGAAAATCACAAAATAATTAAACAAAAAAAAAAAATTCCTTGCAGGAAACAAAGACTTGTGATTCTTTTCATATAATCACACTCTATTTCACAACTCATTGAGCTATCATTCACCACTTTTACTCAACCATTTGGCAAACCAACATCACATCGAAGTGATTGCGAATCAGACTGGTTTTGAATATTGATAAATTTACAATTTCAATCATCCAACTTGGTGGTTTTCAATTAGATTCATTTCAAGGGGATTTTGCTTTGGTATTTAATCGTTTTTGGTGTACCACTTCACGCATCATACTTCGATTCTACATTATAAATATTATAGTTGTTTTACAGTATAAGATCACACTATCGATTGATTACAAGAATATCATACATCCGAAGCTTAACAACACGTCATTACATTTTGGGGGGAGCGACAAAATACACCCACACACACACACACAGACGGTGAAATATTAAATCAATGACCTCGACATTTAATGGTTATATCAATAACAACCTCGCGAGCAAGTTATATAGCCACAGCATAGAATCAGACTCGACAGACATGACAGAAGATGAAGATTTCCACCATTTTACCAATTCATCTTCGTTCCAGACGAGTACGACAAATTCCTCTCCAATAAACGCCAAATTAGAATCAGATGATATCTTGTTGAACCAGGAATTTTATTCGGGACCAACAGTACCTGGTTCTTTCCTGAATGGCAAGAGTCATTCCAATTTTATAAGGAGATCCATGATACAATCTCCCTCGATGAGAAATTTCAATCTGGACTTGTACTCCAGTGCCAACCTCGTCAATTCCATCCCCACAATATATGAGTCTTCCCCACTGCTAGACTCGACTTCAACATTGGAAACTCCAACTACTCATTTGGGAATGACTACAAGTCCAAGTATGCGTGCGTTGGAAAGTATTTTAAATCAGAAAACTAGATCCACAACAACGCTCACGAGCTCCAAAATAGACACTATTCAAGAAGATGAAGCTGATGAAGTGCAACTTATAGATCTTGATGATGACTTTGATTTTAGGCCACTGCCACCACCAACATTCGCACTGTATCAAATGCCCCATAACCAGAGTGAGTTGTCTGTTGCGTCATACCATACTGCTCAATCAGCTGCATCTGATGACTACATTGGCAGGGAAGCTTTACTCAGTCATGATGGTTATGCAGACGACGTGTTCTATGAGGATGAACAGCATGCCAATTCTCCGGGAGTAAACTCACCAAGCCTAAAGGCACCTGTTATTGATAGCCCCGTCAAGGGCTTGGGATTGTTGTCAATAAACAGATATCAAAATCGAACACTGATACCCCAAGAAGATGTGATACCGGTGACACCAAAAGCTAGTTATTACTACAAATCAATGCTCGAAGGGGAAGAGAATCTGGGAAGGACTACTGCTCTGACTACAGCGAAAGAGACAAATATACAAACGCAATCCACCAAGCAACCCGTTATTGTTGAAGAAAAGTCAACGTTTGATGAGCACACGAAGGACAAAAAAACAGAAGCAGATGCTATCAAAAAGAACAGGAGGAAAAGTTTTGCCGGATTTTTCAAAAGTAAAAAGTCACATCAGTCCAATAATCAGCTGACAAGCAATTATTTTGAAGATAAATCAAGAAAAATGGACCCTCATGCAAACACTAAAGATTCGACGATGTACAAAACTGGGCATGGGAAGTCTCAAAGCTATTCTGATTTTGAGACATTAGCAAAGGAAAATATTCAGCATCAGTCACTGCAACAAGAACACCAAAAACCTAAATCTAAATTCTTTTCAGCATTCAAGAGGAAAAGTGCATTTGCAGCACAGATTCCAAACAGCCAGCAGAATTCTGATACTAAAAAAGTACAAAATGTTCAAACCCACCAACCACCACCATCGGCTACAAGATCACCAGCACCTCTGCCATCCAACTATGTGCCTCATCTTAATAATAACTCACTCGAGACTTTAAAAGAGCCAAAAGTCATCAGGGAGCAAGATTTATCAAAGAGACATCGCAAGAGACATTCTCTTCTTGTGCCACCCCCTGTACTCGATAACAGCGGCTTCGATGATGCACCTAAACCAGAACTCCTCAAGGACTTGAGCTTTTCCACATCTATGATTTCTTCGATCAATCATAATTACGACATCATGACACACACAGATATTGACGAAGCGGAGGAGGTTTCTAATCATAAAGCTGGAATTCCACAAGCTGTTGAAGTTACGGAAGCTGTTGATGACAATGAATCAGACGAGTTTAATTCCAGTTTCAACTCAATTAAGAAGTCTTATTCCAACGAAGAAGAAAAGTTTTTACAACCTCCATTGACCTTGATTCCTAGAGATATCAGTGTTGGCAGTTTCAAAATGAATTTTGACGAGTTTAACATTGACAATTATTCCGTCGATAGTCCTGAGTTGCAGTTGACTTTACCTCCTTTAAGCGACAAGAACCCAGCATCTAAACTGCAGCATCACAAGGCATCATCCAAAATTCAAAACTTGTTAGGGGAGGCGTTGTTTCCAAAATCGTTGGACATAAATGAAGTCACAAGTATAACCACTTTAGAGAGAACGATGTCTATGAAGTCGGTGAAGTCAAACAACAACAATTCATTGAGGAATTCACTGGTTGTTGATGGCATGACTGTGGTTAGGTCCCCAACTTCACTGAAATTCGAACCAAATTCGACACTTCTTTCATCACCATCAAGTATTTTGAAAAGAAGATCCATGGATTACGATGAAAGTTTAGAAGAGTTCGCTAGAATGATCGATTTCGGTGAAGATGATGACCTAGAGGACTTGACTCCTAATTTTGATCTTTCCATGGACTTTGAGCATCTTCATAGCAATGACTACACCTTTAACACTACCGATGAGACAAAGACCGAGTCACTGCCGCCACTTGAAGCGTTGAAACCATTGCCTAGTGTACCGTCTGGTGAAGAGACAGGAAGTGATGATCAATATGTGAAGCAGGAAGAAGATCAATGGGAAGATGAGGAAGAAAGCTATGAGCAGGCGCTTCAACAACCTTATAACCAATTTGAGTATGGATTTGGCCACGTGGAGCAACAAGACCCAATCGATTATGGTATCAAGGAAGAGCACGCTGTATTTGATTTTGAGAATGATCCCGAGGATTATGTGCCTAGACCAGATGATTCTGAAACTGAAGAAGAGGATACTTATGATAAACACACACCTATTCAACATGAGAAATATGATGGTGACGATTTGTCTGTGATAATTAAACAAGAAGAAGAATTTGGTGAGGATTTCAACGATTATGATTTCCCATCCCCACCGCAACCAGAGAAATCACCAAACATCGATGCCTACATGCCAACGGTGCCAGACTTGGATGATTCACATAGGCCATTTTCGATGTCTGCCAAAAAAGGGTTGAGTGGCCCTAAGTTTGGTGAGACTAACAGGTTGATACCAAGCAACAAGAACACACACTCGATGTACATGCCATTGCCAAACGACTCGTTTTTGACGTCGCAAGGTTTGCAAACTTCACCTGCAAGATTGAATTTGAATGAGAAGATTGGAAAGAAGTATGCCGATGCGGGCAAGACTAAAAAGGTGACGTTCTCCTCTAGAATTATTTTATTTGATACATATCATGAAGATGATTACGACAGACACCCAGAGATTGCCACGTGTAATCAATTGACTCCTTTCTTGGCCCAGAGAATCAAGGAGGAGTTAAACCAGGTTAAAAGTGAGATGGAAGTGCATGAATCTTCCAGGTGTTACACACAATATTTTTAAATGAAATGCACTCTCTTAACTCTCTTTTGCAAAGAGAGAAAATGGAAAAAAAAGGCTTTTTTTTGCTAGTGATATTATTCAATTCATTCCCTCTTTTTTAGTGTCGTTCCAGATGACATATATCATTATGAGCTCTATATATATACCCAAGTGACATTTAATATACAGTATGAACCATTTAAAATCATCCATCGATTTGAACAATTCTTTTTCTCAACTAAACGGAACACTATCACCATCATCCCAAAACAAATTATCACTGATCTTATCGCCGTAACTAATTCCATGCAACAACCAATTCTTCTTGATTTTGTTAAGCGATATCTCTGCGCTGCCAATTCCGTATGATATCATTTGATTAAAACATGTCTCAATTATTAGCTTATCTATTGGCCTATAAGCACATATTCCACAAATAAGCAATGGCCACTGAATCATAATAATACGATGATCAAACTGAGTCTGGAGATATGTCGAAGTTTGTAATTTTTTCTTGATAAACCTCTTCAGTTCTTTAATCGGTGGAGTCGGCTCAAGTACGGAGGGAGATGAAGGGTCATCCTCGGTGTCATTCACTATCTCGAGTTTATTGGAATCCTCGTCGACATCGAAGTTGTCCGCGTCTGAAGCATCGGTATTGTTCTGGTTGTTATCACCAGAGCGGTTAGAAGTCATGGATGTAATCACCAGTTTGTCGTTATCGTCTAATAAGCCATAGTACTCTATCAACTCTTTTTCTTCCTCTCGAGAAAACTCTTTCACTTCTATGAAAAATAACGACGAGAGCACTTTACTCACCAAGACTTGAGCCATTGAAGATGAGCTTTTCATTGCAAATACCTTATCTGCTAACAAGAATCTCAACATTGCAGCATCCACGTAAGCCTGATGGCAAAGATCGTACCACGAATACCAATTCCCATTGAACTCGTTATAAAAGTAACAAGAGACGGGTATTTTATCAGTGAGTGACTCCAGTGGTGTCTCGGAGATATTTTTGGGATGATATTTCGAATCAGGTGATATCAAGTACGGCTTCTTGTTCGTCATAACATAAACTCTTGAGGCCTCTTGCAACAAGGCAAACACTTTTAATGTTTGATCAGGACGCAACTGAGGTCTTCCATCTACAAACTCAATCATTGTTTTGAACTTGACATCTTCTATGAGATCATCCAGAGATAGGTTTGATTCAGATTTGGACCTCCTGATGGCTTCCAAGGATAGAATTATCTCCTTCAATGCTTTGGTAACTTCATTGCTATGGCCGAAATAAATGTTGTATGTCTGTGGAATTGTTATTTCAATATCATTTTCACTCAAGTATCTCGCGTCTAACGCTAAGCCATAATAACTCAAATACTTTCCCATATCTCTATCATTCAAGTTCAACAATTGGTCAAGTTCTTTTGACGTATGTATCGTACCACCTATCGACACAGTCATAGCCGCTAACATCTCCATGGAGCAAAAAATAGTTTTTGATATTAATAGACTGACATTATTAATGGATGTATAGTTAGAATATTTCAAAAATAAATCTTTGGCACCTCGCAAATGAGCTCTCCAATTAGATCCCGAGGAAGAAGAAAAATCGCACGCTAGTATCAATGTTGTGAATAACAAGCTCTCGATATTGTTAACAATATCTTCCTTTCTTTCAAGCACCGTATCTAAGGAGTTTAAACAGCTGGAAAGGTAATAAGATCGAAGTTTCCCATGAATCTTCAAATTACTATCCTTATAGGCTTTCTTGTTCAACAACTGATAATACTCATACCTAGCTGATATCGCCAAAATAGCCGACAACAAATAAGGTGATTTTTTAGCCTGGATTAATATGTTATTGATAAATGCATTATGTAAGTATGCAGTGGAAAATGGCATCAAATTGATATGAACCTTAGTGATGAACGTTCTCAAATAATTTATATGAGATGAAGAGATGCTTAATTGAAAAAAATTTGAAATGTTCACAAGGTCACTTTGGGTCAATGATTTATTTAGTACGTGCAATATTTTGAAATCATCCAAATTGCTGTTGGCAAATTGTTTCGGTATCACTGGGTCATGGATCAAAAATTCATCATCGTAATTGAAATCTTTTGACAGAATGGAGTCGGTCGAATCTGGGAAATAAAATGGTGAATCCGAATTTATCAACTCATTCAAATCACTGATCAAAGACGATGCATCGTTTAATAACTCATTATAAAGTTCTGGATGCTGATTGGTATCTAGAAACGGAGTTTGTGTTTCATTTTGCAAAGTGAATTGGTTGTTCAAAGGATTTTTTGTCAGTGATCTAGGCGACTTTGACGTGATTGATTTCAATCTTTTTGGCGCTGCCATCTCTTCATCGTCCATTTCGCTCCTATTCTCCTTGAGGTTGACAAGTTTTTCGCCTTTAGCGTTGATGGTAAAAATCCTTGAGTTGTTGAATTTTATCAATTTCTCGTAGATACATGATCTTTTCGAAGCCAGGCATTGGCTGCACGTCGGATGAAGTTCGTCACATTTTAGTTTTCTCTTTTTGCAATCCCGACAACCATTTCTTGAGTACTGCCTTTTCTTCCTAGGCTCTTCGCTCATATTATTGCCGTTGTGACTATTGGTATTGTTGTTGTTGTTGTTGTTGTTGTTGTTCTTTGTTTCAGATAGAGAATGGTTTTGATCGCTAGTCAATACTTATCTACGATTCCGCTTTGGGATATCTAAAATTTTTTTTTTTTTTTTTTTTTTTACATACGCTTTGGCCTTTCTGTTAAGAAGTCTGTCTATCTTTTCATTTACAGATAAACTATCTATACTCAGTAATACAACTTTTGCCATTGTTTTACCGTCAAATCATTTTCCAAAACAATTTCTGTTTCCACCAAATCATATTTGAAAGCCCAAGGGAGCGCTTTGAAGTACACAAACCAATATAGCACACATCCGGCTAGGCATGTGATACCGCAATAGGCATACAATTTATCCCCCCCCAGATCCAACCAATGGACCTACCATGAGAAACAACAGAAAGAAACAGTAAATAGCTGTCGACCAAAGTGGAGCTTTAATCCCTGATTTTAAGTATGGATACCTAAATCTGATGACGAAAATACCTAGCCCTACCAACAAACTGAAAAAATTTGTCGGATAAGAGTCCAAATTGATGATAAAATCATAGATGTCTTCTTTGGGAGGAAATATCAAGATGAGAAAACTTAAGAAGAGTGATACAAGCAAACCTGGCATTGGTGCATCTTTCGGCCAATTGGAAGCCATAAATCTCGAAAATGGTAAAAACCCTTCTCTAAAGGCTTCCTGATTCACCCTACCGAAACCATATATAGATATCAAGACGTTACCAAAGCAAGAAAATGCCACACTCAGGACCAAAAATTTTGATCCAAAGCTTTCACCAAAGATTCTGCTAAATAACAAGGCACCAACCAACTCATCACTTTGCATTAATTCATCCCTTGAAATGGCTGATAAATACAGAATGTTGATAACGGTGAATGAAAATGCAACGATGAACATGGAAGAGGGACAAGCCAACTTCAAAGTTTTTCCAGGATTGACAACTTCTCCCGTAAATACAGCTATACCTTGATATCCACCCATGGCAAAAACAGCCTTCAACACCAGTGTAGTGAAGTTTGCAATTGATTGCCTTTCAAAATCAATGACAAAGAAGGATTTATCAAACTTTAAATTATCGTTGTAAGTGACACCTGTTACCGATGACGGTAATATAACATAGAAGCTAGATCCTGTCATGATCAAAAGTAGCAGTAGCTTCAACAGACCAATGTAATCTTGTAATGTAACTGCATGCTTGACAGAGATCCCATATATTATTGTTCCAAAGAATATCAACAGCAAAGCCAAGTAGTTTACATGCTTTCCAGGGTCTTCAACATTGAACAATGCAAAAGAGTACTTAGCAAATATGATTGAATTTGACACGGCAAAGCCAAATAAAATTGACAAGATACTGACCACACAATTCATCATCATCTTTGGTTTATAATATAAGAATTGCAAATAAGTTTTTGTACCACCATTCTTATCTATTAAAGTGCTTAGCTCAAGGTAAACCCTCATACCACCAAATGCAACTGCAAATGAAATCACCCAACAAAGGAAAAACAAAACGGGGGAACCATCAACGTTCCTATATATTATTGCTGGGGTTGCAAAGATGCCTGATCCAAAAATGCGAGAGACTAACATCATCGATATTGAAACTACACCTAAATGTCTATGATGATGAGGAGTTGGTGACAAATAGTATGAGTCATGCTCCACTCGCGATCTGGTGAATTGTAAAGTATTGATTTCCATTTCATATGTGGATGTGTAGGAATCGGATCTGTTGATGGTTTCCACTCTACCAGCATTATATGGTAAGAGGGTGGAAGTTTCAGAAACATCGTCTTCAGTGGTCACAACGGCAACGGTTGCCGTGGTTTGCAATTTTTTGGGATCTTCAAGTAAAATGGATGGCATTGATGGAAGTCTAACTATCAATATATATCTCTTAAAACCTCATAGTATGGTAGATGAAGCTGGCCTAGTTTGATTTTTTTAAAAAATGCCTATAAAAGTATGGCAAAGCATGGCAAATTTTCCTGCGCTTATCCGTTTTGCGATAAGCAGAAAAGAAAAAAAATGCTTCTTTTTCTATTTAAAGATAAGCCATAGTTAGCTAGATTATCATCTAACTCTGATGGGCATATTTTCTAAAGTTTATACACTCTATCAATAATTTTTAGAATACATATGGAATGAAAAGGTATGGACACTCTTTCAAATATCTGTCCCAATCTTCACCATATTTTTTGGCACATTTCCTGTTATCTCTAATGGCTCTATGAACTAACACGATAAAAAAGAAACAAGGGAAAAACCAGGGAAATGGACTAGCAAAACCACACATTAATGCCCAAGTCAAAGATTGAGTAAAATCAGCAGTGTAATGGATTTTTCTAGCATATTTGTACCAACCATCAGTTAACAAGACTGAGCCATTTTTACAAGTGATATATTTTGGATTTTTCAACACTTGATATGGCAAAAATGGAAAAGTTTTTCTAATTTTGGTGTCACCAGCCATAATTTTTCTAAATGAGTTTTTCTGACCATTAGTGGTATCGAAGAAATAATAAGCTACTGTCAAGGTGAGGAATAATGCAGTGTCGTAAGCAGTTGACCATTGATATTCGGATGGATCATGGTAATACAAGTACAAAGTACATTGACAATAAGTGTATGGAACCCCAGCAATGTTCCAAAAAATCAACATGAATCCAAATTTCTCATACGCCATATCCCAGGTTGGAACAATCAATTCCTCACCTTTAGCACATGCATTGGCATAAAGGTAATGGGCATATAGGATGAATAAAGCCTGTGTGCTAACTCTACCAAATTCTTCGTATTGTTTCAAACATAATCCTAAAGTGAGGAAGTATAAGGTGAACCATGGTAATCTCACCTCAAAGAACATTTTTAAGTCAATGATACCAATTCTTGGATTCAATGGTGCACCCATGAAGAGATCATAAATGTGATTACCCGACATCCTATGATAATCGCCACTGATAAATAATGTGTATAAATATAATGTGATACTAAAGACGAACCCCAAAATGATAGCGACTGTCATAATTTGTCCAAATAATTCTAAAATTGTATAAAGCTTGAACAAACCAGAAAAATGTAATGACAAAACCAACACATTTGTCACATAAAATGTCCACATAGCATTACAGTAGTATGGTAATTGCTTACCATTCAAATGCTTTAAAGGTTGGCCTTTGGTCCATATTCCAGGTAAAGTGACGTAAAAGATCATCTGCGCTACCAAAAACGTCAAGAATATGGTCCAGGCTTGCAGACCAGGAATAGCATGCTCTTTGAAAAGTTCAAATAAATGACCTAAAAACATTTGAAATGATTCATCATTTGCCGGTGTTGGAAATTTACCACCATAAAATTGAGCTCCAATCCACATATACCACATGAGCAAGGGGAACCCAACCATCATTCCAATGGCTCCTGCTGGTCCACCAAATTCGTACTCCATTGGTTCCTCCAAAGAGCTTGATGAGCCTTCACCAGATAGGAGATGCTCTTGCTCGGCTCTCTTTTTGTTTCTCATTGTGGGACTCATATTCTCGAAGAATTTCAAATAAGTGAAATTTTCCATATATATATGAAGTTGATCTGTTTTCTTTTATAAATTTTTTTTTTTTATTTACGTGTCTCGCTCGTCGTACATAAAAAAAACAAACTTGTAGAGCAATCAGGAAAATTAATGACAATCTATTGGATATATAGAGATATACAATTTAAATGCGTAGAAACCTACTTCAGGGTTATCGGGAATTGGATAATGAACATTAACATCAGGACATACACATATACGATGCATATATGTTGCAAATCAATCTTGCTCAGCAATGGATACCAATCTTTCATCAATCTCGTCACTTGTTAATACTCTAAAGCCATCTTTGGTGGCAACACCAACTTCGATATCATTTTTCCTGAATTCTGTACTCAACACATTACTCAATTGTATGATACCAAATTCGACAACTTTAGTCCAGTCACCCTTTACCAATTTACTATTCTTTTTATATGCCTTCTCTAAAGAGGTCAAAACTTGTTGTTGTTTAGGACCAGTTGCCGTCAGCTTAGAAGATTGATAGTAACCAGCGGGATCACATTTGAATAATGAAGGTCCAAACTCCTCATCAAAGCTTACGAATGTCAAGGCAACACCTAATGGCCTCATATAAGCTCTTTGGGTGTAAATCTGAGACAAATTGGCCATTCTCTTCGACAACACATCACATGGCATATCGTAACCATATTTATAAGTGAATTCAGCCAGTTCCAGTCTTGCTCTCAAGGCCTGAGCTCTCGCATCGGCGATGGATCCATTACAGCACAAACCTACTGTTGGGGTGATTTGAAAAAGATAAGTTATGGTCTTTGGATCCAATAATTTATCAGGAATTTTCTTTTGTGATATTATTACAGCAGAATCTTCTCCACATATACCAATTGAGGTAATATTGGAAGAGTTTATAGCTTTGAAAGCATATTCCACTTGGTATAACCTACCTTCTGGAGAAAAGATAGTGATATGTCTATCAAAACCTGAGTCTGATGAAGATGAATGACCATATTGGTTAGTACGTCAACTAAGAAGTCACATTGATTCATGAAAGATAGACCACTTACTGGACATTGTTTGAAATCACACAGTAGTTGACTCTATTCTATATATTTGATATAACGATTCCTTGGATTCTTCTTTTTGTTCTTCTTTTTTTTTTTTTTTTCGCCACTCTTTCACTACAAATTACCAAATGAGGAAGTCTACACATATAGTACAAACAACAAAATCTAATGGTTAGCCTTCAATATTCGTTGACAGTAATTAGCAAATGTTTCAGTGCTATTCACTTTGGCTTGCAAGCTTGGCTGGCAAAAGACAGCCAATGTGTTTCTAGCCACATGCTGTGACAGCTTGCCATTTTTAACAAAATGTGGTACCAGCTTAAACTTGCCATTTGAAACTTCCTCTAAACAGCTACCAGTTTGAAAAGCCAAACAATCAACAGGAATATCAACTTTGCAAACTTGACCCTTTCTATTTCTAATAAATAACCCTGAACCTTCATCCAACTCGGTTAACACCTCATTGGTAGATTCATCAATAAATAATGCACTCGTTAATCCTGTTAAACATGAGTGATCAAGATGCTCTCCACACCATTCATCGTTTTCCTCCTCCTCTTTCAGGATCTCTCCTTGCTCTCTTGGGAAATAATGCAATAGTCTCGCTTTCGTAGTGTAAGAATTTTTCACCATATCTGTCAAGTAGCCCGGCGTATAGCCATTGATCTTATCAACACAATACTGATCACAATTCCGGGCAACTTGAACGCTGACGTCAATGATGAGGTTAATCAATTGTTTACAGTCCAGTTTGAAACTCGGTAATAATTCTTCTGGTGGCCACTTATTGGATGAAGTATACGCTTTCATGTGATCAAAACCCATCGTCTCCTCCTCAGTAGGACCTTCCTTACTTAAATCTTGATAAAATGAACAGTTGATATAAAATGACCCTTTGTATAAGTCAGGCTTGTTATTTAACTTTTCTTTCCCCAATGACCATCCAACTAGCCATACTGCCTCTTCATCTTCCAATTCTGCCAAAACTTTTGTGGGCAATTTGGCCAATTGAGAAGCTTTAGTTAACACTTTAAGTCTTAAATTGTGATACTCGCTGGGCAAGTCTCTAACAACAATTATACCAAGAGAATCTTCGCCGAAGGCATTCTCTAGTTGCTCATATGGAATGGTGTTCGTTTTTAAGGCTGAAAGGGATACTGTTACCGGATCAGTTGACATGCTTTATAACAAAAAGTCGAAGACTTATTAGAGCCGTGCGATTCGGCTAATTATAAAAGATTTGTGTGATTAAATACGACAATGGGCCACGTACAAAACCAGCACTGGCAATCTCTCTACCCTCACCAATTTTTTTATAGCCAAACAGCGATTGCAAGAACTCTTACCACTAATACACAGGTGAGTCTCGTCCGTGATATGTTATCAACTGTAGTATGCCCTTCGGTCTCTTGAAATGCTACAAAAAAAAAAGTCAACTAGAAAAAAAAAACATTAAAAAAACCATTCACAACTCGGTGACTATTTATTATCGACATTCAACACCTACCATAGCAGCAGTGGTCCATGTCTCATACTTGGGGAGAAGAAGAGACACTACAAAGTGACTCGAAGACTCTCAAACTTCGACCTTTGTATGAGGTGCAATCAAATTTCAACCAACAATATAAGCCCAAAGTATCTTACCATTATAACCCAGAGCTGTCACAATACCATTATGGAGTTAGACATCCTATGAAACCATTTAGATTGATGTTGACCGACCATTTACTATCAGCATACAAGTTGCACGAACAAGTTGACATTTACAAGCCTAGAAGAGCAACACGAGATGAGTTGATAGAATTTCATTCAGCAGATTACATTGATTTTCTTGCTACAATAACACCAGATAAACTGACTCAGAAGGCATACCTGCAGACATTGCTGGAGTTCAATATAGGTGATGATTGTCCAGTATTTGATGGAATGTATGATTACCTGTCCATCTACGCTGGGCTGTCTTTAGACCTGACAAGAAAGTTGATAAGTAATCAAAGTGATATTGCTATAAACTGGTCTGGAGGGTTACATCATGCTAAGAAGTTGGAACCGTCAGGTTTTTGTTATGTTAACGATATAGTTCTCTCCATATTGAATTTGCTAAGAATATATCCAAGAGTGCTATATATAGATATTGATATTCATCATGGAGATGGGGTGCAGGATGCCTTTTATTTGAGTGATAGGGTCATGACATGTTCATTTCACAAGTATGATGGAAATTTCTTCCCTTCCACTGGGAATCATACAGAAGTCGGAATGGATAAGGGAAAACACTATGCAATCAACGTTCCTTTAAAAGATGGTATTGATGATGAAAATTATATCAGATTGTTCAAGTCGATAATGGAACCATTGATCAATCAATTTAAACCCTCAGTTATCGTTCAACAATGTGGTGCTGATTCATTGGGTTGTGATAGATTGGGAGTTTTCAATTTAAATATAAAGGCTCATGGAGAGTGTGTTAATTTTATAAAATCGTTTGGTTTGCCGATGTTGGTGCTAGGTGGTGGTGGTTACACACCGAGAAATGTAAGTAGGTTATGGTGTTATGAGACATCACTTTTAACTAATGTGAAATTAGATAACAAGTTGCCGGAGTCATTACCTTTCAGAGATTGGTTCAAGCCGGATTATTCATTACACCCTAATTTAGACGGAAAGATTGAAAACAAGAATAATAGGAAGTATCTTGATAATTTAAGAATAACAATTTTGGAGAAATTAAGGTTTCTCAATGGCGCTCCAAGTGTTTCAATGTCTGAAATACCACCAGATATTCAAGGTTTTGGAATTGATGGAGACGAAACACTGATTTTGGAACAACTCAAATCGCAGTTGCAACAAGATGAGTTGATCGATGGACAATTAAGAAGAGAAATGATGGTGAAAGATGAGCTGAGGTCGCGTGAGTTGGTAGAATGATGGTGACATTTTGATTTTCTTTTTCGGTTTGTATATTAACATTAGACTCATATGTATATTACTATTAGACAATAAAAATTAAAAAGTGTAACCATAGCAAATGAAATAAATAAATCAATTAAGCGTATACAAGCGATTTCCCTTCTTCCTTTTTGGATGCCTTATCATCCACCTTAGGTTTGGATTTTTCAGCTTCGATAGTACCCTTCTCAGTCTTTCCAGCATCAGCCCTGTCATCCTCTGTTTTACCAACCTCTGTTTTACCAACCTCTGTTTTACCAACCTCTGTTTTACCAACCTCTGTTTTACCAACCTCTGTTTTACCAACCTCTGTTTTACCAACCTCTGTTTTACCAACCTCTGTTTTACCAACCTCTGTTTTACCAACCTCTGTTTTACCAACCTCTGTTTTACCAACTTCAGTCTTGCCAATCTCAGTTTCACCAGCTTTTGTCTTTCTTACTTCAATGTTTCCAGATTCAGTTTTGCCAGCTTCAGTTTTGCCAGCTTCAGTTTTACCAAGTTTTTCCTTGCTGCCCAAGCCCTTTTCAATTGAACCATCATCGGTCCCCATTTCTGTTTTGCCCAATTGATTGGCTTTCAACTTGCTGAATCTCTCTGTCAATTCCTCTTCCTCTTTCTCATCATCACCAACAGTAAGGTCGATAGGCTTCTTAGAATTGCTTGCCTTGGAAGATTCCACTAAGTGATCTAACTCTTCATCAATCTCGTTGTCATCGATCGTGTCTGTGGTCGATGAGAGCAAGTCCGTTATCTTGTTGGATTCAGTGATATTGTCACTCATCGTATCCAAAACTTCTTGTAGCGTATCCAAATCAGTGGATTGATTCAATTTTTGCAACACTTGGGAGTTGCTTGTGATGGTCGAGATCAATGTCTTGTTGAAACTCTGTTGGTTAATTTGACTCAATAATGTTGTCAAATTGTTCAATTGTATGGTTTGATTTGACAATTGCAATTCAATTTTTTTATAATTCTGCAATAAAATTTTGGCATATTTTTTGTTATCAATTGCCACATTTTTCAAAATCTCTTCTTTTGATTGTATTTGCTTTCCATTGAGTTGTCTGATCAAATTGTCTAACTTGAAGATAGTCGACTTCAATAGTGATACACTCTGATCATTTTCATCAATCTGCTCTATTTGGTTGCCGTCTTTAATGAACTTTATCACCTCATCCTTTATGATGATTTTGTTCAGATCTCTGGAGAGATAAATCAAGATCATGTCAACATCAGTGTCAGTCAACTGAAACTGCCGCTGATGAAGTAACTTAATCAAATGATCTTTGCGAATGATATAATCACTGTAATCTTCGTTGGTGAGAAACTCAAACTTGTAATAATCAAAAACTCTCATGCTCAATTCCTTCAATCTTTTAAGAGAAAGCAATTTATCCTTCTTCAATGCTCCATCTTTGGTGCCCACATCATAATTCAAACTGTATATGGTAGAAGATATCACTTTGTGTAATATCTTGCTTATTGTGGTTCTCTCTAATGGATTAGACTTGAATTTGGATATTGGGATCAATTCCCCAGTCTCGTTTACCATGTGATTGAGAACAATGTTCACAATGCCATTTTGTAGCTTCAAAGTCTTCCCACCTACGTTGAGACTTATCCCGTTGAGATCATCCGTACTCAAAGCTGTACAATCCGGGAAAACGTGGCTGTTGATAAGCTCGTTGATCACCAATTCCCAATTCTGCAAGTTAGCCATGTAACCGTCTGGGTTGAGCTCTTGTAATGGCAATAGCTGTTTCGTGAACAAGGACTCCAATCGAGACTCTTTGATATTATCCCTAATCACCTGCTCCATTGTAATGTTGTATAATATATTCAATGGTCAATTCGTCTTGATCAAGAGTGAAGAGGTAAAAAAAAAAAATTTAGAAGGAGAGAGGCGAAAACATCAAAATTATTGGTTTAATGAGAACATACACACCAGACTCCAATGGACTTGTCGCATTCATTTGAGAAGCTTGAATACGAGTTTCAACAGATCCATGATATAGATCCTCAAGAGGTGACTGACTTGACCACTTCTCTTTCTCAAGAAAAGCATGTTGCAATAACCGAGAGGGAGGATGACTTTTACAAGACATTGATACGTTACTTGACTGAAACCAAGTTTTACAACCAAGACTTCGATACACAACAATCAATTATGAAATTGTTCGACACGTTGGCTCAGAATTATACGTTCGATGCATTTACTAGTAGAATTCATACATTACTGGAGATAATTTCCTTCTTAGATTTATCGAATCATTCATTGATTTTATCGAGTTTAGGGAGATTGGTTTTGAAAGCTTCACCTATTGACATTTTGGCCAACACCGAATTGATCAAAGTGTTGATTAACAAGTTGAACTCAGAGACAGTCTCGATAGGTGTGGTCAATGTAATCGAGAATTTGATCTCAGAGTTGAGCTCTAGGGGAGAGTTGATAAGGAGAAGACTCGTATCAAATGAAATTATTAGCTTATTAAGCAAGATGAGACACGGGACTGTTGAGGTAAGGGTGAGATTGTTTGATTTGATCAAAAATGTGCACATGACATTTATTACCGTTGACGAACTTCCAGAGTCGATTTTCAAAACTGATAAGAGCGAGTTGTACAACGATGATGTAATGTTGCCCATTTCGGTTGTAAATTTTTACAGTGGCGTATTGGACAAAATCAGGGGAAAAGAGATGAAATGGTTACTTGATGTGCTCGATATAGAGATGATAGTTGATATGATACAAGACGAAAATTTTTTGTACAGAGGGTTAGTGGTCAATGAGGTAGTCTTGATGTTGGGTAAGTTGTCGAAATTTGAGGATAAGTTCCATGAGATTGATGAAAAATATAAAATCATCTCAAGGGCTACAGAAGAGTATTCCTACGATGATACAGCGGTTTTTTTGCTTTCGGTGATCAATCCTAAAATCGTCACATTGAACTCTGATTTTTTGAACAATTTGAAATTGACAAAGAAGACCATACCCATCTTCACCAATTTAATTCAAGATGAAAAAACGTTTAACAATCTCTCGATTACAACGAGGGATTTGGAAAAACTTCCATCATTTGAGGAAGTACTTAGTATACTTGAAAAATTTTCCGAGAAAAGGTGGACCTCAGTTCATTTACTGACCAACTTACCTTTGATAATGAACAAGTTTTTGGATTCACCTGTCGAAAATCCTGATTTTGTTGAGATGAAAAAACGCACGTTGACCAATTTACTCATGTATCAGGATGATCTCAATGTTTGGACACCAAAGATTAAAAAAGAGTTACTGAGATTGATTAATGGGGGAGCTGCTCCACCACAAGTGACCATCCACGACAGCATATTATGAGACAGTCCATTTGTAATGGATATAGATTGAAATGCATTATTTTTATGTATATGAAGGTGTGAAAAATGCAGAGATCGAAAAGCATCTTTTTTATGTATATGAAGTTTTAAAAAAATACAGAGATCAGAAGTGTTGAATTTTAAATCATCAATGGAGTGAGCATTGATAGGGGGAGCCATTGCTCAACAATAATTATTCTCTCATCCGCTGCTGTTGCTGCCACTGCCACTGCCACTAATGTACCTCTTTCCTAAATGGAATTCAGACGAATCTTGCGAAAGTATTAGACCACGAGTCACTAGAAGGAGTTCAAAAATGCTTTTTTCACATCTACAAAGGGAGATATTAATATAATTCCATTCAAAATTCAACCTAGACTCGAATACATACCAAGATTTATTCAAAACCAAACTGCAAACCGGTCTCTTATTCCTAATATTACTTCAATATTGGAGAAGACTTTTGACCAAAGGCTTCAATATAGAACAAGACTTTTGATCATAGACTCCAATGTAGAAGAAAACTTTGGATCATCGGAACCGCTGCTGAACAGCACCAATTGTAGTATTATATGGATCATTTAGATTCGGAGTATGACAAAACCATCATTGTCCATATATCGGCAATCATTGAGGTAACTTTTTTGTTGGGGTAGGAAACACCAACACTCATCGCACTTTCTCAATACATACAACTTACTATTGCATCAGTTGCTCTCGTAAACGTAACTTGATTCGTCTCCATTTCTCACGATCATACTCCCCGAATCCAACACTGGGCGTTGGACTACTCGACCATGAATTATCAGCAGTGGTCTCATCATCATCGTCGTCGCCATCGTCATCGTCGTCATTGCTGATATATGTGATGATATGATCATCATTTCTTGCTCTTCCACCTCCGTCACCACCACCACCACCACCACCACCACCATCATCACCCCTATCACCGTCTTCGACACCGTAGACATCATCCTTTTTGTTAGTGAGATACAGATGATGGTGGCGATGCCGTGCCAGCAACAACTCTCCAGCAGCAGTTGTTGTTGTTGTTGTCTTGTTGCCTCTATTGATATGGGCAGAGAGACGACGATGACTATAACGGTGCAGATTAGTGCCTGGTTGGGTTGTCAGAGCCAGCATTTTCAGAATCTCGAATCTGGGCTTTTTCATAGGTGACAATGATTTGGACCTTTTTGAATGATGCAGCAGCATAAGCTGATTGGCAGTGACGCCAGATGATGATGATGACGAGGTCAAAGTGGAGATACTGAGAGAATGCCTGGGACTGAGATTCAAAAAAGAAGTCTTTTTCCGTGGCAGCAGTTGCAGTTGGAGATCTGACATTGATATGGAATGCTGATGAAGTTGTTGTTGTTGCTGCAACTGTAATTGAAACCTCCTTTGTTGTTGTTGTTGTTGTTGTTGGCTACTACTACTTTCTTGTTGTAGTGAAGCTGAATGGTTATGGTAATGATAATGATGTGATGCGAAAAATTTCTTGATAGGAGATGTTGATTTTGATTTTGCTCTCACTGGAGAAACTGATGTCTTCCTTGTGAGTCTATCAAATGTGGTTGATGAATTCATAGTTTGGAATTCATCTATTATTTCTCGTTCTTTGTTGATGTCCTTAAAGCCCTCTTTGGTGAACGTGTCGGTGGGTATAGATAACACACTGATTAGATCCCCATCTTCCTCATGGAATAATTCGAGTTTGGATATTTGTAAATGTAGTTTAGGGGTGCGGAGCTCGTGTGGCAATTGCAAGTCCAACCCATCTAAGGAAGACAATACAGAGTCAGTCGATGGCAGCAATTCCTCTTGTTGTTGTCTTTCTTCTTCTTCTTCTTCTTCTTTTTCATGTTGCGACAAAGATGTAACTGGTATTGCCGCCGATGGTGGAGGGGTTTTGACACCGTTCCGGAACGAATGTAATGAAGGTGCCTCTAAGCTATCATCGTTCTCGACGATGTTTAGGCTAAGATTTGTGTTTCCAGTGACAGCTAACCAGTTTTGTTTATTGTGTTCCCAATCTTGTAAGGAGATAAATCTTCTGCCGTTATTATTGGATCTTTGTTGTTGTTGTTGTTGCTGTTGTTGTTGTTGTTGACCGAGATTGTTGTTTTTGTCGTGCCATTCGAAAAAGTTTTGTTGCTGTGTAGGTATTTGTGGGATGTTTGCCAACTCCAATTGAAAATCCTGGCTTTGTCTTCGTTGTACAATTATGTCACTTTCACCCTTTCGCAAGTGAGGTGGCAAAAGCGCATTGGACAATTGTGAGATGACCAGTTTTTCTTTGAGTAAAGCCTGATTATTCTGCAATGAGTGTTGCTGAGAATTTTTTTCTTGTTGTTGTTGTTGTTGTTGAAGTTGTTTTATAGGTAAAATTTCATCCGAGACCGATCTAATGTTGTCGCTGCCGTTATAATTATTGTCATTGCCTCTTTCTGTTATCTTGAATAGATTCAACAAGGAGGAATTGTTTCTAGGCACCAACGTCAGCAAGGAATCTTTATTGTTGATGATCTTATGCAATTGAATGGTATCATAACTGGATGGAGTCACATTTCTAGAAGATTTTTTCTCAGATTGACACCCCCAGTAATCTTGTGTTTCCCCCCAATTGTTCTCCACATCTGCTGAAGTACCACCACGCACCATGGTCAACACGGTGCTGTCTTGCATCAGACTAAGAATGAACCCTCTCAACAATTGAGATGTGACAAAAAGGTAAAACAACACCATCTCCAAAGTTTGTTGCAACAGTGATTGTTTTTGTTGTTGCAGTTGATGGGTTCGTATTAAATTTAAATGCACCCATGTCAGTCCCGTACATAGGGAAAACAAAAACGGTATCAAACATATGATGATCCTTGTTATGGTGTCAGCTCTCACGGAGGCTGAATCTTCACGCGCCACCCTAACTACATGAACTAGCATGATAGCGAGTCCGGAAAGGAACTCTGCGATGGTGAGCAAGATTAACTCGATGATGATGTGGGTGTTTTGTGAAAGGAGGTATATTGATATGGCGAAATCAGCCAACGTTATCAGTAACGCTAGCACTGTTGCTATGGGGTATATATAATTGAGCATGGTTGCTTATTGTGTTTGTAAATGTAAATTTTTGTTGTGGATGAATTTCAGATGGTTATTTGAACAGTTTTAAATATCATTTGATGGTTTTGCTTGTGTGAAAAAGTTTGATGATGTTTTAGAGTTAACACCAAATCTGTTATCTGTGTGAGGTAATATAAGTGACTCTACTCTATTTCAGGTCGAGAAGGGTGATGTTCAATTGATGATTGCAAAGTGTAAGAAATGAATGAAAGAACGTGTGAATATATCAGCAAAATGTATATATGATGAGATTTATGCACAGGATGGAATTGGTTTGATTCAGAAGATGAAGATGAATAATTGATAGAGGGGACCCTTGCTGAAGATGAGATGAGATGAGATGAGAGAATAGATAAGGGTCTTTCTGATTTGAAATGATTGATATCAGCAATTGTGATGGGTAATTATAAAGTAAGACACCAACGGCAATTCAATGAGTATTAAAGATCTTTTTTAATTTTTTTGAAATCATATCTACATTAACGAGAGCTGCAACAGAGAGATTATTCACACAATTTTTTTTTTTTTTTTGATATGTTTACATATTTCCTAATCGGGTAAATTACAAGGCGAAAGGAAAACATTGTTGCAACAGAAGCAAATTGTATAATGAATAGATCGAGTTAAAAAGGGATGCTGGTGATATAGATTTATTAATTGATGGACAAGATTTGATGGTGGTGAGATAAGATAGTTTGATAGAGAAAATTTGGTCTTGTTTGTTCATCTATAAAAAAAAAAAAAAAAACTTGAGATGGAGTGGGCGGTACTTATATAAATTGAGGACTAATCAGCTTTTTCACTCATCACTTGCTTGACGGGCTCCTTATCGTACAAGTATAAACCATGCTCCTGTATATATCGTATGACGGAATTGGGTAACAAGTATTGAACGCTCATATTTCTTCTGATAAACAAACGTACTTTTGTTGATGAGATATCGTTATAAATCAATTGTTTAATAACCAAGATATTTTTACGATGTTCGTACATGATATCATGACTGAGTAAGAAACTACGAACATCGGATCCAGTTCTCTCCACTATTAAACAACCATATTTGCCCAAGATATGATGCAAATCTAATTCTGCCCAAACGTTAGGTTCACCCATACTTTCAATCAAGTCACCACCTGCTAATAACATTATTTTGACTCCACGTTTACGACCATAGCTATCTTTGATACCACCTCTTTTGACATTGATTTCTTCATTGAAATGATCCAACACCAATGCGGTACGGGTATACCGTACTTGTAATGACTCCCAAGCATCAACCATTAACCATGATGAGGTTCGTTCACATGCCAATTCACACATGCGTACACGATGATGATGTGGAGCGAGTCCTTGTTTTTTATAATTATCACTAACGGGACTGTAATAACCACCAATGACTTCGAATTTGGTATCTTCACGGATAGAATCCATTGCCATTTCAAACATTCTCAAATGGAGATAAGTAACTGGTGAAAATGATCCACATGCCACTATTACAAGTGGGTATTTGGTCGAGTCCTTTAGCACAGGTGATAAACGATGAGTTGGGAATTGATACTGATCTAAAGTCTTGGCTTGTCTGACAATACCATGAGGTACTTCTTCCAAATCGGCAATCTGATAAGAATGGATCTTTGGTGTATCAGTGGCATGAGAATGTGCTGGTAATGGAGCTTTTTTAGTCAGTTGTGCATCATCATTGTTGTCTTGTTGTGGTGGATTCAGTTTCAGCAGCAACAATGCAGCATCTAATTGATCAATCAATTGTCTTTCATCGGTACGGGATGTGGGATGTTGTCTCGATAATCCCGTCAGTGATATGTCATCGTTATCTTCGTCTTCATCTCCATTTTCAACTACTTCGGCATCAGAGGTATTCGAAGACGAGTCAGAACTAAACGGTTGCAATTCTGTGGGCAATCTAGGTATTTTCTTGTGTTGAATACGATTATGACTGTCCAAGGATTGCGAGGAAGTTGAGCGTAAGATGGGGATATCCATTGAAGAAGTTGTCGAATGATGTCTTGAATTCCAAGAAGAAGGATGAGGCAGAGGTGCATCGATGGCTTCATTGTAATCAGCAAGCACATACGGTTGTATAGTTGGGTTGTTGGGGATAGTTGATGAGCTAGCTGGAGGCTTCATGTTCGGGTTGGCATCTGGGGGGATAAAATTGGGATCTTGAGTTGGGTCCATCTTGATTGATTGATTGATTGATGTAGGGGTAGTGGCGGTAAGTGGTTTATGTATGATTTCAAAACACAAAATGATTAGTAAACCTCCGGTTGTTCTATAGATGATAAGGGGAGGGGGAGCAAATAATAAGGAAACTTAAAAGAGTGAGAAGAGGGTGATAATGACAGAGAAGAAAAAGAAGAAGAAGATGATGATGAAGGGGAATATTTGTTTATATCAAATTGTGGATCTTTTTATCGGGTTCCATTGGGGTTTTTCATTTGATTTTTCTCTCTCCTTTGGGGTTTTTTCCCGAGTGGTTTTTTTTTCCTTGTTGACTGACACACACACACACACACAGAAGCATAAGAGATTGAACAAAAAAACGGATAAAAAGACAACAGAAAAAAAAATATATATAGGGGAAGAAAGAGGATAGATCAGTGAGTTTTAATTGAAAAACTGATTTAAAATGCATTACATGGTTATTTGGTTTATTAATATGTATAATCTCATAGGGATATATATTACATAGGTTAATTTGAATTGCTGTTTTATTTGAGAAAATGAACATAGTGTACCAAGTAACCAAATTTCATGACATAAAAGAAGAAGTTGAGAGTAGTGTATAAATTACATAATCAGTCCCAAATCAGCAATATTATGAGTTGCTGCATGTCCTGTGACAAAAGACACGACAAAAAAGAAAACACACGCGTATGTTTGAAACACATACACATACATATATAGATGTACGTGTGTATATATATATATAAATGAATGAGACATTACCAATTACAAAAAATGTATATATGTATATACATCTTTTTAATTTGACTATCTGTATACTCAATCGTATATGGGATTGCCTTTTTTTCAAAAGGGGTAATAAGTCATGTGTGGTTTGTACACTAACCCCAGTGATTACATGCTCTGCTTACCCTTTGTACGACGAGAATATATACATACATATATTTGTTCTGTTTTATATTGAATAAATACTCTGTTTGTTGAAAAGATTATTGTTGTTAAAGATAACATCATGAACAAAAGCTGTTCTGTTAGGGAAAAAGAGTCATCATCAGAGACTATATACGGTACTAAATTGTAGATGTATAACAGTTGTAAGATACATAGCAGAGGGTTATCATTTAATTACTCATTATTATATATATTTCCTTCCACCTTTTTATATATATATATACTCGTATACTCATAGAATATATATGAATATACATAGATATATATATCAATAGATAATAAATAGAGATATTCAAAAGAAAAGTTTGTATCATTATACCACACACACAAAAAGAAATTCATTCTCTCTAAAAGAAGAAAAAAACACAAAATTTTCTGTTTTTTTTTTTTTTGAATTTTTTTTGTTTTAATAATAATCCACTAAAATTTCTTTCTTTCTCTCTTTACTTTCATATATCCCATCATCATCAAATATCCATCATCATCTTCATTATCATCGTCATCATCCATCATCTGTTCATATATATATAAATACCAACATCACCATGAACTCACGAATTAATAACCAAGAAAATCAAGACCAACAGATCTTTTCAACCACAACAGAAGATAATTTAAGACTGGCTTTCTTCACCGCTGCTGCTGCTGCTCACACCGCCGCCGCCGCCAACAACAACAATAATAATAATAATAATAATAATAACAACACTTCCTCATCCTCAAACCCTGCTACTACTACTCCATCCATCAACAACAACAACAACAACTGCAACAATAACAACATCAACAACAACTCTGTCATCATAACCTCGTCGAGTACTTCCTCCACCAAAAATATTTTGAGCAACAATAATAAGAGGCCCTCACAATCACCTTCATCATCATCATCCCAAGTTTCATCCATTACATCTTTATCCTCCTCCATATCCCCTCATACGTCGAATCCCACTCTACTGGTTCAAGTTGCTGATTCCGTGTCCTCTGTCGCCATCAGTTCATCGTCGCTCGCCTCCAAAATGGCTTCCTCTTTAAGGAAAATGGAGCTGAAACAATCCAACAAAAGGGCAAGAATAGTTGTTTCCTTACAACAGCAAGGCTTAGGTGATGGAGATGATGAGCTTATGACATCTGAAAACTCATCTATTTTGACACCAACACCTATCAGTCCAAATACGCCATCATCATCATCATCATCATCCTCTTCTACATCCGTCGAACCATCAACCACATCTAACACTCCTTTAAACATGATGCCTATACAACAACTGGATAAACTACAATCAGATGACATATCAATCCAACAAGAGCAACAACAAGATACCACCACCACCAAACCAATTTGTCAGCACCATCCAAATATTTCCAACATCAAGAGATTCAGATCCAGATCTTTACCAAATGTCATATTTTCCGCATTCCGCCGTCGCCACCATCATCATCACCACCACCATCATCGTAATAATATTCAACAATATCATAACCATGCAGCTCATTTTGGAATGCCATCTGAATCGGTCATCAATGCTGTACCTTCAATGGCCTTTTCATTTCCTCAGCAACAACCTTTCTTCCCACCAACATCAACCACATCACTTGCTTCTTCTTCTTCCTCATCTACATCAACTGGAGCTGGTGGTGGCACTGGAGCTAATGGTGCTGCAACTTCTTGTCTCAGACAATCGAACAAACCTTCTCCACCTTTACCACCAGTCAATTCTCTCAGTTTAAGGGAGATCGATTTACATGAAATATTGAAAAATCCACAGTTGAGACATGATATTCTCTTTGACCCTCAATTACAATTCAGACCTAATTTGGATGGCGAAAGAGGTCGTAAGAAGAAGATGGCTGTTGATAAATATTGGAGTGATGTAGAGAGAGAATGTGAATATTATTCTGTTTACAAACGATTCGATCAAAAGGAGTCCCGTTTACCATTGTTGTTCCAAACTTTGAAAGAGATTTTGATCAGTTTATTACCTACAAAAGATGTCGAACAAGTAAACGAAGTTATGGATATTGATTTATTAATACAACAGTTGAAAAATTTTGCATTTGATTTTGTCTCATTAGCTAAATGGTTATCACAAATTTTGAAAAGTCATTGTGCTCCAATGAGAGATTCATGGGTTGATGAAATGACATTGAAATTTCTGACCCTGAAGCAGGAAAATTCGGTTCCTAGTTTGGTTGAAGGCTTGAGAATGATCTTTTCCATTTTGGAGTTGATGAAATTGGACGTTGCAAATCATCAAATTCGTATCTTGAGACCGGTTCTCGTAGAAACAGCTGTTGATTTCGAAAGAAATTATTTCAACCAAATGGTAAACCGTGGTAAAATGACTTTACAAGATTCCACAAATTGGTTTGTCACCAATTATCAGAATTGCGATTTTAAACCGGTCAAGTTAAGAGAACTTTCAACTTTGTCCATTTTAAAATTATTATCATGTCGTCACATGGTGACGTCGTTTCCAACTTCTTTGTCCTTTGATCATGCAAGATTGGTGTTATTGAGAGCAGATATCAGACAGTTGGTCTGTTTACAATTATGCGTTGTATTATACAAACAGTTAATACATCAACATTGTCCTCCATCCATCGATAGATCACAATTGATGACTTCTGAACTGATTTCTCATTTGAAAAGACAAATCTTGGCCATTGTTACCGATGACAATGGGAACATCAAATGGACTAGAAATGTTGGTTCCATTCTGTTGCAATTGTCAAAGCTGTGCATCAACCTGCCTGAACAAATTCTGCAACATCAGTTGGATGAAAATAGTGGTAATTTCAAAACGCCACCAGAATCGATGGTTGAGTTTGCATTTAACTGGTTAATCAAGCAAACTCAACCTTCTTCACAAGTTTATGGCTTGATGGAGGAGAGAATATTCAAACAATTGTTGGAGTATGTTAATAACTCTAAGGATGATGAATTGTTGAAAGAGGATAATTCTTCTTCTTCTTCGTCCTCTTCGGCTACAACTTCATCTACTATACCATCATCATCATCACAATCATCATCAACCTCATCTTTCGCCTCATCGTCGGCATCGAACGTTGCGTCAACGATGACTAGTACAAAATCCATGATGGCTCATTCAGAAACCAATACCGCAACCACTGATGAAAACTCTGAGTTGAACCAGTTGGGTTCAAGAGTGGCCAAGTTGTGCAACTTTCATTGGAGCGTCTTTGGTAATACATACACTGAAGCCGTGACTAAATTGTGATAATTATTGCATGAATAATTACACATGTCCTAAACTTGTCGTGTTCAAGGTTGATCATTTCTGATTGATCCATTTTATTTTTATTTGTTAATTTCCATCTACAACAAAGAATTAGAGTGTTGCTAAATCATTTATCATTTTTGAATATTATCTTCATCGTCATCACAAATAGCCACAGTTGAAGGTTTGATACACCGTTCAATTCATTATGACCTGACAGAAAAACCAAAACATGTTTAAAAAAACATCTTCTCAATCACTTGTCATCAACATCATCATTATCACAAAAGAAATTTGTCTTTTTTTTTCCTATTCGATACCGACCACAACATCACAAAAAGAAAAGCAAGTTGAGTTATACATTTCAAATCAATTTTTATTTAATAAGCACATAATAGGGTACTTTTGGAAGCAAGGGGGAGATCAATCAGTCAACTAATTGGGAGTTTTATAATCTTTTTTTTTTTCCATCATTTTTTCGCAAGTTTAATTTTTTATCACAATTTCTCATTCAAATTTTATTTATCACACCATCTAAATCATTTATTCACATCATCACAAAACTTGCACTCAACTTGATCAAAAACAAAAGCCATGTCATAAATTGTTATGACACGAGGTTGAAAAAATACAGAGGGATATGATGCCATCACCACCTTACATATTTATAGATGTGTGTGACTTGCTGTTCATCTATTTGCTGTTAGCTATTATTGCTGCCGGTAAACTCAAGAATCCAGTTCCGGCTACCTCGACCACTTAAAATCAAGTTTAAAGTAATTTGCAATTTCATTATCTTTAATTTTGGATTTTTTGTTTTGTTTTATTGTTTATTTGTTCCAAGTTTTTACCACCACAACTTATCATTTATCTCAGTTTATTTGTTTTTGGTTTTTTTTATTGCTCTTTATTCAAATAGTTACAAAGGCGTTTTCATTCTTTTAATCTCATCATGCTTACAGCATTTGGCTGTTGTTGTAAAGTTTAAATCAAGGAAAATTTCCTGTGATACGGTTATGTTTTTCTTTTGTTATAAGTAATTAGTTAAACTGGGACAACGACATCATTGCACCGCTAATAGAGATTCTATCCCAACAACCTGTTCAATTTCATATATTTCATTTTATATTTATATAACCATTCACCAAATTCAAAAAGAAAAAAATTCAGCTTCTCCTTCTTTCCCCCATGTTCCCCACCACTTTTTGAAGATATCATTTTCTTCTATGCGATTCAAAAAAATTTGGATCATATGTAACCTTTTTCATTACAATGGTTTTTCCTCAACAAAATTTGACACATTGCGGGATGAGGGTGTGAAATGTATTCATCTTTGAACCTGTATGGTTTCTCCAGGTTCATACAGATTGCAGCTTGACTATCTGCCTATACGTTCATGCCAGACTTGTTATCATCATCTACAACAAACAATTGAACAATAAGGCAAAGACTTCATCAGTTTTTCGTTCATATATATAAAACTAACTAAAATTTGTGAGATCTGAAATAATGACGCAATCTAAAATGGGAGCACGGTACCGTCATAATTGACAAACGTACCATTGAACTTGTCAACGCTCAACTCAGCAATAGGTCCAGTCAACATCATTTCAATACTCTTTTCCGCAGTCAACACACCCCAATGGCTCTTAACGTCATCGTTATCACCACCAAATGCAGCCTTCAATGCAGCTTGTCCCATATCGGTGTAAACAAAACCCGGTTGTATTGAGCAAACGGAAAATCCGAGCGGCTTCAATTCAACACTAATCGATTTCATAATGTAGTTCAAAGCCAGTTTGGAACTACCGTACAGGGTCATCAATGGATCAAAAACATATCCACCAAAGGAACCTCCAAGAGCACCAATGAATACAATCTTTTTCACTTTTGATTGTAACATGTGTGGTTGAACAACTTGGTATACGGCCAATTGTGAAATGGTGTTCACATTCAAATGATCTCTAAGACTTTGAATCTTGGTCTTGAGAGGAGGCTCATAGTCAACAGAGATACCGTGGTTGGCAATGTAGACGTCGATAGGTTTTCCCAATTTGGTCAATTCTTCATCAAATGACTTGTAACTCAGCTCATTGTTAGCTTCCATTTCAAAAACTGCAACATTGGATCTTTCTTCAGCCAATTTAGTCAATTTGGATGGTTTAGCCTTGGATCTTGTAGTACCAATGACAAAGTTGTCTGGGTTAGCAGAGAGTTGGTTCACAAACTCAAAACCAATACCACGGTTAGCTCCGGTAATCAAGTAAGTGGTGGTGGTCATTTTAGTTTTTCAAAAGTGGGCAGTAATTTGAATTTGGATGATGAATTGTTAAATAGTTTATTGAGTCAAATACCTTGATATCTTTAATTCTTATACCTCTGAGGTGTCCAGTGAATTGTCAATATGATTTATTATTGCTATTAGTAATCAGCCGTGATTTTGTCAGAGCAGAATAATAATAAAATACATTAACAATTAATCACCGACATCTTTTATAAATTTCAGTCAAATTTAGCATCGTAGTGTACTCAACTACTAAATGGAGCCAGACCAGTTCTAAAATCCGAAATGCAAAATCAGGCACGGCAGAGAAAATGCAAGCGCAAAAACACGGAAAGCTCCTAGTTGAGCCGATGAGGTAGCTAGCCAAGTCAGTGAAAGCCGCAGTTGAAAGGAATGTTCATATTTCATATCATGTTGAAGAACTAATCATCGACTTGGGTTCACTTGGGGGCAAAATTTGGAGATTAGCAAACGAAAAAAAAAAGTAAATTCGCTAGTCAGATCAGTCAACTTAGCCAATTAGTTTAATTTATTAGCTGCATCTCACGACATTTTGAGCTCGACTGGATCTCAAAGCTTTTCAATGGCTACATATTTGATCACGGGTGCTAACCGTGGTATTGGTTTTGAGTTTGTGAACCAACTCTCTGCTAACCCAGACAACTTTGTCATTGGTACTACAAGATCCAAGGCTAAGCCATCCAAATTGACTAAATTGGCTGAAGAAAGATCCAATGTTGCAGTTTTTGAAATGGAAGCTAACAATGAGCTGAGTTACAGGTCATTTGATGAAGAATTGACCAAATTGGGAAAACCTATCGACGTCTACATTGCCAACCACGGTATCTCTGTTGACTATGAGCCTCCATTAAAAACAAGCAACAAAAGCGTTATCGATCATTTTAAAATCAACACTATCTCTCACTTGGACCTTTACAAGATCGTTCAGCCACATATGTTGCAATCTAAAATCAAGAAGATTATCTTCATCGATAGCATTGGTGGATCTATCCAAGGTTTCAACTATGATCCATGTGCTACAGCGTATGGAATGTCGAAACTGGCATTAAACTATTTGATGAAGTCAATCCAAGCTGAATTGAGACCACAGAAATTCGCAGTAATGTCGATACACCCTGGTTTCGTTGCTTCAGATATGGGGGTGCATGCCTTGAATGATTCATTCGGTGGTGACCTAGAGGATGTGAGAGAAAAATTAGGCGTTATTACACCGGTTCAAAGTGTGGAAATGATGTTGAAGCCAATTGCAGAATTGAGTTTTGATACGTTCAATGGCCATTTCTTGAATAATGATGGAACTGAATTGCCCTTTTGAATAGAGAGTATTTCGAATATCCGAATTTGTAGCTTTGTTAGTCAGTGCACGAATAAAGTGCTGACTAAAGAAATTTAAGTTTACGTGCGAATGAATCTAAGTATATATATATACATAAATTGTGAAAGAAATCCTCTGGACTGTTGAAAGGTTTTATCCAATTAAGTCATTCTTATTGTCTTCATCATAATATAAGCATGGTCAATTACTTGGTAACAGGAGCAAATCGTGGTATCGGTTTTAGTTTTGTCGATCAACTCTCGACCAAACCTGATAATTATGTCATTGCCACATGCAGATCCAAATCCAGAGCAACAGATTTAGTCAGTTTGGCTGAGACTAGAAAAAATATTACCATAGTTGAGGTTGAAGCTAACAACGAACTGACATATAAGACATTTGCTGCTGACTTGAACAAATTGGGTAAAGTTATTGATGTTTATATTGCCAATCACGGTATCTCCAAAAACTATCAACCGCCTTTGAAGACCTCGACCCAAAGTGTTCTTGACCATTTCAACATCAATGTTGTCTCCCATTTGGACTTCTACAAGATTGTTCAACCACTCATGGTTGAATCAACGATCAAAAAAATTGTTTTTATTGGAAGTTTCGCCGGATCCATCTCCGGATTCGTCTACGACCCAATCATCACCGCCTACGGAATGTCCAAGCTGGCTTTGAACTACTTGATGAGATCGATTCACGCTGAATTGAAACCTCAAGGATTTGCCGTGATGTCGATCCATCCTGGGTTCGTGAGTTCCGAGATGGGTAAAGAAGCTTTAAAAGATTCCTTCGATGGAGATATAGAAGAAGTCAAGGAGAAATATGGTATTTTGACTCCCGACGAGACGGTATCCTTGATGTTGAAGCAGATCGATGAATTGAGCTTTGAAAAGCATAATGGTCATTTTCTCAACAACGATGGTACTGATATTCCTTTTTGAAACCTGAGGAGTCTTGTTGTATTCATTTTTTTAATAGAAAGTGCACCAGATGCAATTTATTTTGTTACAGTCCAACAAATGAAGAAGACTATGACCACTACAATGGAGTCCATGAGTTTTCTCGTTCTCTAATTTTTTAGCTCTTATATATACTTATTCATATACTTATTCATATAAAAATAAAATTGATCGGGCCAAATGCATTCACCCGAAACTCATACATCTGACCTACAAAAACTGCATTCTTTTAGAAAGGAATGTCCTCACCCTTGTTACCAATCATATGGCCGCTGAATTCCTTGAAGTCAGGCTTTGCCAATAAATTCAACATACGGGAGACAGTTTCCTCTGGCTCTACAGCATCAAATGACTTGAGCATTTCTTGAGTAAGGCCTAATTTGGCAATGGCACCTTTACCCATATCGGCGGTGACAAATCCAGGATGGAACGAGACAACAGTGAAGCCTTCTGATTTTAAATCACCGCTTAATTGTTTCATGATATAGTTCAATGCCAGCTTTGACACCCCATAAGCTGTAACGGGAGGAAATCTTTCTTGTCCCAGACACATTGTAGTCGACCCACCAGCACTCGAAATGAAAGTGATTTGCTTAATGCTAGATTTCTTCATATAAGGGTAAACAATTTTTACAATATCAGCGTTGGAGACTGCATTGACAGCGAAATGCTCATTAAATGATTCTGCGGGAGTGTCCACGACTGCGGCGCCATCCTTTGCAATTCCATGGTTACCTATAAAGACATCAATCGTTTTGTTTAAGTCTTTCAACTTTTCTGCAAATGGTGCATAGGTGATAGCATTTCCTGCTTCCAATTCTAAAATGATGATATTGCCTCTTGATTCAGCCAATTTTGACAACTCAGACGCATTTTTGAGTGATCTGACAGTACCGATGATGGTGTTTTCTTTGATCGAGGACAATTGTTCAACGAAGTGGTATCCAATACCACGGTTTGTTCCGGTGATGAGATAAGTAGCCATGATGATTTATGCTGAGTGATGCTGTGGGCTAAACAAACTGCTCTAGCTCCGAGACATGGCTCTTTTAAATGCTTGACTGAACCATTTGGCCCTATCTGAGATCAAAAGGTTTAATTATCTAGCGCTCGTTTTTACTGTGTAATTAAAGTTGGAAACGAAGCTTAATTTTATCGTACTGAACTTTACGCTTAACTTAATTTATCATTTTAATAGCAGCGCGCATGATTTAAATTATAGAGTGCTCCCCATATTGTCGTTTTCGTTCAAAACAATTTACGCTTAAAAACGATGCGTCTGTCAAAATGAGAGAAAGATACAAACGAGATTTCTTGAAGCAAGTATTACGTAAACCTTATCACTCCTTGGTATCTTTTAACAAGATCAAGTCTCCTCAATGTCATCTTAGATAGCTCCATGAAGTTCAATGTCATACTCATCAGTTTGAAGCACAACACTTCGCTTTTTTCTAGTCATGAATAACATAGGAGCTTAAACTCAAGCCTTAATAGAAATTATCGATTCAAAGTATTTTTTTTAAAGATACCGAACAAAAAGATGAACAATTATTTAGTCAAATAAAGAAAAAGGGTCACATTTATTTCACAAGCTTCAGAGTAACCGGGTCACATATGTTTCACAAGCTTCAGAGTAACTGATATTATTTCAGAAAGGGATGTCTTCTCCAGTAAAGCTGAGGAAGTGACCATTGAATTCTTCCAATCCGGATTTTTGGATCACCTCTAATAAGCGTGAGACAGACTGCTCTGGAGTCAAAGCACCGAACACCAGAACTTGATCTTCAGTTAAACCCCATCCACGGATGACAGCATTTCCCATATCGGTGGTGACCATTCCCGGATGAAGTGAGATAACAGTAAAACCTTCTGGCTTCAAATCACCGCTCATTTGCTTCATGATGTAATTTAATGCCAGTTTAGATGCACCATAAGCAGTGGCAGCTGGGAAGCCTGAAGTTGCCGGATAGACAGTAATGGATCCTGCATTACTTGAAATGAAAAAAATCTTCTTTATGGAAGATTCCTTCATATGAGGACGAACAGTTTTCAAAATTTCCACATTTGAAAAGGTATTAATATCCATATGTCTCATATATGAATCTCTCGTAGTTTCCAAAGCTGCTGCTGCATCAAGATCCAGTATGCCATGAACTCCAATGTAGATGTCAATAGTCTTTTTCAAAGCATTCAAATTTTCTGCGAATGGTGCATAAGTGGCTTCATTGCCAGCTTCCCATTCTAAAATGGTAATATTCTTCCTTGCTTCAGCCACTTTTGACAATTCAGATGCATTTTTAAGTGATCTAACAGTAGCAATGATGGTATTATCTTTATTAGAAGACAATTGTTCAACAAATTGGTAGCCAATACCACGGTTTGTTCCGGTGATGAGATAAGTCGTCATAATTTGAGTTTGAATAGCTCTTTGGCAATGGAAAACTTTTTAGCAATGCCTGAAGGGGATTCATAGGAGAGGTTTTATATGAATGATTTTTCAATTGGATCAAGATTCAAAAGAGTTAAAAGGATCAAGTTGGCGTATTCGTATTGTGTTGTCTAATTTTTTCCTGATATAATGATATCTGATCTATTAATGCTTAATTTATAGTTAAACGAGCAACACCAATAAATAATCTGCTATCGCACCTTCGATCTTTTTAACTACAGATTTCTACATCGCAATCTCGTATACTGTCCCGAAAATGTCACATGGAGAGATGTTACACTAAGTAAATATTTTTTTGATATACAAGTTCAATTTGTTTTGCGAATAAACCACATGCTTTCAAACCGAACAGGCCGAAGTAGTTTAAATGATCATACAGAAAGCCGAAATCTCTCTGCCACACTACACTAAATCGGTAAGTCCTGCTTCACTTTTATTGTTGACGACCAAATTGCCAAATTTTCGGTTGACTTCATTAATTTTAAAGATTTCAGAACAGGTGACTTTGTAAGCTTTTACTAAATTAAGTGTTCAAAGATGCGATACATTAATTTGTAAGAGAGTTTTGAACCAAATTATTTGATTCTTCACAGAATAATTTCATCGGCGAAGAGATCTATTTCACTCCCACCAGAGAAATGGTGAGCCTTATTTTACAAACAAAGACAGATAATACCGTTACCCCAAAGTGAACCTTGCCCAGTTGAATTCAATTGAGATTCGTAGAAAGTAAGTAATGTTTCATTTTGATTCTTGGTTGCTTGAAGACAAGAGGTGTGTTTATGAAATCTAGTCTATGAACAAAGTGAATGTGAAATATAAGCCTAATTTAATCATAGCGGAAGAACTGCTCCATCATACGATACAAAACAACCATTATATCTAAATGGGGTCAAATTATGAATGACCCGTAGCATTCCAGTAACACAATGCTCTGGAGTTATCACACCGTACAACATTTTGATCTGACTCGAAGTTCCAAATCTCTCTCTTAAAGCTTGATTACCCATATCTGTACTTACAAATCCGGGATTCAATGACATGACAGCAAATCCATCTGGTGTCAATTCCGCACTGAGTGATTTCATCAAGTAATTCAACATCAATTTAGACATTCCATAGGCTGTTCTCAAGAAATCAAATGGATATCCATTGATGGAACCTGCTATACTTGACAAAACAACAATTTTCTTATACAGGGACTCTTTCATGTATGGATGACAGATTTTGATCAAGTCGAGGTTCGATATCACATTTGTATTCAAGTGCTTCAACAACATATCACCTGTGGTCTGTAAAGGCGGTAAAAGATCCTCAGCAATCCCGTGATTGCCTATATAAACGTCTATGGTTTTGTTCAATTTTTTTAACTCAGTGGCGAATGACTCATGACTCAATTCATTGCCTGCCTCTAATTGAATGAATTTGATATTAGGTCTTGCATCGCATAACGAAATTAATTTGTCGCTAGTAGCTGGAGAACGAGCTGTGGCAATTACATAGTTGTTCGGATCTGAAGATATTTGTTTGACAAATTCTAATCCTAAGCCACGACTACTACCCGTCACTATGTATGTCGACATTATATTGATATGTGTAATTGTGTTTTGATAAATTGATTAGTCAATTTTTCTTTTTTTGTTTGACACAAGCACCAAAACTGACTTTCTACAAACCCATATCAGGTAGGTGAACGTAAGAATGTAGGAGAAATAAGAACAGAGAGCATTCAATGGTTGAAGCAGAAACTGCTTGAACCATTTAATGAGACTCGAGAAAAGGACATCAAGGATTAAGAGTTCAGCGTGCTTAGATAGGATACGTCATACATGCTTCAGAGGTTCTCAGTATAAGCTGATAAAACAGATGTAGCCGGAGATGATTGTTCTCGACTATCTCATATGAAGGCAATCACTATTTAAAAACTGCGTAGGAAACTCTCGGGGAAAGCAATAAATCCATTGAAGTTTCAAAAACAAAGACAAATATCATTCAAATAACATTAGACCTATTGGTGCAAAAGTTGATCCTGACACGTCAGGCAAAATATTCTAGCTTGAAATAGCGCTTATGCAATAACAGATGTCTAGTAATATTTTTATAGTCAAAAAAGCTGAGGACTGGGGACTCGCTAACGTACTCCAATAAGACCAGCCAGAGATATAAGCAACGTTCAGTTGGCTTGACCATGATTCGAGATTATTATCATACTGGCAAGAAGTTATTTTGTACTTTATTGAGTCCCAAGATTGTCAATATATGACAACTTCGACTACCTTAATGATCATCTTCAGCATATATGCAGGATTAAACCTGACGAGCCAGCTGTTGGTACTCAGCCTATGAATATCTCAAGTTGACATTGAGCTCCGTTTTGTGACAGTAACTTGAAGGCAATGCCCCCGCAAACTTTCTATTACATCCAAACCGATGATTACGGAGACTCTGAATCACCAATTCAGCCTTCTTGATGAGAAAGAGGCCAAGAGACTTAAACAGGGCCTTGGAGCCAGTTGTTCAGGGGCTCATGTAAGCATCATTAGCATAGTTCAATAAGAGGCATGTTGATGACGATGTGTAATAATCATCTCGAAGTAGCAGTTAAATCCGCGGTTAGATCAGCGCATTGAGTGTTTCGAATGCACTCAAAAATAAGCAAAGCTCGAGGATTCAAGATGTTAAAAGGATAAGGCTATATTTTTTGCTTCCTTGAAGTTTGAACGAAAATCAGCCAAGTTGTCCTAGGAATTAAGGTCAAAACTCCATAAAATTATTTTTTGCACACTTCAGCCAACAATTTCAATTATGCCCATCACACGTGTAAACACGGAGAAGTTGGATGATCGCAGAAGGCCAGCTACAATTGTTTTGAATACGCGGATAATTGGCAATTGACGGTTGAACATAATGCGAACCCATGTCAGATAGAAGTAATATGGGCTATGTGAAGTGCGGAGGATACACAGATAAAACGTGATTGTAAGAGGGATCAGCAGTTTTTGATCTCACATTGATATATAAAGGAATGGGACGGACGTTCGCACCCACTTTAATTCAATACAAGAAAGTACAAATAGAATTAAAAAAATATGATCACTTACCTTATAACAGGAACCAATAGAGGACTAGGCTTTGAATTTGTCAGGACTTTGTCAGAAGATCCGAACAATTTTGTCATTGGCACAGTAAGATCAACTAATAATGCTACAGAGTTGATGAAATTGGCTCAATCAAGATCAAATATAGCTGTCTTGGAAATGGAAGGAGGTAATGAATCCACTTACGGTACTTTCAGTGAGAAGTTGAAAGAATTGAACAGAACAATCGATGTCTACATCGCAAATCATGGCTATTTGGGACCCTTATTCCCACTTCTTGAAACAAGCTCCGAATCATTATCCAAACACTTGAATATCAACGTCATATCACATGTGAACATCGTCAAATTGGTTTATCCTCATATGACCCAATCCAATGTGAAGAAAATTGTTTTCATCTCCAGTATTGCTGGCTGCACGACTCTGTACCCAATGGATCCACCTCTAACGGCATACGGTGTAACGAAGCTGGCTTTGAATTATCTTATGAGACAATTAAGTGTTGAATTGAAGTCTCAAAAGTTCACCGTTTGGTCAATGCATCCTGGATTAGTTGCTACGGATATGGGAACTGGTCTTGTCAACAGTTTTGGTGAAAGAAAAGAGGAATTGATCAAGGCTTATCAACCAATCTCACCAGAAGAAAGCATTGGCGATATGGTTGGCATAATTGGAAAACTGGATTTTGACACTTTCAATGGATGCTTTATTAGCAATAAAGGTGACTTTCTTCCATTTTGATCAATCATGCAATTGTGTTTTGTCTTTTAAAATATCTATTTTGTTGTTATATATACAGGAACAAGTTAGTCCTGGAACTAGATAATAAAGTATATCAATAAAGCTAGTTAATTTTAACACATTCGGATGCCAAGCAAGAGACTTCATCCTCCACTTTACTTCGATAACTCTATCGATTTATTAAGTTGTTCATCTTGTTGAGATGTGTTATAGCCTATAATACTAAGTCAGTTTTCTTCCGAAGTAAAAAATTGAATGATAAAGTGAAAACCGATCCATGATTCTTTTAAACAAATAAGTACAAGCACTAATGGTGGTATCTTATTTTTCATATATCAAAGTCTAGGACGGACAGGATCAGCAGTAAATGACGGTTGAAGTGAGAACCGAATCAGTATTCATGGTTTGGCGTTTGCGATTGGTATCAACTCTGCATCTATAATGTTCAAGTAACAGCACCTGGCAGATACCAATACTCAATATAATACACTTGGTTTTTGATCTTCACTTAAATCTTCCAAGAAGACAGATCTTTGTACTGATTTCTCCGTTACTGGCAAAATTAATCTGTATGCATCATGAGTATTTAAATAATACCTGTACAATCTTTTCACCCTTATAAAGCCAAAATTTTCATACAATTTCAACAGATTGATGTTCACCACCTCTGTTTCTAACATTATTTCATCGCAATTTTGCAGTATCATGGTATCAATATTCAAGTCGATGAGTTTTTTAGCAATTCCATTCGATCTGTACTTCTCTAAAATAGTCAACATACCAATATATCCTCTAATTTTCTTCATCCTATGAGATTCTATTTTAGATATTATCACACCGATGATTTCATTTGTACTTGTTAAACGTGCAACGTGGCATAGTTGGGGCCAATTATTGATGAAGAAACGAAAGACGTATATCGAGTATGGCTCACTGAGATTGGCATTGACGAGGTCCATTATTGTTTGAAAATCACCATTGTCTGGCTCTTTGAATTCGAATGGGGAATATAGCACTTCATTTGGAGCAAGCTTGACTATGTTAACCATCAGACGAGTGTATGTTGTATATATATATAGATTCTTATATAGTTGTATCAATCGAACCACGATTTGAGGCTTTCTTTCTCCCTTGTGTGATTTTTTTTTTTTAAACTTTTCAAATTTTCGTACTTAAAAACTACACCAGTACAAAATCAAAATCAAAGCTCCAAATTTTCCTCCTTTGCGTCTACCAAATACCAGCTTACACCAACTGATAATTTGTAAGGGTTTGAAAGTTCATTATTGAGATTCTCTTCTGTGATCTTGAATTCTTCAATGTTCAAAATACGCGCAACAAGCCAATCTCTACTACTCAAATCAATGTACTCTGTATGATCATCGTTCAGTGAGTTCCTCAAGAAGAAATGCGGGGCGCCCAAATTGAATGCGGCCCATTGCTTAGTTGTGGAATTTCCCTTATTAAACTCTTCAGTCGTTGGTAAGAATAATACGAGGTCGTTTATTTGAAAATGCCTGATTGATATCTTTGATTTGGATAATAATGACAAATTCTCAAGTTCAATCTTTTGTGCAGATGACTCTTTCTGAAATTTTCTTGCTAAATTTTCAACATCTTTAAACCTCTTGGTGACACTGTTAATCAACAAGTCATCACCAGTCTCCAAAGATTTGAGAAAGGCTTGGTAACTATGCTCAAAATTGTCATTACTGAACTTGTGTATCAACGCTTTGGAGTGAATGTCTAACTCTGTGATACTATTATACTCAATTGACTCCGAGTCATAAACTGGTGATGACTCTCTAACCATTTCCTTCACGGAAGTAGTTTCATTTTCAATTGACAAATCAGTCCAATAGAGACTCTTCTCTACTTGCATGATGACATCAGAGTTGATTCGTTGCTTCACATCTTTGTTTTTCTTCAATCCCTTGACTCGGATGATCTTTCTCTCGCCATTCTCATCTATCAACAATAAACCAATGGATTCTAAAACAACGCAACATGTGGAAAAATCAATGTACACTTTTTGACTCAATTCCTTCAATTTGAGGTACATAGAATCAACAACACCAGATAAACTTTCAATCACTTGATTTTTGTCATGAATAACTTCATTGAACTTAAGATTTTGACAAATGTAATCATCTTTTGCAATTTGTAACTGTTCCAAATCGAGCTTCAAGTCTTGAATTTGCTTCAAGTGGAAGTTGCTCTCCTCCTCATGATCCTTTCTCAATGATGACATATTCTCAATCAAATCTTTCTTCATTGAGTTAACATCATGATAATTTTGTTCCAACTTGGAAATTTCATCAGTATATTTTTGCTTCATTTCCTCATAATCATGGCTCATTCTCTGGAGCTCTCCTCTAGCGGTTTCCAAATCAGCTTTTGTGTCTCGTAAATCAGCGGATAGTTTCTGCACCTCAGATTCGTTATTTGTCAGCTCCTTTTCCAGCAATTGAATTTTTAATTGCTCAATTTCAGTTTTTAACATTTTATTCTCTTCTGTCAATTGATCCATTGATGTGTTTTGATTTGCATTTTCGTGAATATCCGAAACGGGACTTCCTGAGTTAAAGTTTCGATTATGTGGAAGCGCTATATGTTGCCTGCTGCGCTCTGCAGCTATCACATTTGCACCATCGTTTAAAGTTCCATTATTCAATGGGTTTAAATTCCTAGCAATACCCGAAGACTGAAATTGCTGATTGAAATGCAAAAATTGCTGCTGATGAAGCAAGTTTTCCAATTTCTTTACCCTGCTCTCATAGCCTTTTATGATGGCAGCTTCACCATTATCACCTAGTTCTGGTGACTTAGAAGGAGATTTCAGCTCCATTCCCAATTCTATGTTAAGCCCATCTATTTCATAGTGCTTCAAAAACTTTCTATAAAACTTCATAAAGTTTTCATCATTCAGGTCATATGTTGCATCAGTACCGAATCCACAATCAAAGATATATTTGTCCAATCTGTCCGGAACTAAGCTTCCAGGCATCACTTCCCTGAGCTTTTTTATGTAGCTTTCAACTTCTCTGAAATTGGTGACTTGAATATCCAGCCAAACGTTGGAGTTTTGCAGTGAGTCATTCAAATGATTAGTGTTAAGATTATTGATGAAATTAGTCAATGCTTTGCTGTTGAGATTTTTATTGGCAGTGGTATCAATGACCACCTTGTTGTTGTTTTTAGTTTCAAACAAAAGTTGCAGATGTGCCATATGATCCTCAACAAAGTCTTCTTTTTTCAAAGATCCCAAGTAATCCCGGTAATGGTTCAATAGCCCAGCTTTGTTGTTCATATCTCCATTCACTGAACCATTTCCAAGAATTCTGTTGACCCATTTTGATCTGGAGTTGGCCTCCAAAAACTGAATTGTTTCGAAAATTTCATTTGTTTTGAAACAGATTTTCCTGAAATTTTGAAACCATCTGTAATTTTTGTATTTGGAGACTATTAACAAACCAAAAATCAAAGGTAGATCCACAACAATTGTGAGCATAGACTCTGAGCTTTGCAATGAAGTAAGCCTAGGATGTAAGTCATTTGTTATCAGTTTTTGAGTGTTTATTAAGTTGATTTGGATTTTGGCAACATCCAGGAATAAGCTGTCTAGAAGAATATGTTGTAACTCAAATTTGCTTTTCTGAAGCCTGATTTGGGTATTATACCACTGATTAGAAATCTCAACGATCTCTGGAATCAAATCCTCAAGATGGTGATCATGACAAGCCTTGACATTAGCGATTTCAAGTGTATCAGGTGGAGGCAAGTCATTGACATCATCGATGATTTCCTGCACTAATGATTGTAGCTTGAGAAACTGAGAGCTTCGTATATCATCAGTACTAAACTTTTGAGTGGTTTCTGAGTGGTATCTTTCTCCTAAAACACGGCATTCTTTTTCTAACCTGGATTTCTCATTTTGGATCTCGTTAGTAATCCTGTAGCTCAAGGATTGAAGCAATTCATCTGCCTCCAATGCCTTGATAGAGGCCTCTTTTGAAATTTTTGAAAGCTCCGCTTTGTTGATAGAGTTTGCAAGATTTATTTTCAATCCTGCAAGTGGGAATGTGATCTTCTTCAAAATGGAGAAATGCTCCTCCCATGAAGAAGTCAATGAATGCAGTTTCAAACTTGCAAGGTATTCGACAGATCCTTTCAAATTTTTTTGAAGAGTCTGAGTGCTCAAACTCAAATATTGAAGCAAAACGTTTAGCGATCTCAACATAACATCAATGGATTCATCCTCTTCTTCTTTCAAACTTGTTTCAGTTGCCTTTCTCACATCCGATAATAATGCGGCAGCCCAACCAGAATTTCTTTTCAAAGCGTTTATGCATCCTCTGAGATTGGTAGCATCAAATCCTTCGTACGTCAATAGAGGTGATTCCACGGGTCTAGATAACACCAGAGAGTCACTTGATCTTAATTTTTCATATAGTTCCAGCCTGCTGTGATCATTTAAATTAAAACAGTTTCTGTCAAACACGTAAATCTCATCGATTTGATCATGTAGAATCATGGAGAACTTTAACTTTATCCCAAAGGGTGTCAAGATGAAAAGCATATTTGCTGGTATGTTAAAGCATGATGATATATATTCCTTGAGAGTGTCTAACGAATTGAAGTTGAAAGAATTGACAACCACTTTTTTCCCTGTCAAGGAATTGAGAATGGATAATGATGGCAATGAAGGTTGATGTATTGGCGGCGATGACAAGTTTGATAAAAACTGTGACGAATAGAGTCTATCTTTATCAGATTTGACGGAACCCATCTCACCAGTGATCGAATAGTTTTCTATTGTTAAATCAAATTCTCGTTTAAAAAGTAAACTCAAACTATCATCGTATGTTTCACAGAACAACTTTCATAGAACTCCCAATTTTGCCTTCAATACAACTTCAAGATCCCTTGTATGGAATTAGATATTGTATTAGTTTAGCAGATTGCTGTGATAGCTATAGAAATGAGCTCAAATGAAGAACACAACAAAACGCGAAATAGTATTGGTATCCTCAACTGAGAGAGGATCGTGATTTATAGCGGTGTATCGATATTTTGAAGCCGTTAGCAATACGACTAATCACTCTTTTATATTCAATCTCACTCTTTTCTGTGTGTTAAGAAATAACAGAAACAATAACAATTTACCGAATGGGGGAAATACCATAACAGGAAGTTATAAATGGTGTATGATAAATGGGAATCCACATCACCAAGGCTTGATGAACCCCAAGACTATTTTACCATATGGCAAAGGTAATTTTGCCATAGTTGTCGTCCTACAACTTCGGGCAACATGATTTCCGTAAAATGGAGTCTATCAACTCCATATACAATGATCTCAATACACATCTTTCTTACCGTCTCTCACCTGGTAGAGCTTATCACATGAAGAATGATATCAAGGAGTGAGCTGCCAATGAAATCTTATAAATAAATTCAAATATGATTTGTCAAAGTGTGAAAGGCTGCAAATGGGACCGGATTTAAAACCTTGCATACTTGGTACAGCACTAAATCGTTGAACGACGATTTATTCATACCTTGGGTATATAAAGGGAAGCGTATTATTGTTATTACTTAAGATGTGCGGGTGTGAACAAGAGAATAAAGACACAGTCTGTCAGTAGGCATATATGAGAAACGAGTTATCGACTCGACAACTACTAATTATCGAGATTTTCCAGATCGTTTCTTAGATTGAAAAATAATCAAATATCCCGTGATATAAAATCTAATCTCACTATTATCTACTTCCTTATTGTATCTCGGCCGGCTCTAAAGAAATGTAATGATTTGATGAGCCTGTCGGAGGCGCAAAAAGAAAAAAAAATAAATAAAAAAATTAAGTTCCGATTGTTACGATTTATAAACAAAATTTGTTTACTACATCACTATTCATTTCGAAAGATTATCATCAAACACTAAGTTTTATCAAATTTATTAAAGATGGGTGTCAAGAAATTATTTGGTATGAAGCCCCCTGAAGAGGAAACTTTGGAAGAGAATAGAGAAAACCTCAATGCCATGGGTGTTCCGGTAAAATCCAGATCGAGATGGAAGAAGTCCTCCAAGTTTGACGCTTTTAACCAGTATGCCAGGGATAAGAGTAAATCCAAAGAGTTCAAGCCTGTAGTTGCAAATGCTCCTATGAGCCCACCAGTTTCACCTCCACAGGGAGATCAACCTCAAATGCAATCGATAAATCCATACGCAAACATGGGCTATGACCAGCCTTCGGCAAGTTCAAATCCAAGTCCATATCTCAGCCAGTCTAGCCCATATTCAGAAGATGATTATGGAATTCCATATACGAAGTCAAGCTCGCAACCAAGCTCGCAACCAAGCTCACAACCGAGTTCACAACCGAGTTCGCAACCGGGCTCCCGTGTTCATTCAAGCAGCTCCAAATCAAACCCATACCTGCGTCAACCAAGCCCAATTGAGAGTATAAAAAGTCATGCTTTATATCCTGAAACATCGTTGGATCGTACTCACAGCATTGCTCAATCGTCACGTCAACAATGGAGCCCACCGATCACTCCTATTTCCAGACAGCATAGTACTTTTTCCAATGATCATAGCCGTGACCACAGTACAAGTAGTGATAGTTATGCTGCACCATCGATGAGTAATAACACACTTTTGAATCCATATATGGCTAGAAGATCCACCATGAGCTCAGGAGCATCAATGAGATCTACCTCTCGTAGAGTTTCTTCGGCCAATAAAGTAGATCCTAATTTGGAACAAGCAAAACACGCTTTGTTTCAGACCCATGATGCCTCAGATACGGCCAGTACTATTGGTCTGCATAATTTGTACGCTGAAGAGACTCCAGAAGAGGATGAAGATTTAAATGCCGTTCCAGATTACGCTGGAAGTATTCGTCGTTCAAACACACACTATGAACCAAGCATTAGACCAATGAAGACAAACTACGAACCAAGCATTAGACCTACAAAGACAAACTACGAACCAAGCATTAGACCTACAAAGACAAACTACGAACCAAGCATCAGATCATCGAGAACTAATTACGATCCAAGTCTTGAACAAACTCAAACATTACAAAAGTATCAATCTAGTGCAGGGCTGGATTATTCACAGTATGAAGAGGAAAGTTTAGCACAAACCTATCAGGGATATGAACCAACAATCGATCTCAACGAGGAGCCAATATTAGAAGAGGAATATGAAGAACATGAAGAACCCGTTCATACGTTTGATTTCGAAGCTGCAAAACAGCAACAAATGGAACAAGAGCAACAGGAAGAAGATGAAGAAGTTGATAGAATCAAACAAGAGATCAAATTCACCAAACAACAATCTGTTGCTTCAACTAGAAATACACTGAGAATGGCAAGTGAAGCAGAGGCATCCGGACAAAACACATTGGGGATGTTGGGTGCTCAAAGTGAAAAATTATACGAGATTGAAAGGGATTTGTTATTGGCTAAAACTCAAAATGTTGTTGCCACCGATAAGGTTAAAGAAATGGCAAAATTGGATAGAAATTTCATGTTATTACACGTCACAAATCCGTTCAATTCAAAAAGAAGAATGCAAAAAATTGAAAATAAAATTAGAACTCAAAAGGCTGAGGACCGCCTGATTCAAGAGCATTTGAGATCCCAACAATATCAAGCAGAATCCAATCTTGCTTCAGGTTTGAGCGAAGCTGAAATTGCTAATTTGACTGAGTCACATTCTAGGCATGATATTGAACAGAGGTTGAGACTGGCTAAGAAGTACCAATTCGAGGAAGATGATGAGGACAATGATATGGAAATTGAAATCAGTAAAAATTTGGACTTTATTGAGAATTCTACCAAGAGGTTAAACGGTATGGCAAAAATCATAGGTAGAGAGGTAGACACTCAACAAAAGAGGTTGATTTCAGTTGAGGACAACACTGATGATTTGGACATGGAGATCCATTTGAACAATCATAGGTTAGGAGGAGTTATGAAATGATCTGGGTAGACGAAAAGAAAGGAGGGAAGAAACAGGCTCTTTATAATATTAATGCAAGACCAAGAAGAGCTGCAGTTTCATTTCCAGAAAAAGAACATGGTTTTTGATATTTTAGTAATAGGGACTTTGTTCCAATAATAGGTTTGTATATGGAAATACAACGAGAACATCACTTTAGAAGAAATGTAAATAGAGCACAACAGGTAAAAAGCTCACAATAGTTGCAAACATGTATACGCTGCAATCCTTGTTCAAAATCAACAGCTATGATAGATTTTTTTTTGCATAGTAATGAGACCACTCGTTACAGTTAATCACCAAAAAATGTTTCTCTCAGATGCCAAAAAATAGAGCAGCAAAAATACACGAACCGCCACAACTAATTGGGTTCTGATAAATTACTGAGAAAAATGTTTGTCTAGTATCAATCAATGTACATTTGCAATTGGCGGTGTTCTGTTGGGAGCTTTGGTGATGAAAAAATTATTCCAGACGCGCGTCAAAAAAAGATTAAAAATTAAAGAGTAGAACAAGATTCCAAAAACAACACTAAAATCATAACCTCTGGGTTTATTACAAGATGTCATTGTGGGTTGACAAGTACAGACCTAAAACTTTAGAGAAGTTGGACTATCATCATGAAATTTCTGACCGTTTGAAAGCTTTAGTAAGTTTGTGATGCAATTTTTTTATATTTTATTATTATATCTATATAATCTTCATCCACTAACATTTCTCGTCATGACAATCAGGCTGCATCGGGGGATTTTCCTCATCTATTAATATATGGCCCATCGGGAGCAGGGAAAAAGACAAGAGTATTGGCCACATTGAGGGAGCTATATGGTCCAGGAGTTGAGAAGCTAAAAATTGATATCAAAACTTTCGTCACACCAACGAATCGGAAGTTGGAGTTCAATGTTATATCGTCACCATATCATTTGGAGATCACTCCAAGTGACATGTTGAACAACGACAGAATTGTCATTCAGGACTTGTTAAAGGAAATAGCTCAGACACAATCGGTAGATTTTACCAATGTGACAAGTAACACAAAATCAACAAATAAAAAGAATAAGTTCAAAGTGGTGATTATAAACGAGGCAGAATTGCTAACGAGAGATGCTCAAGCTGCATTGAGACGTACTATGGAGAAGTATTCATCTAATATCAGATTGATCTTGATCTGTAATTCTACTTCTAACATAATCAGTCCCATCAAATCCAGAACTTTATTGGTTAGAGTCCCAGCACCTAAAATTGAGGAGATCATAATTTGCTTCAACAAAATTATTAAAAGAGAGGAATTGGCGAAGATATTACCAAAGGAGGAGATAGAGAGAAACTTGATTTTGGCCAAGATTGCTGATCTGTCGGAGCGAAATTTGAGAAAATCAATATTAATGCTTGAGTCCATGTACATGAATAACGATTCACTCACAGCGGAAACGCCAGTGATCCAGTTGGATTGGGAAGATGTTCTCAGAAACATGGCAGATTCGTTGATGACAACTAGGACGGTTGCCAAGGTGCTGCAATTGAGGTCGACTTTATACGAGTTGATAAGTCATTGCATCCCATCCAAGATCATTTTGCAAAAATTGGTGTATAACATTTGGGATAATTGTTCACTTGGCAAGTACAGGATTAAAAATATTGATTTGGTGAAATTGGATATTGTTGATGCTGGTGCGACTTTTGATGAAAGATTGAGTTTGGGAAGTAAGGAAATATTTCACCTTGAAGGGTTCGTCATTAGAGCTATGTATATCTTAGAGAAGGACTCAGTTAGTTAGGTTATATAAAGTCATTATCTTTATTGATTAATTTTATATATATTTACAAGTTCACTTCAATTTCTTCTACCGTTATAATCCTTATATTCGGGTAATTTCGACTTCAAAGCGTTCAAATATCTCTTTGTTGGGTTCTTTTTCAATTTCTCCAAGTAATTTGTCTCCTCAATTTCATTTGCAGTTTCTTTCAAGCTCACTCTCGGCAGGTCAGACTTCTTGACAAACTCAAAAACGCCAGGTAATTTGGCAGTTGCTCTTCTAAAAGCATCTCTTGCGATTTCTTCACGTATAGCACCACCACCAACTTCAAATACAATTTTCCCTGTTGCCACTCTTGCTGCCCAGTAATCAAAACCTCCTTTACCTTTACCCATACGGGTCTCGTTACCTTTCGTACAAACAGCAATGTTTGTGCATAATCTTCTATATAACTTTCCTCCAATAGGTCTCATCAGTCTCATTATGACAATGTCCGCTTCTTTAAGCTGGTTTGCAGACATCCTTGTACCCATAGACTTTAATCTAATACCAAATTCTCCAAATTTTAAGGTGGAACCCTTGATGGAGCCACCAGTTCTAACGGTGACTCTTCCTTTTTGCTTTTTGCCCACATGTTTATACCTAGGAGCCAACTCATGGGAAAATCTCTTACCAAGACTTTGAGCTAACCCAAAAGAAGGAACAGAAGGCAAGCGAAACCCTATTCTGCTCGACAAAAAGGACATGATGATCTCTTGCGATAATCGAATAGATGAACTTCTCCTATCACAACTTTCCTTTGATTTCAATTGAATTTTTTTTTTTCCGTTTTTCGTTGACTTTTTTTGTGTTCATCAACACACCGAAATTTGAAGTAGAAACATCCACCGAGAAGGAAAGTTTATCGTGATTTTTCAAGATGAACAAGCGTCTTTTCACATTCTTCAAAAGAGGCGTCAGTACTGTCACGGTGAGAAATAAGCAGTACAAGACTGACCAATGGACTAATGTGCCTCTGACAATACTACTGTTGACAGATCGGAAGTTACATCTTGATGAAAATCATCCAATTGGTATATTGAGAAATTTGATTGAAAAGAGGTTTGAATGTCTTGGGTACACATACTACAACAAATTTGAACCTGTCGTTTCTACCTATGAGAACTTTGACGTTCTAGAATTTCCCAAAGATCACCCAGGGCGGTCCAAATCCGATACTTATTACCTCAATGAGACAATGTTGTTGAGAACTCATACATCTGCACATGAACTGGAATGTTTCAAAAATTGTAAAACACCTGGATATTTTATAAGCGCAGATGTGTATAGGAGGGATGAGATTGACAGAACACATTACCCTGCATTCCATCAAATGGAAGGTGCCAGAATTTGGGAGAGAGGTACTGATTTTGAATCAAATATTTTGAGAGATATAAGCGAAATACCGAAAGTTGATTTGATAGTGAGTGATCCCGATCCACCATTTCATGAAACAAGGAACCCAAAACAGCCTCATTTAAGTGCAAGGGAAACAGAGCTAGTGAGCGTTCATTTGAAAAGAACAGTTGAATTGATGGTAAATGAGGTTTTCAACGAAGGAAAGAAAGCTGCTTTAGCGGCAGGTAACGTCGAGGAGGAATTATTCAAACAGCCTTTAAAAGTTAGATGGGTTGAAGCATATTTTCCTTGGACTGCACCAAGTTGGGAGATTGAAGTATGGTGGAAAGGTGAATGGCTTGAATGCTGTGGTTGTGGTTTAGTCAGAGAACAAGTTTTGACCAACTCCGGTGTTGAGAATCATGTTGGATGGGCTTTTGGTCTTGGACTAGATAGAATCGCTATGATGTTGTTCGGCATACCCGATATCAGATTATTTTGGACTATGGATGAGAGGTTCAAGACACAATTTCAGAAAGGTAAGATCACCACTTTCAAACCTTACTCGAAATACCCTGGCACCGTTAGGGATATTGCATACTGGTTACCAGAGAATCCCGAACATATCTTACATGAAAATGACTTGATGGAAATTGTCAGAGATGTTGCAGGTGATATTGTAGAGAGCGTCAAGTTGATCGATGAATTTGTTCATCCAAAGACGGGCAAAAAATCTCAATGCTACAGAATCAATTACCAGTCAATGGACAGATCGTTGACCAACGATGAGATCAATGTCTTACAAAATCAAATTAGAGTGTTGTTGACCAACAGGTTCAATATTGAGCTCAGATGATATATATATATAACACATTCTGTATATGTGTATTATATAACACATTCTGTATATAACTAAATAACTAATGATATGATATCATATAGATGAGCCTTTGTTTTTCCTACATTTGTAATCTCTGATTAAAAAAAGTTTTTTTTTTTTTTTTGCATCCCGATCTCAGTTTTCAAGGGCTTTAAGATAGTTCAAAACCCGAGTTCTGATACTGTTGTAGTAGTTGTCCAATTTTCAACAAGATCATGGGGAAGCGATCTATTGTGATATTGTATGGAAGTGAGACCGGGAATGCTCAGGATCTTTCCAGGATTCTCAGTAGAAGCTGCCAACGATTGCATTTCAACTGCATCGTATCTTCAATGGATGAGTTTGATTTGAAGACCTTATTGGATATTGAGGTTTTGATCATAATATGCTCCACCACTGGTCAAGGTGATATCCCAAGAAATGCAAAACAATTTTGGAAATTCATGTTGCGAAAGAAGTTACCTTCTGATCTTTTAAATCACTTATATTTCACTACGTTTGGATTGGGTGATTCTTCTTATCCAAAATTCAACTACTCCATCAAAAAAATCCATACCAGATTATTACAATTGGGTGGCCAGGAGCTTAGCAGTAGGGCTGAGGGGGATGAACAGAGCCCCGCTGGAATAGAGGGATACTACGTCGAATGGGAGAAGCAATTGATATCAAATCTTAGAACAAAATTCCCACTACCCTTGGGGTTGCTGGAAATTTCACCGGACACCTTGTTGCCATCTAGGCAAGAGGTCATTGTCGAGTCTCAAAAATTCAAGAAGTTGACGACTCTGCTGGACTCATTGAATAGGTCATATCCTGGACTATTGAAGGGAAAAATCATCTCCATAAAATCAATTACTGCAGCTGATCATTTCCAGGATGTGAAACAAGTAGTCATTGAAAGTGATGGTTTGAATTACCAAACCGGGGATACTCTTGCCTTGTATCCTGCAAATGACCCACAGGAAGTGGACGCATTGATTAAGGCTCAAGAATGGGAAGATGTTGCTGATTATCCAATAACTCTTAAAGGTGAGAAGTTGAACGTTGAAGGTGGTCTCATACGAAAACTTACACTTCGGTCATTACTAACTTATCATTTGGATATCATGTCAATCCCAAGGCTGTCATTTTTTATGAGCTGCTGGCACTTTGCTGAGGATGAACGTGAAAAGGAGAAGTTGAGAGATTTTTCTAAAATTGAAGATTCAGAAGAGTTGTACAATTATGCCAACAGGCCCCGCCGCTCAATTTCAGAGACAATCCAGGAGTTTTTTTCATTGAAAATTCCTATCTCTTACTTGTTGGAAGTCATTCCCGTTATCAAACCCAGACTTTTCTCGATATCATCTGCTCCAAGTCCTCACAATGTGGAGTTAACAGTTGCTATTGTCGAATACAAGACAATGTTACGAAGAATTAGAAAAGGGCTTTGTACGAGATGGTTGAAGAGCCTCAATGAAGGCGATGAGATAGTATTCACTGTTCATAAGCAAAATCTCACCATCGGAGACGCAAGAGTTACTCAACCAATATTGATGGTGGCGCCAGGAACTGGAATTGCTCCGATGAAATCTCTTATCGAGACAAAAATTTCGCAACTCGAAAATCCCCAATTGTATTTATTTACAGGCAATCGGTACCACAACAAGGATTATTTATATGGGGATCTTTGGGATTCATTGCAAAAAAATGGCAAGATACACGTTTACAATGCGTTCTCTCGTGAAAACGGTGGGTACGTTCAAGATAGATTATATCAGCAGAAATCTTTAGTTAATGATTTGATCATAAATCAAAATGCCATTATTTATTTATGTGGTAGCGCAGGGAAAATGCCCACTCAGGTCAGAATCACTTTGGAGACAATTTTTGAAGAATGTAACGAGAGTTTGAACTCACAACAAGCAAAACAATTACTCCTAGATATAGAAGACTCTGGAAGGTATATTCAAGAAGTTTGGTAATATCATGAGTTGAAGTATACTTTTGTTCAAAATGATTTATAGATTAATAGATAATTTAATTACATTGCTTGCAATTTTGTGCAATTTAGAAGAATAGAAAAAAAAATCTTATTGAATAAGATTTCACATTTTTAAACAATCAAATCACTTTCAAGTAATTATCCAGATAGAAACTCAATTACCAGATGTTATTATTCAAGTCAGTTAACGCCACCAACGTTCTCATTGCAGTTGTTTTAAGTTGCTATGTTGCGACTACCGGTGCAGTTTCAGGTGACATAAGCGCCGTTGATGTTAAGAGTTCATTGGCGCCACAAGAATCAAACTCGGAAACAGTTAGCACATCTCTCACCAATTCCCTCAACCAGTGGAAAGAAAACAATGGAAACTTTCAATTAGAAGAATTGACAGAGTTTTCAAAGAGAGAGGAAGACTTCGGTGCAGATACCATCATTTACAATGACAACATAGAGCTGAAAGAGAAGGAAAAATGGGCAAACACTAATGGAGACTCTGAGAATTTTGAAGCAATGGATACCACCACTGAGCAATTATCAAAGACTGATTTCGATGATTTGAAGAAAGAAGAGCCTGATCTGGACTTTGCTGATTCTGAACAAGATCACAGTGACGAAGAAACTGAGATCAAACATCTTATGGAAGGGGTTAACGTTGACTCTAATAGCTACAATGGAGTCAACTACGTTCCTTATGATGACCACGACTTGGAATTTGAAGGGAGTGAAGATCATGTGTCAAATCATGAGTTTGAGTTCCGTGATAAGGACATTTTTCTTGACCCAAGCTGTGACATAAGCTCTGGTTCTACTTTGGGCACTAGTATTTTTAGTTTTATTTTCGGTGTATGGGGCATTGTGTGCATCTTCTTTTAAGCAACCAAGATATCAAACCATCATCACCAACTAAATTGTTGGCGGTTTTCTTTATAGCCAATATTCATGTAAAAAATCAGCTCTATCTAACTTAACTTAAGATAACTTGAAGAAAAGAAAGTCGGTTTTTGTACTCCCCATATAATTATAAGCTGTGGAGATTGAATCAGAGAGGGCTGAATTCAAAGATCCACTGAAGAAAGCTACTTTTATAACAGAACTGGAATGCGGATTTTGTTGCTGCCTTCTAATGAACTATTCAAGTTATTCTTTAGTAAACTAGGGAGAAATGATTACGGGTTGACTTAGAGTCGTGTGCTACAACAGACAATCAGATTTTACCTGAAGGTCTCCACTACTCTTCAAGTAAGTTGCAAGGTTTAGCTCAAAAACCTGAAGATTGGCTAGGCTATGATTTTAATGAAGGAGATAGAGAAGACGCCGATGTGATACCTCGCTATCACGACGATCATGGCAACGGACAATGAAGAGTGGCAGAATTTAGTTAAAGGGCACGAAGAAGATAAGCGTTACACTAATATTTTCTTTTCTGCTCAGAAAGATTATCCATTGAAGGCTAGGTTTGTACCGAGTCATTCGTTTGTGGACCAAATGCATGCCGCACATTTGATTTTAGATTTTTTTTTGTATATAAATTTAAGGGGATCATATTTGTTTTCAATCAATCTTCAGATACATCCAATTTGAAGAACTACTTTTCAACAAACTCACTATAACAATGAAACTCTCATTTAAAACTGTTTTCAAGGTTTTGGCACTTTCGACTTATCTGTCTGCCGTTACATTGGGTGCTCACTCCAGACAATCACAGTCAAAAAAACAAATTAGCGCCAAAAGGGACATTGACCCTTCTATTTCACCCCAGCAAGATCCTAACCTCATCTCAAGTTATGAACAGCCAGAGCAGTTTGCCTCTCCAACTGTTCAAGGAGTTAGATCTGACTTGGGTTTTGATGAGTTACTGTCAGATGGTCACCGTATTGTCAAGAAGATCCAAAATTTGGTCATGGGAACTCCACAAGACGCCGCCGCCGATGAAACTGATAACCAATCCAATGAGAAAGTAGAGGACACTGGCTCTTTTGAAAACAACACAGATGTTGATAGCGACTTTAATGAAGATGATGCTCCATCGAAAGGAGGTCTTTTGGAAAGGGCAAAAGCTGTGTTGAAGTTGGATGTAGTAGATGATCAATCGAATAATGGAACAGCCGATCAAGAGTCATCAAGAGCATTCGTTGAAGAAAAGCTTCCAGATCTGAACCAAGAACATACAGTCGTTCCAGCTTCAGACGAATTGAATGACACCCCTAAATATGATAGTGAGGTTGCTGATCATAAAGATGAAGTTGATATTATGGATCAAGAGCAAGACAAGGATACTTCAGATTACGTTGATCCATTGATGGGAGATGGCGATCTTGCAACAACATCGGAACCAGAGGCTGCTCACATCGACGAGGACGGCAACAATGAGAGAAAACGAGAGGGGGATGGAGCCTACGATGATAACCATATAGTAACAAGGTTGGAAACGAACGAACAAGACCAACTCGAGTTCATCTCAGAATCGCTGCCAAGCTCCACTTCAAGTTTTGAATTTTCGACACTGGCACCTACTCTGAACGATGATCCGGCTGAAGCTATCCCATTTCTGAGACAAAGGCTCTTTTCTGATGAAGGAGTGGCATCGATCGGGAACAAGAGCGCCATAAAAGCTCAGGGGATTGGTTGCGAGTCTGGAGCTAGCAGCATTCGGCCAATGCTAGGGGCTGGGGGAATTGCACTTCTCGTGTGGCTATATGCTTTATGAGTTTTGTGGCTAGTTAGTGGATTCCAAGTGTTTTTTTTTTACCTTGTATTTTTTGCAGGAAAATCATCATCTATTTTTAATCGAGCATTTTTTGTAGTTGTTACTAGTATCATTCATAAGCATTGATGTCAAGCCCATGGAATGATCCTAGTTATTTATCTCAAAATGCCCATAGCGGTCGAGCTGGGGGAAAGATTCTGTCTAAGAAGAGCAACAAAACATCACACGTTATAATTAGTGAATCACTTGAAAGTGTAAAAAAAGTGATTGAATTAGATACGGATAGTTCGTTAACGGATTTGAATTTGCTTGAAAAATTGAACAACGATGCTATATCTAAATACAGGGAAATTGGAAATGATGTATCTGCACTCCAGGTAACAACAGAGAGAACAGAAGAGGCTTACAATGAGATAAATCAGATGGGGCCTAGGCTCGATCAATTGGAAAATCAAATCGATAAACTTTTAGCACTTGCAACAGAGATTGACGAATGGTCGAGAGAATTGGAGGTGAAAGCTAAAAGGTATCGCAGGTGATGGTTTTTTTGTTGAAATATACAAGGTGTTCTTTAGTTGATCTATTTACCTATACAAAAACTTGAGAAGAGAACACCGAGAATCTCTTCGATGCCAATTGCTTCACCAGTTATCTTGCCAATGCCTTCAATTGAGTATCTAAGGCTTTCAGTTGCCAAAACCACATCCTCTTTCTTCTTATAACGATTGAACTCCTCAAAACCATATAGCACATCATTACGCAAAATGTCTTGTGACCTTTGAGAGATGATGATTGGATCTGTGGAGTCGGTAGCTGTTATTTTCTTGAAAGTTGAAGTCAAGGATTCCAAAAGCAGGGGGATTCCATATCCAGAACGACAGGATATCACATGAAATGATTCTGTGGGAAGTGCCAAAAGCTGTGCAAAATGTTTGATGATTGAATCGAATTGATCCATCTCAATTAAATCACTTTTGTTTAGGACTACTTTCACAGTTGTCTTGTACTTAATTTCATCTATATGTTTTTTCAAATGCTCATTAACATGTTTGCTGTTCGCTGGTAAAACTAACACCAATATATCACCCTCTGTGGATTTTTGTTTAGCTCTCCTGATCCCTTCCAGTTCGATCAAATCGTCCGAAACGGCTCTAATGCCTGCTGTGTCTCCCAAGACAACCTTGTATCCATTTATATCTAATGGTATATCAATGGCATCTCTCGTCGTTCCCTCTATATCACTAACGATAGCTGCTTCTCTATTAGCAACACAATTTAGCAAAGAAGACTTTCCGGAATTTGGTGGCCCGAGTAACGTCATCTTTATGCCCTTCATGAGAATCTCAGATCTTTGCACCTTATATAGGTAGTCCCCAATTTCTCTTGTCAAAGTTTGAATGTTCCTCTCAACCGTATTGAATAGATCGTTGACCTCGTCAATATCGTGATCCTCACCAAAATCAATCAAGGTAGTCATTAAGGCAACGTTGTTGACAATATCTGATCTCCATTTGTGGAACAACTGCCTCGTTTCACCTTTCATGGAAGACAAAGCACCAATTCTTTGAGACTCTGTATCAGCATCAATTATTTCTCTTATTCCCTCAACTTCAGTCAAATCAAATCTACCATTCTGAAATGCTCTCTTGGAAAACTCTCCGTTCTCAGCATATCTGATTGGGTAGTTGGGTGTGTGAAGATTTTGCAATACTGTAAGGATAGATTTGACAACAGCATTGCCTCCATGTAAATGAAGTTCCAATAAGTCTTCACCGCTATATGAATGTGGCCCCTTGAACAAAAGAACAAGCGCCTCATCAAGCATCACTTTTGTCACGGGATCGTACAATTTTCGCACAGCTGCTAACCTTGGAGAAGGATTACGCTTTCCCAATGTCAACTTCTGTAAAATTAGTTCAGATGCTGGACCGGAAACTCTCACTACACCTATAGCAGCTCTACCGGGCTTAGTTGAGAGAGCATATATTGTTGGGAGTGCATATGTCTCGGAATAATGTCTGATTTTCTGGCTTCTTGTAGACCAGTGAACTCGTTCAAAAGAGCGGAACATTTGGTATGCTTAAATGATGTGAAAATCCCAAAAAGTTAACGAAATTTCTCTAGAAGGAAAAAAAAACCTCTGTTACTCCACACTCTCATCGATTACTGCCCCCGTCTTCTTACAATGCTCATCAGCTACAAACGAACATTCCACTCGGCCTGCAGGGTCTTAGGACACGATAATCCATTGGTATGTTGAGTCAATATCATCAAGGGCTTTATCGCAAATAGAGCACTAACTGGCCACCTAGGGTCTAAAAAGGAGGTCCCCACAATCCCTGGGATTGCCCATAAAACAACGTATTCCAGGGGTAAGAAAGACCTTATTGGTAGCTTCAGGGAAAGGAGGCGTTGGTAAATCCACCGTTTCCGTTAATATAGCTCTTTCGCTACAATCATTGGGCTTAAAAATTGGGATCCTTGATACGGATATTTTTGGTCCATCCATCCCAAAGCTCATGAACTTATCTGGAGAACCAAGAATGACCGAAGATGGGAAATTGATCCCGTTGACTAATTACGGTGTAAAGACGATGTCAATGGGTTACTTGATTCGGTCAGAGTCCAATGCCATAGTCTGGAGAGGCCTAATGGTGATGAAGGCCCTTCAACAACTACTATTCGAGGTGCAATGGGATGATCTTGACATATTAGTGATAGATACTCCTCCAGGTACTGGCGATACACAGCTTACATTGGGCCAACAGTTAAAGGTTGATGGAGCTGTTATTGTTTCTACTCCACAAGATATTGCATTGAGTGATGCTCGAAAGGGCATCACAATGTTCAATAAGATGAACATTCCTCTATTGGGCTTGATACAAAACATGAGCTTTTTTTTGTGTCCCAATTGTAACCATGAGTCTCACATATTTGGGACTGATGGTGTTGCTAAAGAAGCACAGAACCATCACATGGCTCTTCTAGGTGAAATACCATTGAATGAGATTATTTGTAATCAATCAGATATTGGTAAACCAGTCACAGTATCTCACCCTGGCACTGAATTATCCAGGCCATACGAAATAATTGCCTCCAGAATCAAACTGGAATTTTTTCCAAAGCTTTGAAATCTTTGATGCTGCATAAAAATTGACTGGTCAGCCGCGTATATATGAGATGTTGCTTTTGTGTGACTTTGAAGTAAAAAAAAGGAAGATAAACAAAATAATCACTCTGGAGACGCCTTTGAATAATCCTACTCCTGATTTGGATACTGAAACGAGGAACCACTTTGAGATATCCCATCAATGAGATTAATTTGCCTAGCGCCCTTGGTTTTTGTATTCAGCCTTTTGGCTGCGACCCTTCCTGTTGGGGCTGCCAGTGATGATTTATCGTCGATACCAGCAGAAGACATGATAACAAAAGTTTATGAGTTAATAGGCAGAGATGCAACTGACAAATTAGTCTCCACAATTCCTCGTGAGATCTTTGATGACGTCGTTGGAAGCACAATGAAAAGAGAGTTCAGTAGTCTGAAAGGTTTTGCTTCTGAGAACAATTTGGCTTTGTCACATGATACCGCCACAGGAGAAACTCCCCTGATCTCACACTTAGGTATTGTCATTGATGAAAATTCACGTGAGGTGTCACATGAGTCTGAAGGTAATAATGTTCCTGCCCAAGTTATGGAAAATAACGAAGAAGGCTCTGATACTGTCAGGAAAGATTCACAAGTCGATCCAGCTGTCATCACCCAACAACAAATGAATGCTGAATCCACGGAACCGACTGAAATCAGTAACAGCTTATTTGAGGGTGTGACACAAATAATTAGCGACAAATCAATAAATACTGCCGAAGATGTTGCTGTGCTTGACAAGGATGTTGCTAGGGAAACAAAACACCCGGATATCCAACAAGAGCTGAAGCACTCAACATTACTGAATGAGCAGCACTCTGAGAACCATATCATTGGCAACACTACTGAAGGTGTGAGCGGCAACTCTCTCTTTTGGAAACACAAAGATGACGACTGTGATGATGATAATGATGGTTGGCCAAAACAAATATTGTACATCAAGTTTGATACAAGCACATCACAACCGCTCCATTTCAAACAATCAGCACTACCATCCCAAGAAGTGGTTTTGAACAAGGCCTCAATAAAAGACTGGCTCAAGAATTTTCTTGCCAAATGTACTGAGGAAGAAAAGAATGAAGAGGAGGGTGAATTAGCTTATGATGATGATACTAAAACTATAGTCATCACATTCACTAACAACAAATTAAATGAGCAAGATTTGATAACTCGGTATAACAAGAGAATTCGAACCAGGATGTCTTTATCGAGTGGTTCGCAGGAGGTGGTGTATGTCGCCCTTGATGAACCTCTCAATAACAGAAATCAAACAGTTGTTACATCCGCTGATTCGAAGGTTCATGCCTTGTTTTCGCTTAGGCAAGCAGTGGAACTGTTGAACAAAGAAAGCTTAGAAGGGGATCCATGTGATAGAGATTTCAGTCATGATGTATCATATCATGATCCACCAGTTAATTGTGAAAGATTCATTTTTGTATCTTGGGATGAAAACAAAAATGGTGCATTGGCGGAGAAGCCTATAAACGGGACCGGTGAGCCTTTATCTGGTTTAAAAGTTGTTGCTATTGACAGAAATAAGACTTTTGTTCAGGATACTAATGCTAGCGGCTCTGATGATGCTGACAATGCAAAGAAAGCTCATGGAACTGAAAAATTTGGAGGTTTTAGATTTCATAAGGGGTATGGAGACAACATAGAATCTGTCTCAGCTGGTACTGCTCCAAGGGCAATATCTATGACGACTGCTATTATTTCATTCACCCTCTGCATCATGTTGGTATGAACCAAAAATTGGTAAACTACTCCATAACAATGAGTGGTATTCGTGGAAGAAACGTGTAAGTATTGATCACTCGTATATATTCCGCTTTTTAATCAACTCCTTTTGGCTAATTTGGGCAGCAGTAGAATAGAAAATTGTCCTTGACAATAATTCGTTTGTAAAATCGTGGCAGGCCAAATGGAATGTGGAAATCATGGAAGTAATGAAGTGTAGTATGATTTGGAATAGCGACAAATGAATCAAGTCTTACAAAATGTTAGGAACTGGACTGTGGATGAAGCGTATATGGTTCTGACTACATAGAGTGTAATTTGATTTAATACATCAGAAATCACGATACCATCAAGAGATTATGTATGTCTTTAATTGTGATATCAGGGGTAAAAAAGGTCGTGCATATGAGTTACAAATATGACATTGGTATGAAGACAAAATAAGAAAACCCAACTTGCGTTTGCTCTTGTGGCGCAGAGGTTAGCGCTTCGTGCTTATAGTTGTTTAAATCTATGTTTAATCGTGTGAGGAACGCGATGGTCGCGGGTTCAATCCCCGCCGGGAGCAAATTGCGTTTTTTTTTTTTTTTGATTTAGATAAATATGTTATTGCATTGAACTGTTCGATGAGAATACAGAAACCTCATCGGTGAGTAGTTACTGAATAGATGAAGAACAGACGCGCTCTCCTTCTCCTCTTAATTTTTAGAGTCAGAGCTGGGTGAGATTGCTTTAATGTTGTACCTAAAACACATGCTGATTAAAAAGTAGAAGCTTTTTTTTTTTTGGGGAAGACATTTTTTCTCAATTGCGGAGAGATTATTTTAGGAGATAAGACACTAATTTGGGTAAATCAAATCTTATATTTCTCATCCTATTATATTGTTAAGTGCACGGCAAATGAATTAGGTACACAATCACATGGCCCATCAAAGAGGAGAAATGTTATCGACTACTTACTAGCTCAAATCACAATGATACATAATTGTTGAGAAATTGCTCTCTCCATCTCTCTGTCTTTCACTTAGAATTAACAAATTCTAAAAATTTGGGAACGTCTTGACTAATACTCTTATTGATGCCCAATTTTTGCATCCACATGGGCAAATTACCCCCAGCATCAGAACAAGTGATCATATCCCAATGAATCTCTTTTGTTGTCCTGTTAAAGATTATTCGTTCTATCGAATGATATTTAGCCCTCACCATCGTGTGCTCGCCCTCATCTTGCTGTTGTTGTTGTTGTTGGGTAGTCGGGACAGGTATCGATATGATTAATGAAACTTGTTCATTTTCATTCCCCCCTTCAACCAATTCAGAACGGCTTATTGGCGGTTGAATCAATATGTATTCGTCAAATACTCTCTTGGTGAAAAGACGACCAATGTCATAAATTAATCTCATATAGATATAATTTTTTTCATTAGGTAACTCCATCACAGTATAAGATTGCAATGCATGAATATATTCCATTTCGTATTTTGTATGACTCAATTTGTTTAAAGTGTCATCTTTATCGTTATAACCGATCAAATATTTCAAGAATTTGTTGTATAACGCCACGTTATCCTTAGTTTGTATCGTATTGGATCTACCTACCCAGTATTCGTTAGCTATAGTTTTGTGGTATGTCTTAACTGAGATAGTGGGGTAATGATACTCCTTATCCAGGCTCCATTGTTGGATACTATTGATCAAGTGGTCACTATCTTTGATCACTTGTTGAGTATCATCCAATCCCAATATCATATGCTTTTGTTGTGTCTTGTAATTGTATAGATTTGATTGATAAATAAATAGATCAATTATCATATGACACAATTGAGACACACACACTCAAAACAAAACAAAAAATCCAACAATTTTTTTCTTTCTTTTTTAGCAGCCCGGATAAAATAATTAGACAAAAAAAATTTTAAGCCCACAACAGCGTCTTCAAAAGGGTATTAAGATCTGCTTATAGATTGACCGATAAGAGAGACATAACTTAATCATTAACTCGACACAACAGCAACAGCAATAACAACAACAACAACAAGACTAAGAGCAATTATCACATACATATATATACATATATATACATTAACGTATCAATCATTTGAATCATTTCAATCGTAACCTGTCTTTTCTCAGAAATGACATACACAGAACAGGTTGTCAAACAAACTTTGACTACTGAAGAAACAGAAGCACAAATAGACGACAAAGACGATGTATACATGGCCATCGAGGCTTTAGGCAAACTCAAAAACAGTTATTCATTACCGCCAACACCACCGCCAACGTCACAACAAATACAACAACGACAACAACAACAACGACAACAACAACAACAAGATACATTTTTAAATAAAGTGACCTCACATCCAATTATCACAACGTCTATACGGATGATCGAGGATAATAAGAGAAGATGGTTTCAAGAGGAGCCACAAAAGTTACAGAGTTTAAAAGATATTAGTTTTGCTAACTTCAACATCGAGAGTCGTCGCAAATTACAAATGATGATCAATTTTTTGAAATTGGGAAACAAGCAATTGAATATGAGAATAGAAAATCTCTCAAAAGTTTGTGAACAGGAAAGACAGAAAAAACTTGGTATAAATTCGGTTGACGAAAATGGCGAAGATGTAGAAGCTACTGATGATGCTGTAGAGGGCGATGCTGAAGAAGATGAAGAATTCCATGATGCTACAGACTTAATCAAGGCTACTCAACTCAATACTTCGCATTCTCCATCGCCGGAGTTACACCCAATTGATACCCGCACTTCAAAGCAGCAACAGCAACAGCAACAGCCAAATGAGATCAAGACGGAGATTGTAGGCACAGTGAAGAAGATAGTGAAAGTTGTTTCCAAATTCACTGGGAACTCATTACCTGAGCCAGCTAGATCGCATGTGCGTGAATTGTTGTTGAAACTACCCACTAATTGGGCAGCACAGAAAAATTTGATATCGAAGGATCAATTGGATCCTAATGGGAAAGTACTTGTGTTAGCGCAGGAATCATTAGAGATGATCAAAAAGATTTTGGATTTATGTAATGAGAATTTAAATACATTGGAGAATTGGAATCATTTAAAAGTGGAAGAGCAAAAAGATTTGAAAGAGAAGATCATGATCAAAAATCATCATCATTATGTGTTGTCAGATAAGATTGATGAAAGTGAAGAGATTGCCATGGAAGATGAGCAACTGAAGAAAAGATTCAAGATTGGTATCAATGATCTCGTCAATTCGGAGGAGTAAGATCAACAAATAATGTAACATTTTTACAACAGCTAAAATCATTTTTGCCAAAAGTAAATTTTTGTATTTCTCAAAAATTCAACATATTCATAATGTAAAAACATCACAATCAATATACATCAAGGGATTTTTATTTTTATTTTTCATCACAGGTCTCCAAATATAGTGGAGATTTTTATCTTTAGGAAAGAGGGTTTCAGGTGTTAGTTGCTTGATACGGGTACTGGTGAAGTTTTTATCTAATTTAACTGTTTTTTTTTTTTTTTTTTGGTTGCAACTCTTTCACACAGACATCCACACTGGATTCGAAAGATGCATTCATTTGGTTGATTTCCATGCTCTTCGTGACTCTTCGTTGCACTGTGCTACTGTTTTGTTTTTATATATGTACTCTTTTGTGTTCTTTACTATTTCGTCTATCAGAATCAATGGGTGAGGGGAGGGGGAAAGGAGGGGTTTCCATCATACGCTAGATGTTTTTCTACTATCATTTTTCTCAATTCTTGGATACAAAGATATACAAGCTTCGTTGACACGGTGATAGTTGTGGACAATGTATGTATGTATCTTTTTTTTTTACCAATGTAATTTTAGTTTGAATTTGTATCTGTTTATTTAATGATGTCCGACTGGATATTATTGGCCATCTGGTCTGGGACTTATACTGTTATTATTGATTTAAGCAATTGATGAGATTGTTGTTGACTAATTAAGGCAGCAATATGGAAAAGAAAGTCGTATAGTCAGTGAATAATACTTATAGACAATACATTTATCTATCTATCTATCTATCAATCTACCATATCGCCCACCACCATTCAACTCTGTAACGCTTTCAATCTTTCTCTCATTAGATTGACTTCATGCTCATTATCTTCATCTTCTTCTTCTTCTTGCGCTTCTCCCTGTTCCGCCACTGGCGCCACTGGCAAGACTGGTTTAATTTCCTCATTAGACTTGACTTTCAAATTGGTATCTTGCATAAATCCTTGTATTAATTTATCAATCTCTTCTTCCGTCTCGCTATCTTCATCTTCCAAATCATCATCCATCATCCCAAAGCTATCATCAACCATCTCAGTCATAATACCAGACTTGGTCAACTCCTGTGAAAGATCCCTTATAGTCTTGTTCATCAGCGGTATCTTGATGAGTGAATTGACATCCTTCATAATCATTGTGCTTTCAGAGAGTTTGTTGGTGAGTTTCAATTGCTGTTGTTGCTCATCTAGTTGCATGTTGATGCTTTGCAACGTGGCACGAGACGCAGAGAGTCTCTGTTTTTGCTTGTTGATCTTCACTAGTTCACGAGCGTATATCTTGCATGTTTTTATATCCTTCTTTTTAACAGATTGTTTTATCAATGTCTCTGTCTTCTTTTGTAATTGGGAAATTTGGGATATTTCACGGTCCATTTGACGTATGTTTTTTCTGGTCATGGATTTACTCTTTCTAAATGCCTCTTTTGGATCAGGCCCATAGACCATCTGCTTTATGTAATCCATGTTCTATATTTTGTGATGCTATAGTGTTTGTTGTTGTTTATCCGTAGGGTGGGTGATGGCCATTGGCAGATAAGGGTTCCCTCTTTCTCTTTCATTCTTTCTCTCTCTCTTTTTCCGTTCTCTATGTTTGAGTCTTCTGTGCACGACTGAAATTCTAAAAAGAATTTGTTCCTTTAGTCGTTTAATTTGACTCAAAAAAATGTAATAAGCCGAGGAGAGAGCTGTCAAAACAATCCCAATATTTAACTATTCAAAGTGATAGATATGGATACTGACATTAATGTTTACTCAAATAATTTTGATAATAGCGAACATGATATAAATGTCTGGATCTAAATATCGAAGTTACAAAGAATAAAAGAGTTTAATCAACGTTGTTTATCTGATTATTATTTCTATATTAGGAAATTGAATGTATTTCTCGCCTGATTCTCTAAATTTAAAGGAAAAAAAAAAAAGGCTTGTTAATTAATCCCCGAGTTAGTGAAACAACTACTTGTTCAATTCAACTTCGCCTATTCAACCTAGCACCGATCATGAAGTTTAGTTTCACTTCTACTGTTGCATTGGGTTTATTCATTGCAAGCTCTAATGCAGCCTCAGATGATGAATCTTTTGCACCTATTTCGATGCAAGACATTGCCACTCCAATAAGACAAGACCACTGGGAATGTTTCCGATTCTTTGCTAAAAATGGTCAATCTGTTGAATCACAACCAACAATTGATTTCAAATTACTGGGCAAAGAAAGTTCTAAATGGTCATTGTTTGTTGCTCCAGGAGAAAACTTCAAAAAGGATATAGATTTTCTTAATTTACAAAATTACTTGTGCAATGACGTTGCCATCGCTGATGGGCTTTGTACCGAATCTGAAAAAGGTTCATTGAGGAAAAATGATGTATTAATCAAGGATGAAAAAGTGATGCAAGTTTATTTGACCAACAGTTCAGGTCATGCCTCATATGGAATCTCCGAGACGGGTTCTTACTGTACTTTCCTCCACAACATGGCTCCAGAAACCAATTCCTTTATTGATGTTGCTCCAATGTATTCCAATGGTATATCAGGAAGTGATATCAATCTCAGAAGAAGTTTTATTGTACAATGTGTGTTGTCCTTATTCCTTATACTGTATTACGCGAAACAGTGGGAGGGTAAAGAAATGGAGTTGGACACAATGAACAAATTGATCATACTGTATTATATCGGTATGGAATGTGTGGTTCCATTGTTCACTGCCTTGGAAATTACCCTTTACGGTCACCGTATCTCATTCCTTGCCCATGTATTGACCTTTATGAAACTTGCATTAACCTTTCTTGGAGGCGTTTCACAGACATTTTTTGTTACTCTCTTGGCAAAGGGTTATACCGCCTTACCTAAAGAAGAATATCCATTGAAATCTGGTCATTACAGAATGGTTTTCATCTTAACTGGAGCAATTGTTATTACATCTGTGGGCTCCTTTTTCTTTGGACCACTGCCGCTGGGATTTGTTTACCTTTTCGTTTACGGTTACCAAATAGGTCAATATTACAAGACCGACAAATTGTTGAAATCGTTATCTTTAAGATCATCCACCAGAAGAGCTATGACTTTGAAATTAATTTTGTTTTACATTCCATTAGCATGGATAGTTTTGATTGTGCTGCTCGTTGTCATCATTGTTACTTACCAAATCGATCCGGCAACTCTTGTTAAGGTCACAACAGACTGGATTCCAAGTGCTGAACTTTTTGGTATGGTCTTTGCAAACATGATCAATCCATTGATTCTTTTCGTGATCTTGATCAGATACTGGACACCGGAAGCAATCTATCAAGACTCATTTGGTTTTGAGCCAACTATTGACTTGACTGAGCGTGATACCGAAGTTATCTGAAAAAAAAAGGAGAAATCCAACATTTTTTCGAAAGAAGATTTTGTTGCCATCATGACATTATCTTATTGTTTGATTGTGACCTGTTTATTCATTAAACCATTCAATCCCTCTATTAGATACATAAAGCATTTTTTTCTTTTTAGAACAAAGAGAGTGGGTCCATAATTGCTGAATTGGTTCCGCTTTACTCCCATCTCATCAAATCTAATTATTTGATCGTTTTCATTTGGGCTTAGTACAAAATTCTCTTCATTCCAATCTGAGGTTGATATAACCTTAGATGATCGCAAGATTTTTTTTTTGGCGAAAGTTTATTGATGCTAGATTGTATGGCTTCTTGCTATCATTATATAACAGTGCGTCTATGGGATTTGAAATAGAATTAGTTCCCCCATCTTTCCCTTCCACACTTGTAGTACAGTTGTGAATATATATCGTAACCGGAAAAGATTATCGAACCAAGAAATGAGTTATTTTTGAAAACGCAAATCCAGTTGGGGAAACAAGAGAGATACAAGAATTTCTAGAAAAAATTCTGGCCGGTGAATCTAAATGATATAAATAATTACGCGATCACCCACGGCTCTACTTATGTATCAATTGATAACGAAACTAAATTCCTCCAAACTTCTATCACAAACTCAAAACCATTCGCTGCTGTATAGAGTTGGCTCTCGCTAGACAAGCACTGTGAGGTGTTCAAAGCTTCTTCAATCCCATAACTCTCATTTTCCCCACACCTTTTTTTTTTGACTTTTAAAAACACGATGGATTACACACCTTATCATGCAGGTGATGTGCAAACAAATGAGAATAAACCTGCTTCAGCCACATCTAACAACTATATTTTTGACAATCACCAAACTGAAAATCCCTTTGAGGGCTCATCTTCGCTATCACCGTTGAGCAATTCATCTGCAGTATATGATCATGATGCACCTTCATATCGTACTCCGATCAACGGTGGCCAGGTGGATTCAAGCCTGGATGTATCATCTCCAGACTTTGACGATTCCAAACCTTCTCCACTAGTCACAATCTTGACGTTTTTGGCATCCATTTCAGGGTTCATGTTCGGGTACGATACCGGATACATCTCATCTGCTCTCGTGGTGATTGGTGATGATTTAGGAAGATCGTTGTCGTATGGAGATAAGGAGTTTATCACGAGTGCCACTTCCTTGGGAGCGTTGATATCTTCCGTTGTTGCCGGCGTATTAGCTGACTTATTTGGAAGGAAGAAAATGATCATGTTCTCGAATGTGTTGTTCATTGTTGGTGCCAGTATGCAATGTGCAGCTCACACGGTCTGGACGATGATCGGTGGTAGATTTGTTATGGGGCTAGGTGTTGGTTTTGGCTCATTGATTGCCCCTTTGTATATCAGTGAGTTAGCTCCTACCAAATATAGAGGTCGATTGGTTGTCATCAATGTATTAGCTATCACAGGTGGTCAGTTAATCGCTTATGCCATTGGTGCTGGGATCGTTAATGTCTATAACGGCTGGAGACTTCTTGTTGGGCTTTCATTGGTTCCATGCACCATTCAAATGGTGATGTTTTGTTTCATGCCTGACACACCAAGATTTTTGATAATGAAAAACAGGTTGAAAGAAGCATCTGATGTATTACAACGGGTTTACAAAGGATCAGATGTATCAGTGATAGAAAGAAAAGTTCAGGATTTGTACTTGATCAATAGTGAAATCGGTGGATCCAACGTATTCAATAGGACTTGGAACTCAATTAAAGAGATTCATACGGTGCCTTCCAATTTAAGAGCTTTGATAATCGGTTGCGGTTTACAAGGTATTCAACAATTCACTGGTTGGAATGCCTTGATGTATTTTTCCGCTACCATTTTTGAAACCATCGGCTTCGACAACTCCACAGCGGTCTCGATCATCATAGCTGGAACCAATTTTCTTTTCACTGTTGTTGCTTTCTTCATCATCGACAGAGTAGGTCGTCGTCGGATCTTGCTCTTTGGTTTGCCATTGATGATGGTTTCCCTTATATTATGCTCCATTTCATTTCACTATCTTGATATCAAGTTCAAAGGCGGCTCTGCAGTGATGTTCCATACCAATAATAATGGCATCTCGGTATGGGGAATCCTTGTTATCATAGGCATGATTTTATTTGCATCTGGATTCGCTGTTGGTATCGGTAATGTTCCTTGGCAACAGAGTGAGCTTTTTCCTCAAAAAGTTAGAGGTATTGGTGCTTCCTATGCGACAGCTACTAATTGGGCAGGCTCATTAGTCATCTCTGCAACTTTTTTGACAATGCTCGAAAATATCACCCCAACGGGGACTTTTGCTCTTTTCGCGGCCTTGACCTTTATATCGATTTTGTTCGTTTACTTTCTATATCCTGAGTTGTCTGGTTTGGAGTTGGAAGAAGTTCAGTCCATATTGACTGGTGGGTTCAACGTCGATATGTCATTGAAATTATCGAAGTCAAGACTTCATGGTGGAGTCGATGAGATCAACACCTTCGGATATGGTGCAGATCAAGTTACTCCATCATCGTCTTCAGTCGATTACAGTGACTCTAAGCCTACTTCTCAAAAGTTTTAGTTCTCTCCCCAATTTATTCTCAGCATTCATTTCTAAACGTATAAATTTGATGTAAGAAAAGGCTCACATATGTAAACAAGTATATACTTGCGACTTATGTTGATACAATAGATAAACTGCTTTGCTGCCATAATTTTCTATATATGTATATATATATATAGTTCCTGAGATGCGCTGTTAGGGCACTCGGTGTAGTTCTGTTCTCGGTGACGTCATCTCCAATAATGCAAATCATAGGGGTGACCCAACGTTAATATTCTGAAAAGATAGATTGTCTTGATTTGAGATATTAGCAGAACAACCTAATTTACAATTGAGAGTAGATGAAAGTAAACCCCATCGATAGATTGATTTGAAAAGAAGTTGATGATAAATTGAACTGAGTGAAGATAAGAAATTATAATAGATAGATCCCTTTTTCCCATTTTAAGGTACGAAAAGAAAATGAGAAAAACCTTTTATTTTTAGGAAGAAACAACAAAACAAAAATAAAACAAAACAAAAAACAAAAATAAATCATTTGATTCGCGATTGACCATTTTGACAACTGTCACAGAGACAGACTCTTGAACATCGTCACCAGTGGCTTCGCTACTCATATAAGGCCTATCACACTCTTTTAATACTGCAAGCGTTGCTCTCATATAGTCATACCATTCATTTCGTTGCCCATCGGCTAATAGAACTGCTAAGCATCACAAAAATCTGCTTTAGATCACGTACAATACCATGAACCACAATGTCCAACGAAGGCCAGCCAAGCTAGTATTGGGCAATGATGCCGGTGGCATGAGTCCCAATGACAGGCTCAGTTTTGCAATGGAAGGTCAGCGGCTTCCCAGCTCACCATTGGACGAAATTGGCTTCCAAAATCAGATCAACAAGAAACACGATTCAAACAACAGACTCACAGATGATGATCTTGAGGCCAACAAGGCATTGGATTCTCTAATAGGTCTAGAGCGACGTTTCAGTATGGTATCCATAGAATCCTCAGCGACAACTGGTCGATTGTTGGATCATTTAGGTTTGAATGACGAAGAAGAGGAGATCGATTGGGAAAAATATAATGGCAATGAGAGCCCCAGAAGGATAGATAAAGATGAAAATAGAAACCTCAATGACAATCATAGTCACAATAGGACAGTTAATAACCAAACTAATAGCAGCATACGAAATAGGCCACAATTCCACGACCAACGATCTATCAGTATGAAAACTGCAATGGAGAGTCGGAGTGTAAAATTGACATCTCTGTTGCTGGAGAAAAGACTTCCACCAACGCCTATCCTGGTTAATCGTGGTCAAAACTATGCTCCGGCAGACAAGTTCCCATCATTACAACGTCGATATATGAGGGCTAATACGCCAAGCGAAGCCACATCTCAGCTGCCAACACATCACGAACACAATTCGAGTCTACATAACATAATTGAGAGACCAAAAATTCACTTTACTAAATCAGAATCGCATGGTAATACAGAGGTATTGAATAGCAGAACGCGACTGACCTCTACCTCAAAACTTAGCTCACCTTTGCTTCAGCAACAATCATCGTTCGTGACACCCAGAAAATTTGCCAAGGATTTTTCAGACCAATTTGATGATGCATCCCCAAAGAGGAAAGATGTAGCAGATGCCAAATCATTATTTTCTTCACCAATGAGACCAAAACATGGACATTCTCGATCAAACCCAGTGAATTTGACTAGCAATAGTCACTCTCACTCAACATCGAAGAAGCTTGGCATACCACAGACGGCAACACCATCACCAAAGGGAAAATTACAACGATCCCCGTCAACGCCAATATCTCGAAGTGAAAAGCTTAGTGATCAGCTGATAACTGACAAACTCATATTCACAAAGCCTGATGAGATTTCCCCAGAGACACGAGTCTCGTTAGCGATTGAATTAAGACGTAAAAATCAACCACAGGAGGCCACCTATCAGTTACAATTGGCTGCGGAGCGCGGTAATAAAGATGCCATGCTATTGTACGGTTTGTCATTGAGGTATGGGTACGGAGTGAGGAGAGATGACAGACAGTCATTTCTATGGTTATGTCGAGGAGCTGATATCGATCTCATCCGCACCTACAAGTTTGAACTTGACCCCTTTGATTTACAAACCTCCATTTTTCCTGCCAAGCCGCCGGAGCCATTATCTTCAACGTTATTAGAGATTGGAAAATCGTACATGAATGGTTGGGGTGTGGACCGAGACGAAAATTATGGGGTTCAATTTATAGAGAAAGCGGCGTCGTTAGGGTTTGCCGAGGCAATGCTGGAAGCGGGTAAAGTTTGGTCGACTAAAGGTCCTCATAGAAAGAAGAACATGCATAGGAGTGCAGCTTGGTTCAGATTAGCCGAAAAGCTGGGAATGAAATTGTCAGGAAATAGTTGGATTTACAAGTCCAAGTACATGGACAGGGAATAAAGGATTTTTTTTTTGTATACTTTTTGAACTAAATGGACAATATTATGTTTCTCGTATTCATCTAATTTACTGTAGCCAGCCACTCGCTCGGAAATTTACAATAACAGAAGCATATATCAAAATCAGTATAGCAAAACATTTAATTAAGTATATATATATATATGTATGTATTTAGACATGGTGAAGCAGTGTGATGACATCATTCCTCGTCGTCGAATTTTGGAGCTAAATAATACCTTAAGTAACCTGAAGGCAATTTGTATTCAAATAAAGCAGGTGCCCTATCAGCTAATTTTATAGTAACAGTCTCACTCAAGGCAGTAGCCTTGATGATATCTCCAATATACTTAGCACCAAATGTTAAATTGATAGGTTTGGCCATATCGATCTTGACACTCTCAGATGGCTTATCCATATCGACATATCCTTTCAAAACAACATTACCGGTCCCGAAATCACCATCACTGTTGAACTTGACATTTTCCTTGGTGACAACTATTTGTAAGGACTCACTTAATGTCTTCAAGTCTCTTGTGATCTTAGCAAACTCGCCAGCTGGCATGGTTATTGTAGCGTCAAACTCCATCTCATCGATCTTCAAGAAATCAGAATCAAGATCCATCAATTTCAAGCTGTATTCAGAGACTCTGTCTTTCTTCTTGTCCTCGAACAAGATCAAAATGTTATCTGGAGAGTCCTCAGCAATCAACGTGAGGTAGTCTGAAGTGTTACCATTTCTGATGATCTTGTTAAACGACTCTAAATCAATACCTAAAGTGATATTTCTGTCACATCTATATTCTTCAAATGATTGCTCACCAATCAACAATGAGATTAACAAAACTCTGGAGTCATCTACGGCTTGTACAGTGATACCGTGCTCTGTACAGTTGAAATTACATAATTTGACTGAATCTTTGATAGAGTCGACAATCTTGATATAATATGTTAGTCTAATTCTCGTCTTTGGAAGAATTGTTGTTCGGTAATGATACTTACTTTTTTCATCAAAGATGATTCCTCGAATTTTCCTTCCAACATGATAATATATCTGTATGTATTTATGTGTATGTGTATCAATCTTGTTGATATAACTGTGTGAATTGAATTACATTGGTAAGTTGGAATTTTTCTTAATCTTTTTTCAAAAGCCCGAACGCGTGTACTTTTAACGCGCCCGCGATTCGTAATTAAAGAGAACAAAAGTAGTGTACTATATTGACAAATATCTCCTAATACGGTATTTACTTCTTTGGGCAAGTGAAGTATAAAAATTAAGAAAAAAAAAACATCACAAAAACATCATAAGACAGACAGACAGACAGACAGACAGCTGGGCTCTTTATATTAATAAACATCCAAGAGCAGATGACAGACCAAGTGACAGTGGATCACATTATAGACTTGAAACAAAAACTTGTGCAAGACAGTGCGCCCACATCTCTCAAGCGAAAGTTTGACAATTATCTGGAGGGCATTGAAATCAACACACCTATAAACAATGCATACACAGAGTCAATGTCTAACAGAGGTCACAAATTATACGTTGATGAATCTCTTAAACTCTCTAGTTTGAGATCTTACCCTTCAGACTTCAAAGTGGAAATTTTGAATGAACAGAAGAAAAAATTGGTGATGAGCAACAATTATTATCTCAACAAGAAGCATAAATTGTATAGCCTCTACGATACCAATGGCAATAGCGTCCAAGTCGAAAGTACAAAGGACGGAGAGAGCAAAACTGGGGCTATAGATTACAGTAATGAAGAGGGGGAAGATGATGATGAAGAGGAGGGGGACGAAGATGAGGAAGAAAATCCAATGCTGTCCATAGATTTGACCGAAATTTTGGCTCCTATTCAACATCCGGCTGATATCATAACGAGAAAAAGTATCACTAGGGTATTTAATCCCGAGAAGAAGGGAAACCATTTACTTAAATTGGCATATGACACAATTGAGATGATAGAATCTGAGCAAGATAATGTTATAGAGTTGACGAAGTTGATGAACATGTTCTTGGGAGATGAATACCACGAGTTGACACCGGAGAATATAAATTTACCAGATTACGATCACAAGTTATCTTTTAAAGATTTGAACCTGTCAATTATCAATGACCCAAAGGAATTGTTTCAAGATGACTCTGAGAATGGGGATGACACCAAGGACGAAGAAGACAACCATAAAATACATACAAGGTCCAAGGACAATAGCAAAATAACGGACCCATTTTTCCAGCTTCCGAACTTCAAACATAACAAGGCTTTAGACAACATAGATCCTCAAGAGCTGGAAGAGACAAGGCAACTCACGCAAATCACTTTGCAGAGAAATCAAGAATATATCAGGTGCTTGACGAAAATAAGAAATGGGTGTGTGAAAGTTGACAAGTTCAAACAAAATATCTTTAAGTGGGCAAAGGAAATGAGTGGGGATTATAGTGACGTTGATAATGTTGTACTGTCGAAAGAGAGTTCTGTAGAAAAAGAGTAAAGTATATGTGATAGTAACGGGCGACTTTTTGGTGTGTATTAAGAATCTTTTATTTGTTAATATATACTAGAACCGCAAACAACTATAGATTACCAAGCTCCGCTTGTTTGTATATCTAAAACTTTATGAAGATGTTCGCTTGTATCGTTTTCGCTTTCTGGCTCAAAAAATGGCTTTACGCAAACTTCAACAATTGCATCGAACAAGTCATCAATAACAGTTTTCAAATCATTTCCAGTTTGTTTAAAATCAGGATATGAATTCACCTCCAATAAGGTTGCATTGTAATTTTCATCGATCAAGAAATCGATTCCAAACACTTCAAATCCTGTTTCCAATGGCCTGAAGTTGAATTTATCAACAGAAACTGCAGCCTTGAACAATTCCTTTAATATCTCTTGAAGGTCTTTGAAGATCTTGTCCTTCTTATCTTTTGTCAACTCCGATGACCAGAACTCGACAACTGTTTTATTCGCATTCGAGACACCATAAGTCCGTATTTCCTCCTGAAGACAAGTATTCGTCAAGTGCCCAGCTAACGATAAGATTTCATCATCATCATCGGCACCTGTATCAGTGTCATTAACAAGTGGGTCAACGTACTCTTCCGTACTGAAAAGCATCAACATCTTCTCATAAAGATAAACTTTCAACGACCCAGAGCAAACAACATATGACCTGATGTGAAATTTTCTGTTGCCATACTCTCGAAGCAATAATGGATTGTTCACATATTCTTGAATGAGAAAATGACGAAGTTGCGATGTAATTATACCGTTGCCATCATTTAATTTTGCTTGAGAGTCACCGAATGCAGTACGGTTCACCGTTTCTTGCTCGAAATCACCATTGTCTTCCTCTTCTTCGTCATCGTCGTCACTCAAGGCTGCATCTTCAAATGATTCAAAAATCAGTTGCAATTGTTCAAGGTTGGAGAAAATTCTAATTCCTTGTCCCTTATCACTCATCGACGGCTTCAAGATCCATAATTTTTTATTTTCGCTTTGTTCAACATCATCTCTTAACTCATAACAATCGTCCAATGCTTCATCTAAGAACTCAGCATAGTCGAGCTCTAACTGATATGAATTAGGAAACGCATCTTTCAAAATAGAATCGGGGTGCTTGGTTGTGTAATTTAGAATGGTGTACAGCAAGTAATGCTTCCTGATCAAACCTTTTCTGTACACATAGGAGCATGGTAAATAGTTTCTGGCGCCCATGTTAATCAAGTCAAAGTCCAAGTCCTCATAATCCGCATAATGGAAGATATTGCTTTCCTTCGGAGCCTCGCTTAGGTTGGTATAAATCGTGTAGTTCTTCAAGAGCTTCGAGATAGATTGTCTTAATGCTCCGTAAACATAAGCCGATTTGGGGATCGACAAAACTATGGAGTCAGTATTACCGGCAATAGATGACCTAAAATATGTTTTGATGCTCGTTAGCTAAAAGATTTCAACTTGAATTGTATTATAAACTCTTTATAAGAGTATATAGGGAAGTGAAACTAAAAAGTAATACAACATTTGGCTAGTTGAAGAAGAAAATATCTTTTAAAACCCGATATTATAATACGTCAAATTTCATTCGTGAATGGGGGGGTAAGAAAAAAAATCAAAAATCAACACTTACTTGTTTAAACTGATCTCACCTGTAATATCATCAATTCCTTTGAAAACTGCTTTCAATGGGGTCACACTAAAATTTATAATGGTTAGTATCGAAATTTCAAAACACAGAGTGATAGGTTCGAAACACTTTGAGATGAAACAAAAAACGTACCTAATATTACCTTCAGAGACGACTTTTCCATCGTTAATACCAACTGACTTGGCCACAGTCTCATGCATGCTATCGAAATTAGGATCCCATCTGTAAATGACCTCTTCCTGTTGAAGCACCGACTCGTCGACAATGTCTTCGCCGTGCTCTTCAGGCTGAGACTTTACTTCTTTTTTGAAAAGAGTTCCCCATCTATTCTCCAAAATTGGTGCATATATGATCTTGGTGTCATCCGAGATTGTTTTCTCTAATGGAACATTGATTGTATACAAATCTGCTCTTGGATCCCAGTTCTTGTATAAGTATTCAACAATCTTGATGGACAACTCCGAAGCCTTTTTCAAAACTTTTTCGTCAATTACCTTTGTGTTGAACAGATATGATAATCCAATTGATTTAGTATTGGACAACGCACCTTCTAAAGCAGCACCAACGGTACCACTAGCCATGATATACACGGCTGATGCATTTCTACCAAAGTTAGGACCACTCAAGACCAAATCAACTGGTGGCTTAGAATCTTTGAATATGTGATGTAACCCCAAATCTGTGGCAGAAGCTGGAGTACCATCAACAAGACACCACTCTTTCAAATTCTTGTCCTGTTGATGTTGCAAGACAGGGCTTGGGAAGGGACCGAGATAAGTATTGTCCAAAGGCTTGTTAATGGTGGAATAAGCGTACTGAACGGTCAAATCTTTTCCTGCGAAATGGGCTTTACCAATCCAAGATCTCTGTTGTGATGGTACAGCAATGGATAAATCCCAGTTGGTATTATTGACAATCTCGTCTACTAAAAACTTGACATATGGAGAAGCAAGTTTGTTCGGTGGTCCGTCATCATTGGTTAACTATGTGGGCATGTTAGTAGCATTTCTACAATAATAAACCGGTTGATTACTGATAGCTAGTCCTCCCACTTACTAAAACGTGCATTGTTGAAGTTCGTGCTGATGCTCAGATAAGTATGGCTATTTCCAACAACAAGTTGTGTTGATAGAAGAAAAAAAAAAAAACAATTACCAGAAAAAAAAAAAATTCCAGTGTGTTTTTGTTTTACGACTTTTCCACTTTTTACAGGACACAATCAAATATATTCAAGTGTCTATATTGACGAATTGAAGTTAAATTTAATATATACAGGATCATACGTTTGAATGTAAAATGCGGGAATGTATCGATCTTACATCATTCCTCCCATTCCACCCATACCGCCCATACCACCCATTGGTGGAGCAGCAGCTGAGCCCTTTGGTTCAGGGGCATCGACGATAGCACATTCTGTAGTGGCCAACAATGAAGCAACACCGGAAGCATCGACTAAACCTGATCTAACAACCTTGAATGGATCGATGATACCAGCAGCCAACATGTCGACGTACTCACCTTTGGCTGAGTCGTAACCGACGTTGAAATCTTCACCGTAGTTGTCAATGATCTTTCCAACAATAACGGCACCTTCTTCACCGGCATTATCAATGATTCTCTTAGCAGGCTTTGTTATGGCATTCTTAATGATTTGAACACCCAATTTTTGGTCAAAGTTTTCAACTTCTACAGTGTCCAAAGTCTTAGAAGCCTTCAAGAACGCGGTACCTCCACCTGGCAAGATACCTTCTTGTACGGCGGCTCTTGTAGCGTTCAATGCATCATCGTATCTATCTTTCTTTTCGCCAACTTCAACTTCTGATGAACCACCAACTCTGATAACAGCAACACCACCTGACAATTTTGCTAATCTTTCTTGCAATTTTTCCTTTTCATATTCAGAAGTGGCAGCATCATCCATGACACCTCTGATTTGTTCACAACGTTGTGAGATGTTGTCCTTGGTACCTTCACCGTTCAAGACAACAGTGTCCTCTTTTGTAACGGTGATGGAGCCAGCTTTACCCAATAATTCAATGGTGGCATTTTCTGGTTTAATATCCAATTCTTCGGTAAAGACTGTACCATTTGTCAAGATGGCAATATCACCCAAGGTATTCTTTCTGTTGTCACCAAATCCTGGTGCCTTGACAGCAGCAACTTGAACTTGACCTCTCAATTTGTTTAAGATACAAGCAGCTAAGGCTTCACCATCAATATCTTCAGCAACGATTAACAATGGTCTTCTTGTCTTGTTGGACAATTCCAATGAAGGTAATACATCTTGAATCGATGAGATTTTCTTTTCAGATAACAAGATCAATGGATTTTCAAATTCAACTTTACCGGACTTGGTATCAGTGATAAAGTAAGGTGAGATAAAACCTCTGTCAAATCTCATACCTTCGGTGACTTCCAATTCATCTTCCAAAGTCTTACCTTCTCTGACGGTGATAACACCTTCCTTACCAACTTTCTCCATGGCCTTAGCCAAGAGTTGACCGATGTGTACATCACCGTTGGCAGAGATTGTGGCAACTTGTGCGATTTCCTCAGAGGTGGTGACTTCCTTTTTGTTCTCTTGTAAATATTTAACAATGGCTTCAACAGCTTTTTGAGAACCTCTTCTCAAATCCATTGGGTTGCAACCAGCAGCAACATTCTTAACTGACTCAGTAAAAATGGATCTACCCAAGATAGTTGCTGAGGTGGTACCATCACCGGCACTCTCGTTAGTTCTAGAAGCGACATCTTGTAATAATCTAGCACCCAAATTTTCAAATTTGTCTTGCAAGACAACGGATTTGGCAACGGTAACACCATCCTTTGTGATCTTTGGAGGACCGAATTGTTGTTCAATCAAAACGTTTCTACCCTTTGGACCTAAAGTAACACTAACGGCATCGGCTAAGGTTTCGACACCTTTCAAAAGGGCCAGTCTACCTTCAACGCCGAATTTTATCTCTTTGTAAGATGAGTAGTTTCTCAGCAAGGAAGCAGTAGCTCTCTTTATTGAAGGGCGGGATAATCTCAACATGATTGGGCTATGATTTGTTTTCTCTAAAGGATTTAAGCTAGTCTAGGTTTGGGAAAATTACCAAATAAATAGCTAGAGAATAAAAGTTGAAAAGAGAGAGTAAATGATATGAATTGATCAATTGAGTGTTATTTTTCTTTCCCAATTTTTCTTTTGGAAATTTCTGGAAGAAAAAAAATTTCTCACACATTTGAAGAAGAAGAAGGAGATGAAGAAGAAGAACTAAATGGAATTAGACAACAAGTTGTATAGATATAGAGATAAGTTCATGAATATCAAAATTGTATTTTTAAGGGAGATTATGATGGTCAATGGATCTCATTTGAAAACTCCTTATCTGTTATAGTCATCTCTGTATTGTCAGACCAAATTTGATAGATAGAGAACCGAAGCTGCCTCCGTGTGAACAAGTTAAATGCGGAGGCATATTCAGGTCACGTGCTTCTTTTATTATGTAAATTATTCCAATCTTTACACTTGACACACAAGCCTATGGGTTTTCAAGCTTCACAATGTGCCCCTGTTCTGTGTATATCCATGGGTTAATAGACAGCTTCATTTCCTATGAGAGAAAACCTCGAAATAAGAGGACTACAACTGATATATTAAAAATAATTACAAATCAAATCGAACTTTTGATAAAAATCTAAACATTAAATCTAATTAAGTATTTCAAAAACCTGTTCATGACCAATTTTGGAGTCTTTCAAGTCACTAAAAATCTGTCCCACAACCCTGAATCCTTCACCATAGTCTCTAATAGGGTCACTTCTCGATGGAGTATCAAACGGACTTTTTCTTCCTCTAGGTGCATAGTTATTAATCAACTTTTCGATAAAATCCCTTTTAATATCCCACACCGCATATAGCTCAGAATCTTGTGATGCATATTGCACCTCTGCACTGGGCAACTGTCTCAGTCCTGACCAAACGCCAGCTATTGCTGCAGAACTAGCCTCAGCACGGTTGAAGAAGAACGGAGCATATATGTTACCCACTAATGCAAGTGTTGGATCCTTTTTGGAAAAAACGTGCAGGAAGAAATCGTGATAATTCTCATTTGTTTCCAGTTCAAAATCTTCTAAAAATGGGTAATAACGATGATATCCCGTACAAAAGATGACAGCATCGAATCCTGACTCTATGGAGCCATCAATGAACTCGACCGAGTTCGACTCTATGATGAATCTTTTAATCTCGGGCTTGTTAACAATACCTTTCGAGTAGGTAGCATGATTGATCCAATCAAAAGGTGCAGCTGCAGATTTTCTAGCAATAAAGATGGTATCATCTTCCCTCGGATAACAATATTGGATCAAATCAACTGTTGATACCGCTGACCCCACAAACAATATTTTCTTCTTATACCGCAAAGACTGTGGTGAAGAGATATTCTTACAATGCTGTACTAGGCCGTCGTTCAACTCATTGAATTGAGCCAAATTTTCAATTATAGGAACATGAGGAACACTTTTTCCATTGGCGATAATTAACGCATCGAATTGTTGCTGGTACCATTTTTCACCCTCGTCATTCTTTGACTTCTCACGCACTACAACCACCCATTTCTCATCTACTTTATAAATTTTTTCGACACTAGAGTCATATCTGATGTTCTGATCCAACTGATTGTCCGATATCACGGACTCTAAATACTCGCTAACTTCTTCCCATGGTTGTAACGTCCTCAACATTCTCTTGGGAAGTTTAAGGTCCTCGGTAAAAGAATATGACATCAAGTTGTATGGAATATTGGTGAATAAACCGTCGTAGACACCTGAACTTTTCCATTGGTGTTGGTAATCAATTTTGTCGATGAGATCAGGTTTTTCCACGATATGGGGTTTTTCAAATGTGGAATTAGAGTTGAGACCCTTAGGAATCGGCAATTTTTTGAAACAGACCTCTGGTTGATCATAATTTCCCTCTAGTATAGGCATATTTGGCTCTCTATTCACCTTACCAGCCTCAGATCGGGCCCAAGTGCCTCCAATAGTGGAATTTCTTTCAAATAGTACTACCTCATCAAATGCCAATTGCTGTGGGGTAGAGCTGTCAATTTTTTCACCTACAATAGAGGAACCATCCTTAAGCGTATGCAAAAGTTCATACAATGCAGCTATCCCCGAAGGTCCACCGCCGATTATACCAATGGATTTAATGGGGGTCATTCTGCAACCCTCGATTTGAATTAAAGGGTGTTAGATAGTCAATTCGAAGATGTTTTTTTTTTCATAGTGTGTGTGTGGCAGCAGCGCCGTCTTATTTTGTATTTTGAAGAAAAAAAAAATTGAGCCACAGTTCATATATATCATTCGATTTACTTTAATTTGGTGGCATTGGCTTAGATATCTCGACTACCGCCACTGCTATACAATGAGCCTCACTTATCAAAATATCTTAGTCATGATTGGATGGATATACAAGAAAGACATAAATTGAAGCGTCATTTATTAAAAATCGTTAACATGATTGGATACATATACATGCGCTAGTAGTAAAAATTACATATCATTCGATTCGAACAAATATACCGTCCTTATACAACTCTTTCCTTTGGCAAAATATCAACGAGCAAATCATCAATCTTAGGTTCACTTGTCAAATTTCTCTTCAATTTGTAAGCTTCCAAATTTTGGAAATAATTGTCAAACAAGTAAGCACTGTCTAATGGACCACCTTTAGCTTCTGGGTGAAATTGTACAGAAAATATTGGTTTTGTCTTATGGATCATACCTTCATTGGATTGATCATTCAAATTGATAAAATACTCTTTGAAATCTGGACTCAAAGTGGTCAGATCGACAGCATAACCGTGATTTTGTGATGTGATGTGACATTTACCAGTTGTCAAGTCCAAGGCTGGAATGTTATGAGCTCTGTTACCGTATTTCAACTTGATAGTCTTGGCACCACTGGCCAACGCCAATAATTGATGTCCCAAACAGATACCAAAGATTGGTAAGTCTTTCTGTTGTTCCATCAACTCAGTCAAATTGGTTACTGTTGCAGCACAATGAGTTGGGTCACCTGGACCGTTAGAGATAAAGACACCATCGAATTTGTCAGCAACCTTCTGTATTGGGTAATCGTATGGGAACACAGTGACGGAAGCACCTCTAGAAACCAATGATCTCAAAATATTTTCCTTGACACCACAATCTATTACAGCAACGTGATATTTGGAGTTTGGAGCAGATATGTGGAATGGAGCCTTTGTTGAAACTTTGTGAACCAAGTTTATGCTACTTGGATCTTCATATGCAGCATCTTCATCGGCATCGTACTCTTCACCGATGGTCAACTTGGCCAACGATGAACCTTGTTCTCTCAAATAAGTTACCAAGGCTCTTGTATCAACACCGGTGATGGCAGCAACGCCTTCTCTTTTACACCACTCACTCAAACTCTCAACAGCAGTCCAATGAGAATATTCCATTGCAACATCACTAACAACTATACCGATACATTGAATCTTTGGACTTTCGAAATATTTTGACAATCCATATTGATCTTTGACATTGGAAGGAACTCCATAATTACCAATCAAAGGTTGGGTGAAACAGATGATCTGACCTCTATAAGATGGATCGGTCATAGATTCAGGATAGCCCACTAATGATGTTGTGAAGACAGCTTCTCCGCTGATGTTCTTGTTGGCACCAAAAGAGTAACCATTGTATATAGGACCATCTCTGATAGTCAATGTGGCTCTTCCCAAGTCCTTTGAAGATGTTTTCACAAAACTTGTTGTGTGGAATGATCTAGCAGTGTTCAAATTCCTGACTCTTGATAAGATGTTTAACATGATATCTATGTGGTATTTGGTTTCTAATTGATTATCAAGTTGGAAGAATTGAAGTGATTAAATACTCCGTGGATGGAAAAATTTAAAATATAGAAAAAAGAGTCATTCTACTCACAGATGATGATGGATGGAAAATTTGAGATTAGAAAGAAAAAAAAAGGAAAAAAAAAAATTTTCCAGCATCAGCAGCATTATCTTGTTTGTTTTGCCCCGAAAGTAGGGTAAGCATAATGACAACTTTTTGATCAATATGTCTTATTCAAACGACACCAATTGAGTCACTGGTACTGCAATGACATATTTGTAACTCTTAATTGCTCTATGACAGGCTTTTTAAGCTACTTTTTCCTATAAATTTGTGTATAAAACAGCGATATAGCACCAATCACATCCTTGAACTACATCGCGCTTGTTGGATTTAGACCAAAATTACTCGAATAGATTGTTTTGATATCTTGTACACTTCCATTTTCACGGGATGCAGAGTTAACTATCAACATACTCGTCACCCTTATTGCATAATGCCTTCACACAAATCACACAAATTGATCCAAGTACTGAATAGCTATTTCGATTTTAATACATATATATATTATATATAGTACAAAATGTCAAGCCAGCGAGTATTCAGAACCACAGATAACTTTGGTTACCCAAATTCTTTAGCTTTAACTAACTAATAACTACTTTAGCGAAATCTTAGAGATGTTAACGACTAACACATCCACCTTTATTGACCAATCCCTACACTAGACTGAAACAATCAATGAAAGTGTAGGTTAATTTTCATCTCTTTATAGAAAAGAGATCAGTCTGCGATCCGCAAACTCGCAGTTGCTTTCATGCCACCTACTGCCTATGTATACTTATAAACTTGTAAAACCCTGAATAATTCAGGTTTGTTACCTGACCTTCAAGCTGTAAGTTGGTGAATAAGAGAATGTGTCACTACAAGATGAATGCTAGTGAGTCAGCAAAGCGGTAAGATAACATCAGTTTATTGAGGATGATACAGTTGATAGATCCTTAACACTAATTTCATATATTTGTGAACTGGAGTTCCCTCCAGCATCACCCCGAGCTATCTATTATAAAAGTTTGATAATTGTAAACTGAGTGAACCATTAGACGCTTTTCTGAGTGGTCAAATATGTTGCCAATATAAAACTCTCAAGATCAATTGAATTGATGATCTCATTTGTGTTCTCAAACTCATTCAAAAGCATTATAATCGCTAATATAAAATGTGATATAAACTGTTTTCAGGATAATTATATGGTTTTTTCTGAGCTCAAAGACGACTTTTGTATATCACATCAAGTTTGACGGTAGCATTTTAGGCCACATCCATGGTTCTAAAATTTAAATGGGGAGAAGATTTCTCTTACATTCAGAACTTTTCACCAAATACTCGAAATTACCTTGTGATGAAATAATATCATTTATTATGCACTAATTTACAATCTCGCTCATTATCAATTTTTTTAAAAGGTTGATATCGTCAACAGCTTTCAACACATCAGCTTGCTTCACATTCCCGCTTATTCTATTCATACCAAGCTCAACATTCTTTCTCGTCATCCCTCTACTGCTATTTATGACCCCAAAACTTTCTAAGGTGGTAATAACTTCAAGAAATTCACCTTTCTTCAACATACCTATTAAATTATCCAACTTTATTTTAGTTCTGTAAAACTCATAAAATTCGTTGATTGTTTTTAGTTTATCTGATTCCTGTTCGAATTTTATCAATGAGCATAACACAGTCTTTTGTTGAAGATTCAAGTTTTTCAACTTGCTTCCACCATCGCTGTTGAAATTTGTTGCATTGAAAACATCACTACATACTCTGGAAACATTGGCTATAGAAGCCTTTGGTGCATTCTCCAACGTCAATGCCTCGAATTCTTCTGGAGTCATTCTCGATCTAGTCAACTCTTCCACTAGTTCCAATGATCGATGGCAAATATCAAAGGCCTTTCTTAAATCTCCAGTGTTTGCGGCTGTCTTCTTGGAACATAATTGAATAGCAACAGGGTGAATCAAAGAGATTTGATCAGTCGGGGATAGTGATCTTAATTTTGTTTCAATCACATTTTTGATTTGTTCACTTGTATATGGCAAAAATTGTAATAAATCTGGGTTGATACGATTTGTTCTTAAACGAGGTAAAAATCTATCTGTCAAATCCAATGCATTGGCAATTCCGATCAATATCAATCTTGAAGAATTCTTATTCAAGGATGATGCATTGGAGAATAATTCGAACAATATCTGTTGGTTACCAGTTATTAAATTGTCCAACTCATCAAGTACAACGATCGAAATATCAGCAACCTTATCATCACTCAATACTTTTTGCAAATCTTGTGATGTGTACTTTGAAAGTTTTGATTTCCCTAGCATTCTCTTACAAATCTCGTCAAAAATATGTTCGGGCTTTTGAATGATCATGCAATTCAATTGGATATACGCAACTCGACGTCTCAAACTACCAATTTTCACGTCGTGAATACTCTTTGTTGAGTCAAAGTTGTTAGAATTTATCTGTATGAATCTTCTCAATGAAGCTGTGGTTTGTGCCGTTTTTCCTGTACCTGGAGGTCCTGACACGTACAACGAGCAGGAATCCAACTTTGAAACTTTTTCCACAAGAAATTCGTTCAACTTTTTGGCCTCCAGTTCTCTTGATGGTAATGAATGTGAGTTGTGATCATTGTTCAGTAAAGAACCTCTTTGGAAAAGACACTTGGCTTTGTTATAGATAGAAGATACTGATTTTTTCTTCGACGGTGTGGTTGGTGGAGTAGCGAGTAATGACAACCTCTTTGGAGTTAATGAGTTCTCGTCTAATTTAACTATCCTTTGCTTTTCTGGGGTGATAGGAGGTGAGATCATCCCGTTCAGTATATTATCTGAGTTGCCAAATTTGTCAGTCTCACAAAGAACACTCTTGAATTGTGATTTTTTGCTTGGTATCACATCTTGATCAGATTCTATTGGGTATGATCTTTTGGTAGAGAATGTCATTGCTAGTATATCACACTGAAAGCAAAGTGAAATATCAATTGATGTTTACAAGTTATTCAAAGAATGAAAGCAGTTTTTCAGCTAGAGTGATTCACGATATTTGCGAAATCATCGTGTGTTAAACTACTTCTATGAAGTAAAGAGCCTGCAGGAAGACGCGTACAAATTTTCTTTTTTTTTTCTCATTTTTCAGTCGAAAGAATTTATTTCCTCATTGAGTAAATTAATGAGATTCTCACATAACAACACGCGCGCTATTTATCCAGCACCTGATATAGTCTCAAGAAACGCTTAACGACTGAAATCATCTCCTTTCAAAAGATTAAAGGCTTGGGTGATTATTCCAGAAAAATAAGGGCGAAAGAGATGCACAAGATGATCCTTAATATGGTCTAACTTCAAGTTAAAGTTTTTTTTAATTATTGTTTTGTGTTTTGTAATTATGATTTTGTAAACTACCCCTCAAACTACTCCTTAATATCATCCTCTAAGTGGTAGACCTATTTTGGAAAAACTCTGTCAAGCCAACATGTCGAGTTGAGTCTCGGAAGGGTGGGTTCTTATTGGAAATTTGAAACATAAACTAGGCACTTCAAATTGGGATAAGGTAGTGAGTGATAGTCACCATGAAATAAATATCTATTAAAAGTAGTTAAAAATATATAATAATCACAAAATGGACAAAGGGGGTTTGCTCTTGTCATCTTGAAAAAGAGCTCTTCTGGTGTACTTTGCTCTTATAGGCTCGCCAACATAATAATTTTCATAATCTCCCTAATTCAAACAAGTCCAGCTTTTCTCAATCTATCTTTTGCCTCTTCCTCTTGTCTTATCTCCTCTTTAGCAACATCGGTATAATTTCTAGTTGGGTCACCGAACAGAGGGTTAGTCCAACCATGCTCGTCATGGTCTTTCACAAAGTATGCAAATGGATAAGTTGGCAAAGTTTTGATTGGCGTATCTTCCTTTATCAAACCCAATTTGACCTGTCTGTCAATCAAACCTTGCAAATACTCAGAAATATGATCTCTGAAACTGGCAAAGTTCTTATATTTGCAAATACCCTCAGAGGCTTCGAAGATTATCTTCTTTATAAGTGATGGAACCAATGGCTCATCCTTCATCTCTTCAACACTGTAAAAAACTGGATGGTTGGTGAAGATGATGGCTCTTGATTTTGGTAATCTCCTCAAAGTCTGTCTTTCAACTCTGACATTGAATTGATCTGGTGGAATTTCATCACTGACTTTCTCACCAGATTGTAATGCGTAAACATTGTTGCATAACAATTTGTGATCCCAAGACATGTACCATGAGGCTCTCTCAACCAAATCTGCAGGTTGCATCTTTTCAAACCATCTCTCCATCGAAACTTTTAACTTACTTTGATAATCGGGAACCTTGGTGTGGATATCATCAATACACTTACCCAATTTGTTTTTGATACCGAATGATCCACCTGGGAATGGAACAGCAGCTGCCATCAAGTAATGTTTACCATCCTGTTTGTTTTTCAAAACAATGTAAAAATCTTCTTTTGCCATTTTTGAAACGTAGACCAATGGATGCTCTTTCAAAGGTTCTGAAAAATCCAAATCTTCGCCTGTCAACTCATTTTTGACATGAACACCCTTATCTTTTGTTGTGAATAACAATGGATATCTTTTCAACATATGATCCCTAACCATTTCCATCAACTCTGTACATGCTTCCTCGCTACCTGGTAACAGACCAATGTTTTCATCACCATAAGTGTGAATAATTCTCTTTTTTTCCTCGATATAATGAACGTAATATTTATCCATATCTAACCAATGATTTGGATCTAATTTGAAAATACTCATGGTTTGATGGTAAGGCCATCTGAATGGTCTCCAAGGTCTATCATCGTAGGTGGCAACTTGTTCAGGTGTGATCATGAGAGGTGTAGGCTGTGGGATTGGGTCTTCTGGGCTGGAGTGATACCCTTTTTTCTTCTCAGGTGCAGATTTCACAGGTTGTTGTTTTGGATGGGCATATTTTTTGTATAATGAGATGACTTGCTTGTGGGATAACAATAAAGCTATTACCACAGCAAATACTAGGAAAACCGCTGGATTTGCTACCATTTTTCTTTTTGATGTTGATTATATTCAAGAAATTTGAAGTATTCGATAGTTTTAACTATTCATTTTCTGTCGTAGGCCGATTGAAGCTTGATATATATAGCTATTTTGACATAGATAAACTCTCGTTTTTCTCTTCCTATTTGGGAAATTTTTTATGTTTATCTACTTCACAATGTTTTACTGATACAGTTTATTTACATCCCAAAGCAAATGGTAAACAAGGTATAATAGATCAGACCACAAATGAATTCACTCAGGCCAGATGACATGAATCATATCAGCTACCATCCCATGATGAGGGTGAAAGTATAATCCCCCATCTTAGGATAGATAAAAAATTGTAGTGAGTGCCAATCAATATCAGCGCACAATTTATGTGGGATGTGTTTCAAGCCCAGCAAAAAACAAAGATTCAAGTCAGTGCTCTGTCATCATCAGATTTAAACTCACTACTCATGTCATGGCTCAGAAAATACATCATCATCTTCTTCTTCTTCTTCTTCTTCTGCTACTTTTGCACAGCTTAATATTTGAGTATCTTGATCGTAATGTTGCAACTGATAACACAGGGATAGTTTTTCCGAGTTAGGAAATTGGCCCTGAACGCACACCCTTTTGATTTTTACTTTTCTTTCAAAAGAGGTACACACATAATATTGATTCAAGTGTTAATAATAGCAAGCACTTTATAGGATTGGTTTTATATGCAAGATGATTACTCAAAATACATTTGTCAATGATATTGTATTATGCGTAATTGTATTCGTTTAACAACCAAATTTTTCGAAATTCTTTAGAAACCAAGAAGACAATAACTAATGTGATAAGTAAGTAAAATATATATATACAACCCACCAAACTAGCTTAACGTCTTCTACCTCTTCTACCACCCTTCTTTCTGGTAGAATCAGATGGAACTGGAGTGACATCTTCAATTCTACCAATTCTCAAACCAGATCTAGCCAAAGCTCTCAAAGCGGATTGACCACCTGGACCTGGAGTCTTGGTCTTAGTACCACCGGTAGCTCTAATTTTGACATGAACAGCAGTGATACCAACTTCTTTACATTTAGCAGCAGCATCTTGAGCAGCCAACATAGCAGCGTATGGTGATGATTCATCACGATCAGCTTTGACTTTCATACCACCAGTAACTCTGGCAATTGTTTCTTTACCTGATAAATCAGTGATGTGGACAAAAGTATCGTTGAATGAAGCAAAGATTCTTGCGACACCAAAGACTTGTTGACCATCACGAGCTTGTGGACCAAGGGTAACGTTTTCTAAAATATTGAAATGTTAGTATGATTTCGTATTTCTGTGAGGAAATTTGACTCATTAAGTTGAGAGGGTTTCGAGGTGCAATGAATATCCAGTTTGATACAAAACTGAATTTGAGTAAATCCAATGTCAATCTTCATCTTGGTTGTTTGAGTGAGGTTGAGTATTGTACATAGAAAGCATCATTCTCATTGGAAAATTTTGCCTCTATAAACCCATCTTTATAACTATCTTGTGCATAAAGTGGGTTACAGATCTATTGGCACAAGAATGTTGTTTTTCCTGAAGCGAGGAAAATGTCAATGACAATCAGCTATTATAGTTGAATTTGTAGCTTGATAGGATATGATTTCTTCATATGATTTTTATTCGTATGATAAATGTTGTTGATATTGTTGATTAACTCATTGACAACTTGGAAAACAATCAACTTCAAAATGGACGGGATGGTGATAGACTGGTATTTAAAGACTCGATGATAAACCTCATTCACATTGGTCAAATCTATAGGACGATGTTGATACATACGTGGAGCCATTTTTGTTCTTGTGTAAAGTGTAAGAAACCTTTCCAGTAAATTGAAGAATTTTTTTTTTTATTAATTTTTTCTTTCTCGCTCTCTCAGACGCTCTACTGGGTGGGTGCTCACACACAAATTCAACCTTTTGAGAGTGGTGTGAAGATGTCTGCGCAAGCTCTTGAAAAAATTCAGAGAGATGGATCAATCAATTAGTGCGCATTCCAACGGTTACCAATCGAGAGAAAAAACAGTCACAAACACTAAATATCAACTAAATGAATCTACTATATGTAAACAACAGCTTATTACAGCATCATATATCAGATTTAACAACGGAGACGAGAACCTTCTAGTTATTGGTGGATATGATGAGCTTACAAGTCAATCAAGACAAATACATATGATTTTAAGATATTATTTCTTAATCAACTTTTTTAATTAGTTTTATTTCATTTCATTAAAGGGAACCTAGTTCTTGAGTGGAATATATATAATACAACATCTAGTAAACAAAACCTAAGATCTTTCCTGAAACGTGCTTTCTTCTGGCTTCTTCGTGGTCCATAATACCAGCGGAAGTGGTCAAGATGACGAAACCAAATTGTCTAGCTGGTAATAAGTTGTCAGTCCATTTTTCAATGTCACCGATTTTAACATTGTATCTTGGGGAGATAACACCACACTTGTTCAATCTACCGTTCAATTGGATGACGATCTTACCTGATCTGTGGTCATCAATGTATTCAAATTCACCAATGTAACCATGTTTTTGCATAACTGATAAGAACTTGATGATAACCTTTGATGAAGGTCTGATCAAAACTTGACGTTTACCAGTTTTTTCGGCGTTGTTGATGGCATTCAAAGCATCTGCTAAGACTGAGGTTCTGGTCATGTTGGATATATGAGTTGACTACCTGGTAATGATGTACTTCTAGAGACTGTTTTGTTTTAACTTTTTCTAAACTTGATTTTTTTTTTTTTTTTTCAGACGTATTGGTCGTGTACAGCAAAATATCTTATGAAGGGAGATGGACGACACTACAAAACTTTGTAGTGTGTCATATAACAAAACAACGACCAAACAGCCCCTTCAAACGCATTAGAGAAACAGAAACAAAAACGCAGTCACACACACACCCAGACAATATGAATTTGTTTTTTTCCTTCTCTCACGCTCTCTTTACTTTAAGAGAAAGAGATTATTTTTGATACAGAATTAACGACTAAAAATTGTTAAGAGATTTTCAAAATTTTCTTGTTTGTGTGCTTTTCATCAAAAAATATACATCTGAGTTTTAACTAACCTTATACACTCTATAAAGAATCCAAAGATGCCAGTATGTACATAGTAACATCAAATAAAGAGATCATTGTCAAGCCCAACATCATCATCATCACCACCAGAGTTCTAAGCTATAATGAATACTCTCACCAAGTAGTACATATATGAACGCCGTGGAAGAAAACAGTGAATAAATACAGCAGCTTCCTCAAGTCAATCAACAATCAAATGTCAACAATTTCATCAACATTCAGACAAGTGCTTTCTTCAAGCTAGCTTACTCACTCGAAGCTATGCACATACAATAAAGCATGTAGAACTCATATTTATCAATTAAACGCTTATTCATTTGGCATATGCGTTAAAAGATCACTTTGAAGTTACAGTTTGCAACCCAACTTCTATATATATGCTAATGAAACAAGGTGATGACGATTGGTGATTGACAAAATTGTTTGATAATACTCAAGTTTACTAACATTGAATTGAAACAGTCCCAAAAATCTTTTAGAACTAAGCAAAAGTTAGCTAAGGCTCAAAACCAGAACAGACCATTGCCACAATGGATCAGATTAAGAACTGGTAACAAGATCCGTTACAACGCTAAGAGAAGACACTGGAAGAGAACTAAGTTAAACATCTAAGTTGCTGGATATATTTTTATGACAGAAGAAGAAGAAGCAGATGTACAGAAGAACAAGTTTTCTTAGAATTTGGTTTTTCCTTTGATGTGTGTTCAGGTATAATGTATATGTTTAATCCTTTGAAGGAGCTTTTCATTTGATATTACGAAATTGTAGGTTGGAATCTAAAAATTTGTAAGCGGTAATATCGAACTCGAACTTTTGAGGTAATAAAGCTTGAGCCAGAGAGATAGATCCATATGATTTTTATAAATTTGATGAAAAGTTTTTTTTTTTTTCGTCTATGATTTTGATAACCTCCTCTTGCTATGTATTAATTATTATTGAGACTGATAATAACAACATTGATCTATCTGGGAAGCATGAAACTTCTAAGCGATCATCAAAGGTTTCATGATCGAGTAGTCTTTCTGTTTTCCTTAAAGGATTTAGTTGATGATGGGGACTCATCCAACATTAGAGACATGACTAATTTACCATTCAATATGATGATAAAATTGCAGTAAATACAAATAGCTAGATAGTATTTGAAATTATTTCATGATATGATTTATTGCGTTAACAAATTACCTGATTGATTGGAATTAGTCTGGCTCTGGCTGTGGATTGTATTGATGATTCAAATGTCGAAGAGCGTACTTAAAAGGCGAAAACTATTGTATTCAAGTTACTATATTACAACTTTCTTTCATGATAAAACATGTTTGCCTTTCATTTCCAAACAACATAAATGCAAACTCTTAGCATGAAAAAATAATAAGAAAAGTTTAGACAGGCACCAACCACTATCTGGTAGTATATTGCCCTGAAAGGGCACTCACTATCAACTTTTTATAAAAGCGACTTGATTACCATCGAATTGAATTCTCTCCAATCACTCAACCTCTCAATTAAACCGACTCTTCAAACACCGTTTCAATTGGTTTCTCCATAAAAGCAGCGTGGCTCAATACAGAGACACTGGAAGCTCCGATCAACCATAAAACCGTTGATAAAGGACTTGCCAAGAATCCTAAAGGTACACTGACGACTAATAAACCGGTATACAACTGTTGAGTGTTCAATTTGACAAATGGTAACACCAAGTCTTCACCTTGTAACCTATTGATCAATGTCATTCCCCCAATTGAGAATATTAAGACGAACACTAGTAATAAATTTGTCAACAATGAGTAAACTGATAACAATACAACAATAACAGCATAGTTGGCTTGAAAGTATCCCAAATTATAAGTGACCCTTTGTTGAACTTCGGAGAAATTAGCAGGCTTTGACAATCTCTTGAAATCAAAAAATTCTTGTGGCGGCCTCAATGCTTGAAATTTTTGTTGGAGTGAACCAGCATTTGCCTATATGTATATATATAAATAGTTAGTAATTAAAACGCACGCACACATAACACACAAGATCCCAATTGGCGATGAGCAAAACTTACCTTGAGACGTTCTAAGCTGAGATTTTCAGTCAAATTAGAAAACTTTGTTGAGATTTGGTCGAGTTAGTATGAAAATCGTGAACAATTGTATAATAAGGCTGTCATTGGCGTTTGTCTACCAGATCGATGAGATATACGTGGTCGAAATCATCATATTTGAAACATGAGATCAACGCTTGTTGCTCATATTCTCATCAGATCACACGAGCACGGGAGATTGACAGCCAATATTACGTTTCAAAACTTACTGGGATGTTGGCAAATTGGGACAGAAGTGACATATTGGTGATGAATGAAACGACTCGTCGATAAGCAAAAGGCGTCGTTTCGTGTTCAAAATTGTTTTTTGTTTTTTGTGTCTTTAGATAATTTTCTTTTAAATTTAATTTTTTTTTCTTTGTTTGTGGATTAACTGTTTATTAGCCGTTTTCAGAGCCAAAGTGCTGGTTGGTCCTAATAAGGTTATGCCTCTGGACATAGTTTCCCTACACGAGCCAAATTTCAATTCAACTGGACAGTCAAAAATAGCTTTCATTCCTTCAACACTGGTTAAAAGTGAATTTTCTAATCATTCATCATAGCTAAAAGTCATCAGCTCACCATTGGAGTCATATCTCGACCCATCGACAATGAATCCTCTCTCTGAACCAACACCAAAACAACTCATCACCTCTTCTTCAACCAGCTGCGATTTTTCTTGAGTTCCACCATGTTCCTCAAGACTGCACTCAAACACAATACCATCAATCAGACTCTTATTGTTTGCCAGTTCATACTTGCTGACACCATCAAGATAGTAGAACTGCACCTCTGCATTCTTGGGTAAAAACATACCATGCTCTGGCTTCAATGCTAATAAATTTGCCTTTGCACCCCAAGAGCCACCTCCTCCGACAACTTCGTATCGTCTGGACTCCCCATCTTTTGATATCGCCGCAAAGAGTCTAGTTTCTTTGGTCATGATTGACATCAAGTATTCGTTCTGTTGTAAAATTGCAGAAGCCGGGGCATTATTTATCTCTTTGATCATATTGTGTCTTGTATCAGTGATATATAGTTTTACCTCAAAATCTATCGGTCGGAGACTGGTACGATGTGTCAGTGAAATCTTCAGTCCTGTAAGACGTGGTAACTCCAATTCAATCTCTTGAAGCTTAACACCAGAGCAGTCATTGAACGACAATTGCTCTGGTTGGTAAAGGTATAAGCTTTCAAAGTTACCATTGGTGAATAAGGTATTTGCCAACCCCACTTTGCAATGAAATCTTGATTCATTATTATCAGACGAAAGTGTTAATTGGAAACTTCCCTGAGTATGCTTCCAGTTGTTCTTCTTAGTTGATTCATCTTTCAAAAATTTCACATTTATCACTTCGAGTTGTCTATCACACCAAAGCTCAGATAAACCTGATCTCATTGAGTTTCTCCCCACTGTATCAAAAGCGCCCAAGATCAACTGAATTGAGGGGTCAATGGTGTTTAAACGGCGAACTTTCTCCTCTGCAGCATTTAGCTGATCAGGTGTGGCAGCAAGTACAATTGCTTTTGGTCCGAAGTCTCGCACTTCATCACTGAGATTGGGATCATCTCGTACTATTTTCGATCTGGGGTAAGTTTTTAATCGATAACGGGGTGATGTCAAACTACGGAGCTGTGGATTGGGATAAGTTGTGAATCCCCTGGAAGAAACTAAATTATCACAGCATACACTGCAGCGTAGGACACGGGTAAGTTGTCCCATCAGACGAAGTAGCATATTTGATGTGAATGTTTCCCCCTCCCCCACTTCTCTTGTCGAGCAACAGATAAATAGATTTATACAGAGAAAAATCAACTAAAAACGGAGGCTGTCGCTGATTATAGTATCTACGTCTTCGATATCAAAAGAGACATCAAATGAATGAAAAATAGCCATTCGGAGATATAATCATGGTCCAACAATACTTTCCAACTGGAGTTGTGAATTGAGACATTGTAGTAGCGGTAAGGCTTTTTATACTATTGATTAAAACAACAAGTAATATCTTGAATGATTACAAATTGCCAGTTAATTATCTGAAATGTAATAGGACAACATAACTATGAAAACTTCAATTTATTGAATTTGCCTTAACTAATATATATCCTGTGCAAGCTTTCCCTAAAGAAACATAACCACGACATATAATACAAATAATAAACGAAATGATCTATTTTAACTTCTTCTTTGGTCTCAATTGGTTTGAGTGACCACACTTTCTCTTTCTACAGTTAGTGGCTCTTGGTGGTAATCTGGCGTAACATTTTCTGCAAATGGATTTTTCACAGTTGTATTTGGAAGCCAAAACTTTCAAGGATGGTTCAATGACACCACCTCTCAATCTCAAAACCAAATGCAATGTTGATTCTTTTTGAATGTTGTAATCTGACAAAGTTCTACCATCTTCTAATTGTTTACCAGCAAAGATCAATCTTTGTTGGTCAGGTGGGATACCTTCTTTGTCTTGGATCTTAGCCTTGACGTTGTCAATAGTGTCGGATGACTCAACTTCCAAGGTAATGGTTTTACCTGTAAGGGTCTTAACGAAAATTTGCATCTTGACCTGTTGAGTAAATGTTAATAAACAGGTTCCGATAAATATGATAAACAACGACGAGTATAGTAAACACACCTACCTTTTCAAATGAGTTAAACTGTCCTTTTGTAAAAGTTAAATTATAATTGATTGCAACTTTTTTTTCCCTAACCACAAAAACAGAAAATTCTTTGGCAAGTTTCTCGCTCATTAGAAACTAAAAAAAAAAAAAAAAAAAATGGGAAAATTGATCAGGTCTTTCAACCCTACTCGGTGTCACGTGTTTTGGGCATGACACAATACTAATAATATACCACACAGCACTTGTTTGATCTGCTTACGAAATTAGTTGATATTGTTTTGATATACAAAGTTGTGTATTGATATTCATATGTACAGTTTCATCCTATGCCTCCGTGATTGAAAGATCCTTGACAATGAATTGCAAACATATTGGATTATAGATACTCTTGTACTTCTCATATGTGTTTAATGCCAATTCTCTATCCACTTGATTCAACAATCTATAACCAGGTCTGACAAACTTCATTCTTCCAACTGTGCCTAACCAATCAGACATCACTTGTCTAGCCTCTTTAATGTCTCCTGTCAATTGCAACCTTAACCATCTAAATGTAACTTCTCCGTTGGTGGAATTGTTATAAGTGCTGTATATCTCCCCCATCTTTTTCAATGCAATTTGTCCCTCTGTACTTGTCCAAGTGAATCCGTCAGTACCCTCGTACGAGGATAAGTTGTCAACAAAAACGACATTTTGATTAGCTGTGAATGACTCAATATCCTTTGCTGAGAATTTCTGATCATACTCGGACTCTGAGATTTTGTTCTTGACAGATTCGATCCATTTGTCACCCAATTGATAGCATTGATCTACTAAAGTGGTGTCAAATTTTGGTTTTGGTGGCAATCCAGGTGTGAATAACCAGGTTTTCCAGTCGATAGAGTCCAATAATTCTGTTTTGTCTTCGAAAAATTCGTACAACAGATCTAAAAACTGATAAGTATCGACGCTCGTCTTTTTAAATTTGGTGAAATAAAATGGGATGAACTTATCGAAATTCTCTCTTCCAACAACACACTCGATGTGGTATAAAAGATTGAACCCTTTTTCATATGGTACTGTGCTGAAAGCATCATCTGGATCAGTTTGATCTTTTAAATCTTGAATTAAACATGAAAATCTGCTAGCCTTGTCACCCATGGATTTGATTGAATTTTCCAAATCTGTCCAGCCGATAATTGCTGAAAAATGTCTAGTAGCTTCACCGTGTAAAGCACCAGTAATTCTTCTCTCAATGTATACTGTCCAACCCTCATTTAACCAGAAATGCTCCCATGAACAATTGGTCACCAAGTTACCGGACCATGAATGAGCCAATTCGTGAGCAACAACATCAACATTTTGTCTATCTCCACTCAATAAGGTTCTGGACAAAGTACACAAATTACAGTTCTCCATACCCAGATATGGGAATGACAATGGTAAGACCACTGAATCAAAAGTTTTGAACTCGTAGGTAAAGATCAATTTCTCAGCGGTGACGATGAAGTTTTCCATATCTTCTTCAAACTCGTACTTGCAAGCAGCAATTTCACATGGTTCGGAGTAAACATTGGACCTTGGTCCAGTAGATGCGCTAACAATATCACCACTAACAATAGCCACTAAATAATCAGGAACAGGAACATCCTGTTGGAAACAGTAAAATTTATTATCAGGATTTTTGAAACCTTCATGCAATGGCGTAGCAGATACACTTTTTTCAACCGGAATACCAGACATTAAACTTGGTAATGGCGATTCGATTCTCATAGAATATGTGCTTTTAACTGAAGGAGTATCGAATGATGGGCACATAGTACGAAAATAATGTGGTTCACATTGGGAGAAAACATAAGGTGCTGTCTTGCCAGTGGTTTGTTCTTTTGCCATAAATTGAGCAGCGACACCATCACTAGTTGTATTATAACCAACTTGTAAAAGAATTGAGTCCCCTTTTGTCAATTTGGTCGCAATGACCAATGGACGACCCAAGGTCTTCACGGCCTCTTGCAATTGGAAAGATGCTCTCTTGTCATCTATGACAACTTTTTGTATTTCCAACGCAGAGGTATCAAGAATGATTTCATCAACATCATTCAAAGCAGTCAATTGAAAACTTACAGTTCCTCTGAGTATTTGTTCATCAAAGGAGACCGATAAGTCTAATTGCGTGTTTTCAACTTTGAAGTTTTGATAGTTGGAATTTGTCGATGGATCAAGCTCTGGATGTTGTGCTGGACAACGATCAGCGATGATGCTTTGCAATTTTGAGGAGATGTGATCAAGAGACATTTTTGACGTTTGAATGGTATGAGATGACCTTGTACTTGCAAATCTTGAAAATCTCAGATGAGACGTTGTGATTAAGTTGTTGTTCTTCGAGACAAGTGAAGTTTTGCCGCGTATGTATTGGGCGTTGAAGGTAAAGCTTGTTCTGGAATCAAATGCCCTTGTAAGCTTAGGTAATGCCTTGTGTTTGAGATTATCAATATTCCTCAATAGTGCACTTTGGAACATAAACTGAGTTACAAAGTGAATTGTTTGCTGATTAAGCCAGGTTCATAACTTTGTTACGAATTCTTTCTTTCGTAGTTGACTGTTTTGGAGTCCTTGCGTTTTCACGCACAAATAAAAAAAAAACATCTTTTGATCTGACAAGGGTATATATATATATAGAATATATAGAGTCCGAGCAGTCAACAGAGTTTTCGTATTCAATGCTGTTTGTTAATCATTGCCGTTCTTTCATTTGTAGCATCTTTCTCTCATATCGTGTAGACCCGAAATAGATGACATATCTCTTTGAATTTCAGCTTTAGGAATTCCCTTATTGTTGAATTCACTTCGACACGCTTCGTTTGTTGAATAAAATCTAGATGCTGTTGTAAGGTTTCGAACGCAATATGCTATTTACTCTCAGTTCAAACTACCTTTATAGACCCTGTATATTATGATTTTATTGATTTTAACCAAATCTTGACTTCAAAACTTTTCTACAATTGAAATCGACTAGTATTTACTTTGAGAGGTTTGTTTACTAATCACCAAGACAAGGGTAAATCAGAGAGATAAACGGGAATCACCTTCTCTTATTATGACTACTCGAACAACAAAATTGAGATGCCCGCAGCAATAAAATCATGGAAAGACCTATGAACCATGTAAGATTAGAGCAAATTATTATTCGAGATTTGTAAAGTGTGGCTTTGCATGTATTTGGTAGGTTTTACTCTGTTGTTGCACATTTGTTTATCTAATCAGCGAAGATGAATATAAAGTGATGAGGAAATTTGAAAAAAATTGAATTTGTGGTGAAAAGAGAAACTTGTCTGTAATAATAAGCCCCGCTTTTCTCTTCTCTTTATCAATCGATATGTATTATACGAAAAATAATCGATCAATATTTATCGTGTGTGTTGCTGCATCCAGGGCTTTCCGTTTTGGGAATATTTTTCGGCGAATTCACCGACCAATCGAATTAGAAGGAAAACCTCGGACAATTTACCGTGTATTTAACTCGTTTTGGTATACAGTGTTTCATAAGGATCTCGTTGATTAGATCGCTTTTCGTCACCCTTCACTGGGCTGAATTCGAAATTTCTATGACAATAAAAGATAAAGGAACTCTGCTCTATTGAGAGCAACTAATTTGAATCAAAGACGAGCATTTTCAATCAAAATAATTTACTATTTCTGTTTGAAATGGCAGTCCATGATTTTGGTGCACAACAAATTTTTTAATGACATTCAGTCGCAATCCGCGCATGTTTTTTTTTTTTTTCTCGCTTTCCCATAAACACAATCGAATATAAATATTGATTGATTTCTTCCTCACCTTCCAACTTCACAACCTTGTCTTTTGAAGTCGAAAATATCAAGTGGTTATCATATCGAAAGCCATGGACACCAACAAGACATATATGGCTGGAAATTTCATAGTGGAATCTCTGGATTCCTTTGAATCTGGCTCTGCTCTGAAATCAACCTCAGCAGAGTTTGATGCTCTCATACTTCCCAACAACGATGAGGACAACACCTCGATGTTAATGGCATTTCATGATGCCAAGCCTTCAGTCTTAGTAATAGTGTTGACTTTTGTTGCATCCATCTCCGGTTTCATGTTTGGTTACGATACCGGTTATATATCATCTGCCTTAGTGTCTATAGGGACAGATTTGGGAAAGACATTGACTAATGGTGAAAAGGAATTCATCACTTCGGCTACTTCATTAGGTGCATTGATTGCCGCTGTCTTTGCTGGGGTCTTTGCTGACATATTTGGAAGAAAACCAGTGATATTGTTTTCAAATGTTCTTTTCATCATAGGTAGTGGTATCCAATGTGGAGCTCACTCTGTTTGGGAAATGATTGCTGGTAGATTTGTGATGGGTTTTGGTGTTGGTGTTGGATCTTTGATCGCTCCCTTGTACATTAGTGAGACTGCACCTACAAAATATAGAGGAAGATTGGTCGTTATAAACGTGTTAGCTATAACAGGTGGTCAATTGATCGCCTATGGTATAGGTGCCGGATTGAGTTCAGTAACAAATGGATGGAGAATCCTTGTTGGTCTTTCTATCATCCCTCCAGCTATTCAATTGGGCACATTTTTCTTCTTACCGGATACACCAAGATTTTTAATATCAAAGGGTAAGAATGAACAAGCTGCAAGAGTGCTTAAAAGAACTTATAAGTCGGCAAGTGATGACTTGATCGATCTGAAAATCAGTGAGCTATCTCTTCTCAACACTGAGATTCCGGGCCAAAACCCTTTTGCAAAGACTTGGAAGGCTATCAAGGATATCCATACCGTGCCATCGAATTTGAGAGCTTTGATTATCGCATGTGGTTTACAAGGTATTCAACAATTTACTGGTTGGAACTCATTGATGTATTTCTCAGCTACTGTTTTCGAGGCGGTTGGTTTTGATAATGCAACTGCTGTCTCTATTGTTATTGCTGGTACAAACTTTGTTTTCACTTGTCTCGCATTTTTCATCATCGATAGAGTCGGACGTCGTCGTATCTTATTGATAGGTATTCCGGGAATGTGTGCTGCTTTAATTTTGTGTGCTATTGCATTCCATTTCCTTGACATCGACTTTGACAATTCAGGAGACGCTATAGTCAAGACTTCTGGTGTTTCCGGATGGGGAATCGTCGTCATCGTTGCAATGATCTTATTTGCTGCCTGTTACGCTGTAGGAATCGGAAATGTACCATGGCAGCAAAGTGAGTTGTTTCCTCAATCTGTGAGAGGTGTTGGAGCCTCTTATGCCACCGCAACTAATTGGGCTGGTTCCTTGGTTATCGCGGCCACATTTTTGACCATGTTGGAGAACATTACACCAACGGGAACTTTCTCATTTTTCGCTGCATTAGCATTTGTTTCTTTCATCTTTGTTCTTTTCTGTTATCCAGAATTGAGTAATTTAGAGTTAGAAGAAGTGCAACAAGTATTGACAGGTGGATTTAATGTTGTTGCATCACAAAAATTGGCAAAACAGCGTAGAGCTGACACTGTTAGAAGACATGCTGCCAATACCGAGAACAAAAAGATAGAGGCAACAGAACACTCTGTAGTCGAAGATGCCTGAACTTCATATTATTTAGATTTTTTATTTTATCTTGCTTAATGCTTCTATATCGTTTATCGGCTAGTTTGAGCTAGTCCATGGGTTAATTTTGATAATAATGATAATATTATATTGCAATTGTTTTACATCTGGGTTTTCCAAATATTACACATTGGATGAATCCTAATTGACTATGTAAGTGACATCTCTTCAAATACATTTGAATGAATACTGCATTCAATTTCAAAGCTGCAACTCTTGACCTTTGAGAATAATATGGCTGAGCAAATCATTTTATAACAAAAGGACTAGTGTGAGAACTTTTAAGGATAACAACTCAATTGAATAACGATCAACATGATTCAAAATTCAACATGTTCGTATCATTTACTAAGACGTGATAGCCTTTACGTACCATGATGTGATCCCTTCATTATTGATCATTGAGAAAAATACTTGATTTTATGTGACACATAATTTACCAATGTATACCACTTGAACTTGCTTAGTTCTGAAAGAATTGTGTCAGGCCAATTCACAAAATTTTTGTGTGGTATAGTTACATCTTTGTACCTGAGCATCGATCAGCATGAGTCGCTGCTGAGGAAAGTAGTGTAGGTTATAATTCACTCATAACCATGTGTTCTTCTCCATTGATTTTCGATTGTCTCTTAATACTGATCTGAGCAATTCTGTGTTCCAATCTAGAAGTATGAGATTGAAGAAATATTTGTGAGATCTGTATTTTCTCTCAATTTACTTAGAAGTTGAAGTTTTTTTTTTTTAAATCTTTGAGTTTGGAAAACAAAAACATCATCGATTCTAACAAACAGATAGTTCGTCAACACCATCAATCAGTATTCAATCATTGTTCAAGATGTCTGGTAGGTTTTGCTACTTCGATATTCTACGCATATCGCTAAACATGGTGTCCTCCATGTAGTTCACACGTTTGTTCAATACACTAACTCTTCCCTCTCAAGCAGTCGATTTCAACACCTTAGCTCGTATGTGACCAACTTATCATATAACATTAGAATTATTTTTCTTCTTTATTAGCAATCGCAGATGATCATAATACTAACATATCCGTCTCGAAGAGCAATTTTGCGAATTTTATTACAACCAATTTGATTCTGATATGTCCCAGTTGGGTAACTTATACGTAAGTTGTTAAATTTATGGCAGGAAATTGTTATATCAATTGATGGTTACTAACCTTTTTTTCAAACAAGAGAGATCAATCTATGTTGACTTTTGAGTCTTCTCAATTGCAAGGTGCGAAGGATATTGTTGAGAAATTGGTCGGTTTAGGTTTCAACAAGGTCACCCATAGAATTTCCACGTTAGATGCTCAACCAGCTTCTCCAAGCGGTGATGTCTTAGTCATGGTCACTGGTGAATTGTTAATTGATGAGGAACAGAACGCTCAACGTTACTCCCAGGTATTTCATTTGATTCCAGATGGTAATTCCTATTATGTCTTCAACGATATATTCAGATTGAATTACTCCTGATTCTATCGTAAACTGCTTTATAGTTTAATTTTGATTACATGTGTGAATAAATATATTTACTTCTTCCAAAAAGAAAGATGTGATATCATGGTTCACCTACAGCTCTATATACAAGTAACTGTTTCAACTGTTTCTTGTTGTGTTTCGAAAAATTCGTTTAAGGAAACATAAAAAAAAAGAGGTAGAAGCGTACACGTAATTTGAAAGGTGACATCTCAACAACAACAACTACAACAACAGCGTGGACATGTCAGAGTTTCCCCAAATTCCCAGGCGTCCTACCAAATCGAAAAGTGGCTCGGTATGTTTACAATGGTATAACGATATTTGAGAATCCAGTATTAACCAGACGCAGCCTGATTTCACATCTGCCAGAGAGGCCTCAAAACCTGGATCGGATGACGGATTTTCCGATACAGAAAGCATTGAAAGTGAAGATGAGCATCGAATTTCATTAGATCCCTCACTGGATTCTAAAACCTCTTTAGACTTCTTGAAGTCAGCTCCAACGAAAAGTGAAGAGTCATTACTTTCATCCGTTCCAAAAAAACCATCGAGTCAAGATCAAGATTTTGAAACACCATCAATCCCGAAGCGTCCGCTATCTAAATCTTCCACAACATCGAGTTTTGATTCTGCTGCTCCCTCAATTGCAAATAGGGCACAGAGTGCTAGCACCAATGAAGAAATTGGTGAAGATTCTCCATCTGTGGGAAGTTCAATGCAAAATGTTGATGTTCCTAGTATACCGAAAAGACCACTGAAGAAGAGTTCTTCTACAGCATCCCCTGTCCCTGAATCCCATCAAACTCTGATCACTTCTGAGACGTTACCTGATGTGCCAATAATCCCTGCAAGGCCAAAAAAATCATCATCTGAACACGAATTGGATGTCCAGGCAGAAGTAGTTCCAACGGAAACCCCACAGATTCCACAAAGACATCAGAAAACGGATACCACTCAGCAGCCAAGTGATGACACTCCATACAAGGAGGGTTCCCCTGTTACAATTGATCTCAAAAAGTCTGATACACTGGAAGATCTCACGCCACCTAACGCTTCAGATATCTCAGAGAAGATTATTCCACCAGTACCACAAAGACCAAAGAAGATTGAATCACAAGACGAGATTCCTTTGATTCCACAAAGGCCTAAAAAGAGCGAATCGGTTGAGGTGCCACAAAAGGAGATTCCTGAAATTCCTCACAGACCAAATAAGACTCAATCTCAAGAGGAGATTCCTTTGATACCACAAAGGCCTAAAAAGAGCGAATCAGTTGAGGTACCACATATTCCTCATGGGTCACAAGAAGGTGGCTCACAAGAGAGCATTCCTCAGATACCTCAAAGACTCCAGCGCTCAATTTCTGAGGAAGACGTTCAACTTTCGCAATTGTCGTCAACTTTCGATTCTGAGGACAAGAAGTTTCCAGTTGGACACAATGAAGAGTCTGAAGTTGCGGCAACTGTGGAGCCCATCCAGGCAGTAGAAAAAGATGATTCTAAAAAACAGACAGAATCAATCCCTGACCAAGATGTTCCAGGTAAATTGGAAGCTGACATGATCGAGCCACCTCAAGTGGTGGAGAAAGCTGAGGTTTCTCTTGAAGCTGTAAATGACGGCTTTGAAAGCAGTAACATCAACAAAACTACAAAAGAAGCTAAAGTTGAAGAGTCCACAGATCCCATTGAGCTTTCTGAAGAAGTACATCCATCGACAACTGTTCAGAAATTGGAAGATAGTAAGGTAGGAAATGCTGATGAGGTAGCAGCGAAGACAACCCCATCAGATGAGCTGGCCCCAAGCATCCCTGATATACCAAAGAGGCCAGCCTCTAGGCCGAAGAAGAACATTGATGTTGATGCATCAACGACACCGCTGAAAGCTGATGCTAACTCCACTGACTTGCCTGCTATTCGTCCGCTTAAGAAATCTTCAACGGAATCATCTGCGGATAAGGTGAGCTTGACGGATGAGATTATAGATATATACGGTTCGGAAGTTCCGACTCAAGCAAAAGCTGACGACCTGTTATCAAGAAGATCATCTGCAGGAACTCTGAAGAAAGCGCCTCCTCCTCCTCCGAAGCCAAAGAAGCCCTCCTCAAAGATTTTAGCGTTTCAACAACAAATCATGGCTGCTCAGCAGCAAGCCACAGAGAATAGGCCAATCGTTCCATCACATCGACCAAAACCGCCTTCACGGTCGTCGACAGCATCTAGCGTTGTAAGTGGTGCCGAAGATCTGAAAGAAGATGAGGTACCACAAGTTCCTAAGACAAGACCAAAGAAAATACAAAACGACTTTGCCAAAAACTTGAATGGTCTTTGGGGTGGTGTAGCTCTTCCTGGTATGGTTTTGCCTGGTCAACTGCCACCTAGCGTTTTGACAAAAGAATCGCAAAGTGATGATGAGCCAGTACAAGATGTGAGGAAGAGTAGAACTAAGGGTCCACGAGGACGTAAGTTGCCAAAGAATGTTACTGAGCCCGTTGTCACGAACGAGTCTAAGTTCAAAATACACGTTGCTCAAGCTTGGGAGTTGAAGTTTCAAACTGAAACTCCAGTTCTGGAACTGGAAAGTGTCAAGATTTCTGATGCTCCAATGGATGAATTGAATGATGTCAAAGCTGGTGATACAACAGTTGAGGAGTTTGAAGATGCCAAGGAGGATCTCGAGCCGACAATCAACTCGGAAGCGGTCGATTTATCTGCAAACTCTGTCTCGGGCGAAGCCAACGAGATCACTACTACTGAGGAAAACTCAACAAAATTGAATGATGGCTTGGATAGCAGTTTGGAAGAAGATCGTACTGCGCTAAAAGCTAAGCAGACAGATCAACCAGAGCTCGAACTTGAAAATAACGAATTGGAAGTTGCTGGCACCGAAGAAGTCGTTGATGTTCCAGTTTCTATGGATGTGCAAGATGACCATGGAAATCAATTGTTGTTGCAGGATGTGGCCGTGAATGAGGAGCTTAATGAAGCAGAAGCTGAGAAGCCTGCGGTGGAGTCCGTTGTGGATGTTCAACTTGCTAATGATGTTAACGAGCCAAACAACACAAATACGAAGAATGATGTACTTGAGGTATCAGAAATAGGCACTACGGAGGGTGTTGAAAGTTGAGGCAAGTACACATCCACTGTCTAAGACTGAGACTGTTGCTAGTGAGTGTGATTAGTTTTTTATTCATATATTAGCAGTTGTTCATAGATCCATCGGGAACAAATAAACTCATAGTCGACCGTTAGTATATACACGTGATTGTTACTGGCTGTAGCTGAGACAACCCTGCGCCTGTCTCTGGGCCCTGCCTCATCAGGGCAAATTTCTCTCCCCCTTTTAAATAATTTTTTCTCCGATTTTTGATATTTCGGGCACGTTTAGCAAGGCGGTGCCCCAAACTTAGAGCCGAATTGCTCATTTCATTCACTATTTTTGGTTGATTGTGGATAGAAACTGTTGTTGGTCCTCGAGAGAATCGATCTTGGGAAGCAAAAATAAATCTAAGACATGAAACACAACAATTTCCCTGATGGTGTTTCTGTCTAGTCTCAGGTATATGTATATGGGTAAGTGCATGGAGGCTGTCACTTTGCCGAGATATCAAAGGGCTGAGAGATAATCAACCAAAAAAAAATTTCATTTGTTTTGTTTGTTTGTTTATTGTCAACCAACAACTTTATTTAAATATTCCAGAGAAACGTTTCAAGTGTTGTGCCAGATAATAGTTGTTCAAAACCCTGAGCTTTCTCTTTCAAGTACACATACAGTCATTCGTTTAACTATTTTTCTATAATCTTCTCGCTTAGTACTTGGTTTCTTTTCATATCAAGTTGGTCCCCCATTGTCTGCTTGCCATTAAATATGAAATTTTCATCAATATTATTGGCTTCTTGTTCAGCCTTCACTCTGGTACAAGCACTTGATCCTATCTCGGTCAAAGGTAACGCCTTCTGGGATAACAATAACGACACAAGATTTTACATCCGTGGTCTCGATTATCAACCCGGGGGTTCGTCAAACATCAGTGATCCATTGGCTGATAGGAATATATGTGATAGAGATATTCCCATTTTCAAAGATTTGGGAATCAACACCATTAGAGTTTACTCTGTCGATAATTCTCAAGATCACACTTACTGCATGAATCAGTTGGAAGAGAATGGAATTTATCTCATCTTAGATGTCAACACCCCAGATTCGTCAATTTCAAGATCTTGCCCAAGAGGTAGTTACAATGCCGACTATTTGCAAAATGTCTTTGCCACCGTCGAGGAGTTCGCCAATTACACTAACACCCTTGGGTTCTTTGCCGGTAATGAGGTCATCAATGATAACACCACTATTAATTCTGCGCCATATGTCAAAGCCGTCGTTAGAGACATCAAAAATTTTATGGCTGCTAGAGATTTGAGGTCGGTACCAGTTGGTTATTCTACTGCTGATATTGCCGATGTCAGAGTGGCCATTGCCGAATATTTCAATTGTGGTAATGATTCGGATGCAAGAATTGATTTTCTTGGTATCAACGATTACTCTTGGTGTGGTCGTTCATCGTTTAGGGTCTCAGGTTACGGCGAAAAAGTTGACATGTACTCAGGTTATTCGATTCCAATGTTCTTATCTGAGTATGGCTGTAATGAAGTTGCTGATGACAGACCTTTCACCGAGGTTGAATCCATTTATTCAACCCAGATGAGTAGTGTCTTCTCCGGTGGGTTGGTTTATGAATACTCACAAGAAGCCAATAATTATGGATTGGTCCAAATTGATTCAATCACAAATGTCACAAAGCTTCAAGACTTCATCAATTTGCAAAATGAATTTGAAAAAACCCCAAATCCAACTGGAGATGGCGATTATTCAGAATCCAATGACATTTCAACTTGCCCAAGTTGGAACGTCACTACTGTCTTGCCGCGTATGCCCTCTGAAGCTAGAGTCTATTTCGAGGATGGTGCCGGTGAAGGAATGGGATTTGATTACCATACGATGTACTGTGATGAATCCTCTAGTGGCGATGATGACGATGATGATGATGCCAATTTGACAACCTCGCTGATTGATGAAGATTTCTCCACTTCATCTTCATCTAGCACTACTACTTCTTCCACCTCCTTGAGTTCTTCCTCCGAAACTTCCTCTTCTTCTTCCACAACTGCTTCATCGTCATCTTCGTCATCTAGTAGTGCAGGTGTTTCCCAGTCGATACATGTACCTTCTTTCATCACATTCTTCGAGCACAACCCATTCTCGTTAGGTACATTGGCTCTTGGTGTAGTCCTTGGAGCCATCATTTCGGTTTAAAAAATGAATACGGGCATTTTGGTATATACTATATACTTACTCACAAGTAAAGAATTTACATTTATACATTTCAAATTTTTTAATAAAAATGATATTTCATTGAAAACTTTTCTTTATAGAAGACTCATTCTTTATAGAAGACTCATGATGAATATTATTGAATGTTTTAGAATCTCAAATTCTTCACCAAGAAGATAAAGAGATCAAAAATATTTTGTGCTTACTTCAGTGAACTTTTGTCAGTCAAAGTAAAGACATGATATCAAAAATTTCATCCGGTATATCTCATGAAATGACTCAAATTAGCAACGTATCTTTTAAAAAAATTTCGGCATTTGTTTCAAGTCTTTTGAACACTTTATATGAATATCATTGCCTCTCTTTTGACTAGTATTCTCTATACTCATCTACCATCACCTGCTTTCTCTATCTTCTTGACAGCGTCCTGAAAATTGGGTGTGCTTTTGAATTCAACCTTACCATTGCTGACTGTTGCAATCTTCAAATAATCCGAACTAGTTCTTTCTGGACTACTAAGATTTTCTGCATCTTTGATCAGCAATTCGGTGTTTTTAATCTCATTGTTGCTGAATTTGTATGACTTTAACAGTTTTGATAATTGAGAGTTTGCATTGGTTTGCACCAAGACGTTCCTCGGCCCAACTATCTTTACATAATTCTTGTTACCCACCAATAGGTTATATGCAGAATGTGTAGCTTGCGATGAAAAATTGAATATGGATTTCAAATAGCCATTCAATCTAGCAATATTGCCAGATTGTCCCTTATCCAGCTGTTCCGATGAGGCAGTTTTGTTCAAGCTGTTTGGTAAAGTGTAACCTGCAACACAGTTCGACAAGTCTGAAGCGCCATTGACACTCACTGCCAATAAATTCTCCTTATCAACCAAGTATTCCTCACCTTCCTTCAATATTATACGATAAATTTGACCATCACCTACCAATGCCACTTGGCCCCTTCCTGAAATAAATTGAAACCCTGATCTTCTCCAATTGGACAATCCAGTAGTAGTGGATCTAGGTATGTCTAAAAGGCTGGATAAAGTTTGTGATACTGTCTTCGGTATCCTTTCCAATGTAATCGCTAATGAGGGTCCACAATAGGCTTGTAAGGCCTTTTGAGGTAAAACAGCCCAATCAACCCTACCATCTAATGCTATAGCCACAATTGACTTCTGTGAAACTTGTCTCCGGTTCCAAAAACCCTTCGCTACCGATGACACCAATACGCTAAATGGGATCGTGGAAACGATTTCCTGATAACTTGATGCGAAACCTCCGTAAAATAAACTTTTCAAAGGTGACAATATTTTCCACTGACTGCTGACAGCTCCATCGATGTTTGCGTTCAGGGTCTTGGTATATAACGATATCAATGAACCAGTTCTGATATGTATTGGTATTGAAGGGGCCAAATTTACCGAAAGAAGTGATGCTGGTGTACCCAAGACTTGAAATTGAGGTTCGGTAGTTGTCGATGTGGACAAAGTCTCAGCACGTGGTATTGGAATTGGAGAATCATCACCAATTGTTGGGACACTCGTACTCGGTGAGCCTCCACTTATGACTGAGGTCTGTGTTATGGATATGAATCTTCTTGAAGTTCTCGATAAAAGAGCAGTCATGGTAGGTGCGGTGTACGAGACTAACTGATGAATGATGATCTCTTCAAGCGTTTTGCGTAATTTTTTCTTTATTTTTCATACTTTGGCAAAGCTTTTATAGGTTGATTCAAAAAGGATCAGATTAAAATATAAACCCATGTGTTATGTTTATCTTTAATCATATGATACAGCTATTCTCTTATCCGACTGTGTTTCAACTGATGTAGATATTAACGAAGAAGATGATGATGCCGATGACCGAGTTGTGTTGTCTCAGAGTCAATGAACTGTACCGATTAATATTATAGCGCGTCAAAGCGAGAAAGACTCAATTTAATTGTTTACGAGTCCTACAATATCCTGGGTTGACTTTCTCGCTGACATATCTTGTTTGCGAAGTGGTATCTCAAGGCTCCCTCGAAGAATAAAAGAAGTATTGTGATATGTTTCCGATCTCTAATTCATGTCGTCAACTTTGTTAACGTGGGTAGCCGAGCCTAAAGGGCAGGCTATTATTTTTTTGTGCGGAGAAAACTCTCAACAATTTAAATATCATCCCAGGGAACTCTTTATTAATCATTGAATAGATCATTTTCAATACCATGTCTGCGAACAACGACGGTGAAAATGACAACGATTTCGTTGTAATCAAGGGCAAGGTGTACCCTTTGAGGACCCCACTACCTCCTCCCGTACGGGAATGTCTTCAGGACAAGCTTTCGAAAGTCTCAAGCGAGCATTACGAACTCCCACCGTTATCAACCATCTTCAATGTAAGTGATTTCTCAGGAATAGCTGAGAAATACATCGATTCTGATACTTGGTCTTATTACAAAACAGGAGCTGCTGATGAAATAACCTTACAAGAGAATATGTCTGCTTTCAGGAGAATATATTTCAAGCCACGCATCTTGAAAGACGTCTCTAGGATAAACACTACAACAACGATATTCGGAGCTGAAGTTAAATCTCCTATCTATATCAGTGCTTTTTATGGAGCTCATTTTCCAAAATCTAATGCTGAGCAAGCTGAGAGACCACTTGTGAAAGCCGCTGGGAAGAGAGGTATAATTCAGATGATTCCACAATTGAGTATATTGACGTTGGAAGAGCTTTTGACTGACAGCGTTGAAGGGCAAAGGCATTGGCTACAGATTTATGTCAACAGTGACAGAGACGAGACAGTCGAACTTATTAAAAGGGCAGAGAAATCGGGTAAAATCGACGGTTTATTTTTCACTGTGGATACTGCACAATTGGGGAGAAGAGAAACTGAATTGAAGCACAAGGGGGTTTCTGAATTTGTGCCATCCGGTGTGGATGGAATTGGGCATGCTGCAGACCTTAATTGGGCAACGATTATGGAATTTCGAAAGATCACCAATTTGAAAATAGTTTTGAAAGGTGTGCAGACGGTTGAAGATTCGTTGAAGGCTGTTGAATGTGGATTCGATGGCATTTTGTTATCAAATCATGGCGGTAGACAGTTGGATACCGCTAGGTCTGCTATTGAAGTGCTCGCCGAAGTTGTACCTGCTCTAAAAAAAAGGAATTTATATCACAAAATTGATGTTTTCATCGACGGAGGTATAAGAAGAGGGTCAGATGTGGCAAAAGCTCTTTGCTTGGGTGCTAAAGCTGTTGGATTGGGTCGACCATTTTTGTACCCTCTAGTCACATATGGTGAAAAGGGAGTTCTTAGATCAATCGATATTTTACAACAAGACTTGGAGTTGAACATGAGATTATTAGGTGTCAAGAATATAGATGAGTTACATGAGGGTTTAGTTGATACCAATGATTTATTTAGAAACAGGTTTACAAAACTCTAACTGCTATTATTAGTTGCCTTTTTGAACGAACTTGACGACTTTCAATTTCAATACGAAGTTTACAATACATTATGGCTTCTTTGAACTTTTCATTTCTACTATAACTTTGAACCTAACAAAAAGTTAAATGTATATTCAAATTCAAACAGCCCCCCTTTTTTCATCCTTTCGGATTAAACTTTTTTTTATACAAAAATTGTCCTAGACAACGATACCACCGACCTCGTAGGAGTAATTTGAGAGGTGCATGGATGTAAGATGGTATTGAATAGGACGTTATGGGCTTCTCTATTGAAGACGGGACTGACTAAGAGTTCATATATACGGTCAGTTGTAAGGTATACCACAGCAGCCACAACAACGAATTCACGTGTGCAAGACTTTGAAAAAGTGAAAAATCATTTTGTTGATGAGTTCAACTTATATAAGAAGATCGACTTGATTGAAGCGTTTTACGAGGGAGACACGAAATTGAGAATAGGAGTGATAGCCAATGATCTGAGTAGCAAGAGTTTCTTGGAGACATTGTTAGTAGATCCATTCGATCTGAAAGATTGGTATACAAATTTGAAGCAAAGAGACATGACGAAGAACAACTTGATTAGAATTGGAAGTTTAAATGACAGCGAATTGGAGAATGGCATTGATGTGTATGAAATCCCCGCCAATTCGGTCAATGATAAGATTGCTAACAAGAATATTGAGTACCTTGAAATAAATAATATAGTCGAAAAAGACACAACAAAGATTGAAGGAGCAGACGTTATATCCGACAAATCAACGTTTAAACCTATACAAGAGAAGAGAAATGATTTCTCTTGCCATTTTTACATTCATGTGAAAAAATCGTCATTCGAGGAATTTCCCAATGATGACAATTTTCTGTATTGGCCAGTACTCACTGTGCTCAATTCGAAAGCCACTCAATCGCTGACTGACTTGGTTGTCGATGTCGAATCTGCATATCGCGCCAATGAGTTGCTACTTGAATCAACATCCCACTCAACGGCGTTTCTGGACCTCATAATGCATTCAAATTTGTACAAATTCATAGATGTCTTGAACGCGAGAACTGTACCCGAAGATCTGATACGAGTCTTGTCGAGAAGTGTGATTGATCAACTTTATGATCAGTTTTGCCATAAGGTAAACGGAAGTGGGAAATTGTCTGCAACTAATTTTCTCAAATCAAAATTGAGAAATTTGGAAAATGTTAAGCTGGAATTTAACAATGAGATTGCTGACTGGGAGCAGAGCTCTCATCTCGAGTTGCAGCGGGTTCTCAAGCCAAACTGTGATAAAATGGCAAATCCAACATTTAATGAAATAATCAAGATCTTGTTCAAAATTGACGACTTGAATGTAATCATGGAGAATCGGGTGTTATCTAGCGCCTATTTAACTGAATCAGAAAAACATTTCAATTACATCGTTGGAAAACTAGGGACGCATACAAACGAAGAAAAAGTATACAACTCATTCGACACCTTAAAGTCGACTTTGTCCACTGAACAATTACCAGTTTTACAAACAAAGATACATGATCAGGTTCTTAAAAATTTTTGGGCGGTTCAATTGCCAATAATCACAGTATGTACCCTGTTTCACATTTTTTATAATTTTGAGGTGAACACACTATTAGCCATTTTATCTTTGGGTGCGGTCTTGAGCGCCAACGACATCAGCAAGACGGTATTGCGAGAATTAAGAAAATTCAATGTTTGGTATTTGGAGCAAAATAGAGTTTGTATTACTAGGAATGGATCAGAATTGAGAGAGTTAGTTGAAGAAAAGTTGAGGGGTGATGAGCTAGTGTTGACTGACAGATTCGATCTGATAAAGAGATTAGAGCAAAATGTATAATATATAACACTCCAGACCTAAAAGAAGAATTATTACTTGATTTGGAAGTCCTGCACTATATTTGCGAATCTCGGTGATTATGTAATAAGCATTCATCCAATCAAATCCTTTAAAATTAGTAGTGAGTAATAAACAGCCCCTGTTTTGACGTTTTGGGACGGCACACATGACTGTTCTTTTGTTTTCCTTGCAAAAAGATATATAAAGTAGTATTTGACTGGAATATCTTAAGGGTAATAACCTACATTATATATATATATCTTTACTAATAAACAAAGATGATGAGAACGACAGGATTATTTAAAAACTTCAGCGCTGTGAAGAACAACAGATCAATTCTTGCTTCACTTAATAGCAAGAGACTTTTGCACTTGAATGTGGCTACTACCCCAAATGAAAATGCTTTGAAATTCATTTCTTCTGAAAAGAGAATTTTACCAGCAACTTTGAATCACTCTTTGCAAATCGATAACATAACTGATGCCTTTGAAACATCACCATTAGCAATGAAACTTTTCAGATTAAATGGAGTCAAATCAATTATGATAGGTGAGGATTTTGTTACCATTAACAAGATGGGTAATGAATTGAGTAATTCCCCAGATTTGTCCTGGAATGTGTTAAGACCAAAAGTTGAGTCTGTGATATCAGACCATATCGATGCTGGTTTACCAGTTCTTTCAGATTCATATCACGTTAGTCCTATTGTTGACGCTAATGTTGGCTTGGACACCGATGATGATATCACATATGAGATCAAGGAATTGATCAGGACTAGAATACAACCTGCCTTGCAAGATGATGGAGGTGATATTCAATTCAGAAGATTTGATCAAGATACCGGTGTCGTGTATGTTAAATTACAGGGACTGTGTAAGTCCTGCTCTTTGAGTGAAGATACTTTAAAGTCAGGAATCGAGCAAATGTTGAAGCATTACGTGGATGAAGTTACAGAAGTTAGAGCTATGCTTGATCCAGAAGAAGAGATAGCTATCAATGAGTTTGAGAAGTTGGAGAGGAGATTAAAGGATGCCAGAGGAGGAAATTGAATTTTACTCTTGATTCTCTATAACGTTATGCATTTGCTTTTGAGTTGGGGTTACTAGGTCGTCGAGAAACAGTTCTCAGGATATGGTGTTGGTTTGATTTTAGGGTGATTTCTCATATTAATTGATTTATATGTACATTAATGTTACTGATTTGCTGCTATTCAATGAAAATTTGTGTCAATTTTGAAAAGCTAGAAAGTAATTGTCGAATCTCTTTGCCAACTTGATATCAATATCACTAACACCTTTGATGTCGTGGGTGGTCAATTCAATCTTGACTATATTGAAAGTATTGATGATTGTTGGGTGGTGTCCCACCAAATGGGATCTCATTGCAACTTTTGTCAAAAAGCTCCAACTATCCTCGAAAGTTTTAAACTGATAAGTATTCACTAGACGGTCTTCCGACAATTTCCATTGGTTCACCAAGCCTGCCCTGATCTGTTCCAGACTCAATTTCACAGGAGCAATCTTGCTGATTTTGTTATACATTATTGATTTTGTGATTTTGATAATTAGCTTAGTCCTCCGGTAATCTATTTTTTTTATGTATACATTTTTCAAGAAAATCAACATAGACGCATTTTGCAACGCTATACGTCAGTAGTACATGTAGAATACGGTCGCTGCTGGAAATAACATCAATATCAAGATAAATGGCCTCAGCTATATACGTACTAGATGACAGCTATGACATTATTATATCTAGGCTCTACAAACATGAGTTAGACTCCTATCATATCATGGATAACTTCAAAACACATATAGGACCTTCAATATCTTCGGCAATACCCATAGTGCAATTCGATGGGATCAATTATATTTATGTGATACACCACAACTTGGTTTTTCTTTCTGTTTCATTAGATAACATGGATCTGATGTTGTTGCTCCAATTTTTGTTCAAGTTTGTAGAATTGATAAAAAGTTATCTAGAAACAGATACATTGGATAAAGAATTGGTACAGTCGAACTATATATTGATCTACCAGCTATTTGATGAGGTCATAGATTACGGTATACCACAATTAACAGACTTCAGCATATTGAGGGAGTACCTCAAAGGAGAAGAGAAAAATATCGAAAAGCTGTCGAAGGATGACGAGTTTGAAAATGATATCAATTACTCTATTTCGAGAACTTCAACGACGAAAATCTCATGGAGACCAAAGGGAATTTTTTATAAAAAGAACGAGATATTCATCGACTTAATAGAAACCGTTTCTTTGCATTACAATCTACAAACACATGAAATCAAAAAAAATTACATCAGTGGAGAAATTGACTCAAAAAGTTATCTCAGTGGTATGCCCGTTTGCAAGTTGGGCTTGAATGAGCTTTTGATTCCAGAATTCCATTCAGAAAATATGAAGGCAAACAAAAGCATTATATTTGACAACATTAACTTTCATCAATGTGTGGAATTATCCAACTTAGATAAAAACTTGATACAATTTATACCCCCGGATGGGTTTCTGAAATTGATCAACTATTCTATTGTACGTGTAAGTACTACCAATTTGAAACCAATTATAGTTGTTGAACCGTTAATCAGGATATTCAGTAAGAAAAATAGGGTGAAGCTTCAGATATCGGTTGATTTAAAGACATTTTTTAGAAAAAAGTATTTGATCAAAAACTTGGAGATATTCATACCTTTGAATTTCAAGCAAAAAGCTGGTTCAAATCCGCTATTCATAGATTTTAACAAACTGCCGAAGTTCAAATCAAAGATTGGTAACGTTGTTTTAAGTCTCGACAAAAGTTCGATGGTGTGGAAGATTCCCTCCATAAATGGTAACTCTGCTCTGTCAATTTTCACTAATAGTTCAAGAGATTTGGATGATAAATACCATATGGTCAGTGAGTTTGAATTAATATGGGAACCACAGTTGAAAGAAATTTTAGACAGAAATGAGTACTATGATAAACTTGATAACAATTCGTTGTACTATACGAAATTGGCGGAAGAGGTTGAATTGATCAAGGTCAAGAATGCTATCCCCGATTTGATCTCTTTGAAATTTGAGATTCCTTACTTGTCTTATTCAGGTTTAAAAGTTGACTTTTTAAAAATTATGGAGAATCAATACAATTTTCAAAGTTTCCCTTGGGTTCGTTATTTGATCAAAAATGATGATTATTGGTTCAAATTAGGGGAGAGAAATTTTATAGATCAAGTCAAGTATTCAGAGTTTAAGACGACATTGGACAGTTTTGCTACTATAAGTGAGACAACAACTAATGCGACTGCTGTGTCGTCGTCAAAGGAGGAGCTGGAACAACTGTTAAGGGGTGGTAATGCTGATGTACCCACAGTATAGATAAACCTAAGTAACGAAATTGTTGAGAAAAAGTTAATGTGTATGTGTTGCTCGTGCTAAAGCGAGAAAACACTATTTCAAGTCAAAACCCCTGTATCACTGATAAACTGTTGAATATAATTGAAGTGCTCTCAATAATTAAAACTTGATTTTTATTTCGTATATTATAAATATATCTGCTTGATACAAAATGTACATCTGCAAATGAGCTCAAACTACAACAATATTATGTCAAATGAATAACCTGAGGAAACTCATAAGTATGAAAGTCCCATAATGCGCTATTCGTAAACAATGTTATCCTTCATTGATCTGAATATACATAATTGATAAATACAAATCAAAAATAATCGGGTGTGAAATATCAGCAAAATATTAAAAAAAACCCACTTTTTCAAACTTTAAGGATTTTCGAGATTAGCTTGCCAGCAGCTAAAACTTCTTCGTCAAAATACCTCCTACCAGTCAATTGAAGTCCAATAGGTGCACCTTTGAAAACTTCAGGATCATCGTAATTTGGCATCTCCAAAGATTCGATTTTGTTTCTAGGCTGATAGCACTCGACATTTGTATCAATTTTTGGGTCTTGCTTCAAGCCTGTTGGAAAAACCATGGTTGGCATATCCAATACATTCCATAGTGAAGTGTAACTCCAGTCGAAGACTCTACCTGGGATAGCAGCAACATTATAACTTGTAGGCGAGATAATGAAGTCCAACTCTGCTTTATTCATGATTTCCAAATACTCAGACCTCAAAATATTTCTTCTGACACTCATTTGGTCACGTTCTAGGATGGTGAGCATCTTGTCCCCATCTCCATAAGAAAGATACCATTTTGTCAAAGGCAAAAGGGGCTCACCAGATTTTCCCAAAAGCTCTTTTTTACCAACGTTCCCATCTTCTGTATACATCAGATGAACGACATCATATGCCTCTTGACATTTATGAGCTTCAAAATCAACAATCGTGATACCAGCAGCTGACAACTTCTCTGCAACGTATTTGAGCCCTCTTAAAATCGGAGGAAAGGGCTTTACGATTCCATCATCCCATAGAATTCCAATCTTCAAAGAGCTCGCCTCTGGAATGGCGACATCCAGCCATGGGATTCTAATTGCCCATGGATCAAGTAACCAAGGCTTCCCCTCGTTAATATAAGTTTTCATGAACAATTCAAGATCAGCAGCACTCTTTCCTAATGGTCCAAGAGTAGCTACAATTGATTCGGGACCTCCCATTGGGCTGTCCGGGAAATCCAAAGACATTCTTCTTGTCGTTGGCTTGAAGCCAAACACCCCACAGAAGGCAGCTGGCGACCGAATACTACCACCTATATCACTTCCAATACCCAATGGAGAACCCCCAAATGCAATAATGGCCCCCTCACCACCAGATGAACCACCAGGTGATAGTGAGAGATTATGTGGATTACGAGTCCTACCAACAATGTTGTTGTCGGTATCAAGATGCATGATGGTTTGTGGTTGTGTGGTTCTAATATAATAAATCACTCCCAATTTTTGAAAGATCTCAAGCGTTGGGCAATGCTTCTCGAATACATTATCCAATCCAGCTACCAGACCAAAATGAGTTACCTTTCCAGCGTACTCCAAATGCTCTTTGATTGACATTGGAAGTCCGTGCAATGGACCAATCGTCTGTCCATTTGCATCTAGATAAGAGTCTAAGTACTCTGCTCTTTTCAAACCCTCATCAATGAATATTTGAAAAGCATAGTTACAAAGCTGATTACCAATGATGGCTCTATGAGCAAATGCTTTAAAGACTTCCACTGAGGTCCATTTCTTTGATGAGATTTTTTGTAAAATGTCCATTGCTGTTGAGTCTGTTATCTCCAACTCATGCTCAGTCAAGACGTTGGAGTCATACAACAATCTAATTGCATCAATTGGTGCATCAAGATCTTTAGGAATAAACTCCTTCGGAAGCTTCAATTCTTCTGGCTGGCTCAGTTTTAACTCCTTCAAATACGATTCAATTTTGGGAACATAATGTTTTTGATATTTGTCAGGATCAACAAAGCTGAAGTCTACTTTGCTGAAGTATTCTTCCAAAATGGGCTCTTGATTTTGTGTTGGTGCTACCATATTCTTTAGAATAGAATGAGTCACTAATAGATCTTTCAACTTGAGCAGCCAACTCAGAAGTATTCTAGCCCAGCATATATATGACCTAAGATGCACACTGAAACGTGTTATCAGTATCTACCGAAATTTTTTGTTGCTGCAAACAGATAAACTCTTATCGTGTTCAGGGAGATAAGGAGAATGTCAATTCGGAAGGCAGATAAGAAAAATAAATCCGACATCTAGAATATCTTCTTGAAGTGTGCAAGTATGCATAATTGTTAATAGAGCCACACTCTTCTCAAACTCTATAGCAACTATATATAATAGGCTATCGGTGATAATAGTATTCATTCTACGGAACTACATATGTTCTTTCCCGCAGAGTTAATTATAGTCGATACATCGCATCGCGGTTATTGATTAACATTATCTGCACACTAAGCGCATAGCCATCACTGATACGCAACGGGCTTCCTTATTTGGATGATTATCGACAGATAAGATAATCAATTTTGATTGGCATATCATCTTATTATTGATTTGTGTAATTTAGCTTCAAAAAGCGTAAATCATTGTTTTATCAGTTTTTAAGTCGGCCGAAATTTTAAATTTTCCGCCTAATTTTGATATGCGATAATGCGGCTCTTGACAGACTAATGTGAAACTGGCACACAAAGTTTATAAGTAGCCCTATGGCTCTCCAGAGAAGAAACCCCCAGATATTTCTCTAATATCACACTCTTAGAAATGTCCTCATCAGAATTAGAAAGAGAGGTTGAAGAAGCTATCGATCAAGAATTCGTGCCTGGTACAGTACATTTGATTGATTTGGCAGGCACTTTACACGTCAAAAAAAACCATGACAACAAAGAAAGCGATATTGTATTGGTTCCACAGCCTAGTTCAAGCCCTAGGGATCCTTTGAATTGGTCAAAGAGGAGGAAGTTGCTTCATTATTACATATTATTGATATGGGGATTTTTAGTGCTGATGAATATTGCCTTCACTCCTCCAATCTGGAATTATTTGATTGAAGACTTATCAGGAGCAAGTATATCTCAATTATCTAACGCTTCTGCTGTCACCTATATCTGTCTCGGTTTTGGTTGTGTCATTTTCAATCCAACTGCTCAGAAGATCGGCAGGAGAGCCGTCTACCTTTTTTGTACAGTCTTAATGCTTATATGTTTGTTTCTGGGTGGATTTGCGAAAAACATGGCACTGTTCTATATATTTAGTGCTTTTGGTGGTCTCGGTGCTGCTCCTGTTGATTCTTTGGTTCAGGTGTCCACTACTGATATTTTCTTCCAACATGAAAGAGGAGGCAAACTTTCGGCTTTCATCTTCGTTATATATGCAGGAAGTTACATTGGTCCAATTTTTACAGGTTATCTCGGTGAAGTTAGGGATAGTGTTGGATGGAGATGGGCATTCTGGGTATGTTTAATTCTTCAAGGTGTGTTTTTCATATTCCAGATCTTTCTCATGGAAGACAGTATATACCGTCGCCAAGATAGCGCGACAGATGTCGAGGAAGAGATAATTCGTCAAGTCACAACCGAAAGACAGATACACAACGAATCAACAGAAAAGTCACCGGATATGATTGAGATTGAGGAGATGTCATCTAATGAAATGGAGAAACCTGAATCTTATAGGGAGCGTATGAAGCTATTTAACACCACATCCAGTGATCGTCGGTCTTGGTTCATCATTGCCATGCGTCCCTTGTTGTGTGTCTGTTTCCCAGTTGTTATATTCTCAGGTGTCCTATACGGACTTCAAATCATGTTTTTGTCCTTGACAACAACAACACAAACTTCGATTTTCACAGCTTCACCTTATAATTTCAGTTCTCAACTGGTTGGGTTAACAAATCTCTCTTCATTGATTGGGTCATGTATTGGTATGGTATATGGTGGGATCATTGCCGATTGGCTTGCAGTGAAATTAGCAAGAAGAAACAATGGTGTTTTTGAACCAGAGATGAGATTGTGGGCAATGATTCCTCCGACTGGTATAACTGCAGCTGGTTTGCTCATGTACGGCTTGGGGGCTAATAATGGAGTCCATTGGTTCGTTCCAGCTGGTTTGGGACGTGCTTTTCTTTCCATTGGTATCTGTTCATGTGGACCAATTGTCATCACTTATGCCATTGATTCTTATCCAGCTTTAGCATCAGAATTAGTGGTGTTGATTTTATTCATGAGGAATATGATCGGTTGCCTGTTCACTTTTGCTGTTACGCCGTGGTTGGATAAAGTCGGATTAACTGCTTTTACTTGGACTATTGTTCTGATATCTCTAGCAGTGAACGGGAGCTCATTGGCAATGATCTTCTACGGTAAAAGATTGAGACGTTACTCCAAAAATCTTTACCTTAGATTCCAGGACAAGAACAGATTGTTTTAAATTTTGACTATATAGTCTTTATAAAAATTGCCCGATAAGGAAGTCAGATGTAGAAAGTTCGAGTGCATTTTTTTTTTTGATTTTTGAATTTTTGTTGATTCAAGAAAAAAAGAATTGTATTGAGGGCGATTCTTCTCCAGTTAAAGAGATTGGTCTAATTATATTGATATCTCTATACTCAAACACATTATGTCAACTCCAAACAGCGATATAGCATTAGCTATTATAGACTTCTTAAGAACCTCCGCATCCAAAGGTGAAGTTGCTGAAGAATTCGTCGAGTCATTAGATGTCGCTATCGACTGTATCGCAGATGCATATGGGGTCAACAAGGATGACGACAAAAAAATCATCAAGGAGAAATTCAATGGCAAGTCATTGCCTCAATTGATCAACAACGTCTCTACTGAATCAGTACCGGTTAACATTCCAGTCGAAGATGCAGAATTAAAATCAAAGGCAGAGGCTTTGAAGTTGGAAGGTAATAGAGCCATGGCTAGAAAAGATTATAATGAAGCTATTGCAAAATACACTGAAGCTCTTGAAGTAATTCCAGGTAATTCGGTTTACTTATCGAACAGGGCAGCTGCTTATTCATCTACTAAACAACATCAGTTGGCTATTAATGATGCTGAAGAGTCAATTAAGAACGACCCATCATACGCTAAGGCGTACTCCAGACTTGGTTTGCTGAAATTTGCCTTGGGCGATGCTAAAGGTGCAATGGAGGCGTATAAAGCAGGAATGGAAGCTGAAGGTGAAAAGCCAACGGAGTCAATGAAGAAAGGTTATGAAACTGCAAAGGCAAGAGTCCAAGAAGGCTTGGAAACTTCACTTCAATCATCCGGTGAGCTGGATTCAACCGAGAGAGAAGCCCCAGGTAACAGTGGTGCACCAGGTGGAGGCTTCCCAGATCTTTCAAACTTGGGTTCAATGTTTGGTGGAGCTGGTGGAGCAGGTGGTATGGCTGACTTGTTTAACAATCCTCAGGTCATGCAAGCAGCACAACAGATGATGAGCAACCCAGACGCATTACAAGGCTTGATGAATAATCCAGCTATCCTGCAAATGGCTTCCCAATTTGGCTTGGGAGGTGCTGGAAGAGCAGGTGCAGGAGCGGGAGCAGGAGCAGCTAATAGTGGATCATCAACTGAGGAAGGTCCTGCCTCAGGTGGACAGCCGGACTTGTCTGAGCTTTTGAACAATCCAATGTTAGCTAATCTTGCCAACCAGTTTATGGGAGGTAGAAACAATGGTGGAAGTGGTAATTAGTTCTATGTGTTAAATATATATATATATGGGTCGTGAATATTTAGTAATTGGTGTATTATGACTTTATAATCTTGTGTGTAATTGAAACAATTTTTCTTCAAATCGACTGGGATTGTTGTGACGTGTTAGGCGATGATGAATTTACGTGTATTGAGAGGAAAAAAAACAAACCACAAAACACAAAAACAAAAGATGTAGTGAGACACTTCCCAGCTTCTTCTATATATATATTCATATATACCCATCATAATGGCCACTTACAGCGTAATAGTTCCAGCGTATCATGAGAAATTAAATATCGAACCCTTGACAACTAGATTATTCGAGGCTTTGGGTCCACAAAAAGCCAAAGAAACTGAATTGATCTTTGTTGATGATAATTCTAAGGATGGATCAGTTGAGGAGGTTGAGAAATTGCAAAAAAAAGGATACAATGTTAACATTATCGTCCGTACCACCGAAAGAGGTTTAAGTTCTGCAGTGTTGAGAGGCTTTAATAATGCTCATGGTGAATACTTGATCTGTATGGATGCTGATTTGCAACATCCACCTGAAGTTGTTCCAAAGATGTTTGAGACCTTGGAAAAATATCCATTTGTCTTGGGTACCAGATATGCGCCAGGTGTTGAGATGGACAAGGATTGGCCATTGCATAGAAGAATCATTTCCTCAGGTGCGAGAATGTTGGCGTTGCCATTGACTCCAGCTAGTGATCCAATGAGTGGATTCTTTGGATTGCAAAAACAATATTTGAAGAATTTGGATCAAGTTAACGACAAAGGTTTCAAGATTGCCTTGGAGTTATTAGCTAAGTTACCATTACCAAAATCCAATGCAATTGGAGATGTTCCATTTTCTTTTGGTGTTAGAACAGAGGGAGAGTCGAAATTGTCCAGTAAAGTTCTGATTCAGTATTTGGAACAATTGAGAGACTTGTATATTTACAAATTCGGTTTGATTCCTATCTTCACATTCTTGTTTGCGATCTTATTACTTGGTCTTTACATTTTGAGCTTTATCTTTTGATGACTTATTTTCCTATATCTTATATGACATCTATTAACTGCCATATCTACTTTTCTAGTAGTCTCAATTTGAATTTCATGTCCCTGATGACTTTTTCTGTGTAATCCTTAAATTGATGACCCGTGAACTTCTTTTTGAAACTTAAAAAGTTGTTGAGTTTTAATGCGATCGACTCGTGCTCTGATCTTAGCTCATTTCCCAAGTCTTCTAATTTCTTCATGTAAGACCTTTTTTTCTCAGTTAATCTCTCAATTTTCAGATCTCTTGACTTTCTGGTTTGCACAATTGATGAGAATAAGAATGAGTTTGACGACAGCGCTGATGAAGGCTCAGCGTTGAATGGTTGATTTTCATTTGCACCAGCTGCTACTGGGTCCTTTGGAGGTTCTCCCAACACTATATGTGATGGTCTTCTTCTAACCGGTGGCATCTGAGGGCTTGTCTTACCATCGATGGAGTGTAATCGGCGAATTTCATTATCAATTCTTGCAACATTTTTGCTGAGATCATCCCATACAACTAACTTTGTCGACAATGTCTTCTTGATAGCAGCTATAAGTTCCAGACACATGTACAAAATCATTTTATGACCAGCCAAGAATTTGAAGTTATTACAATTTTGAGTTGATTCAGAGCGGTACTTTTGCAAGTCATCAACCATAGTTACACAACTCTTGGGGAGTAAGGAAGACTCATCTATTTTGAAATTGTGCAATAAGTTGGAGTGAACGTATTCCTCATCATCCTTTTTGATGTGAGTGAAGGTGAGCATTTTCAGGAAACCATCTATGTTCTTTTCAAACCCAATTAGCTGATCAAGACTATAATCCAAAAAGTGCTTCATGGCGGTCACTTCCTCTTCAACCAACTCCCCAACCAAACATTTTTCTTGCTGTTTCATCGAAGCCATCTGATGTAACAGATGCAACACTTTCTTTTCTTTGACATTCCCAGGCTTGAGTAAAAAATCATTTAAAATTTGGGACTCTGAAAAATCATTCAGCACCAGCTTGTTAGTCATGTTTAATATAACTGCCAACTTCTGCGACTGATACTTGTAGAAATTGTTCAACTTCAAAGTCTGAATTGGATAGATCGGAATCAAACCAATGTAATCAGTGCTTAGCAACAGATGAGGATTTTCCACTTTTAAGAGTTGTAATAGCTTGATATAGTCCCTCAAATTATGAATATTTGTAATCCATTTCTGATCTTCCTGATCCCCAGAATCGCTTATGGAAAGAGTTTTAAAAAAGAGGCATAAATCGTTATTGACATTATCAGATTTGATGCGTGTAATACCGAAAGATTTGGTTCCAACAACAGGAAAATTTTTTCTGATAAATGCTTGGTCTACCATCAGCTCAATTTCCCTATTTTCCTTATCATCTTTAATCAACTTTACCTTGTTTTGGGTCTCACTGCCATTTTTAGAGTTATAATGTTCGTGGTTGTGAATCAAAGATTTAATGTCAACTTTGGCATAATCGAGTGCACTCAAGTAATACTTGCCATCCAATTTTGCCAAATCTAATCTTTTATCCTTCAATATATCATGCACGTTACGGATTCTGTTATACTTGATATAGTACATCAATGGTGTCAAATTTTTGTTGTTTAGCTCATTCAAATTGAAATTTTCAAACGAATTCAACAACAACGTCAAGTTACACTTGATCACGTGTAGCAAAGTATTGCCTTTAGAGTCAGTATGATCTCTATAGTCAAATTTGATGTGGTTGTTCTGGTACCAGTCCTTCACTATTCCAATAACAGTCGAAGTCAATTCTTCATAATGTGGATGATCATAACAGCGTAATACAGTAAAGAAAGGTGTCTGCGAATTAATATCTCTTTGTTTCCAATCAATAAAGAGCCCCACCTCCTTTAGAAGATTTATATCAAATAGAATGTGACCAAGATTACGTTGATTGTCATCACACTTATTGAAGTATATGAACTTTTCTTCTCGAGTCGCAGAACTTAGTATTATACTCATCAATTCGTACACTACCTCCTTGTTGTCTATTAAGATTGCTTGGCCAAGTAATGTCAACCCATTTATGTTTCTTTCTCTGAGAATATCCTCCATTGGATAGATTTTCTCATAATCGATGATGGTTTTGAAGATGTTAAAATTGTTAGATTTGATTGATAATGAGAGCATTGATTGACCTTCTTCATTCCTGGAGTAAAAAACACTTTCAAGGGGAATGTTACTGCCCTTTTCATTCATGCGTAACAATTCTTGTAACTCAGCAATGGTATGGATATATTCACTTGACTCCTCGAATAACTGCCAGCAGTTACGATTGTTGAGACTATAGTTTTTTAAAGTTTCCATATTTTTTTCTTCATTGATGAAATCCAAGACTGCACTAAAAGTTGAAATCACATAACCCAAATAACCTTTCTCATAGTTTGGGGAATCATAGGAGAAATACTCGATATACTTTAAATGACTATTCAAACTAGAAATTCTCGATCGACAGATGGTCACAATGAGTAATCCAATCAAAGTATCGGCGCCTACATGAGAATTGTTCGCCAATATTTGAAAGACCGACACCAAAGCTTGACATTGTTGCTCAGAGCTGTTTGTAAAATCTAAAGATTCCAATTCTGCCTTGGACCTGTTCAAGCATTTCTCGGTGGCTATGATTTCATCCATAGTCATATCAGCGTATCCTGGTATTTCAACCTGATTCAAAGAAATGTCTGCTAAACTTTCATAGTTTTGATTGAGTGGATTGTCGTTCTCTTGGTTGATGGTGCATAGCTGTGCCCAAAATTTATCATATATATTCATTTCGATATAATTGAAAAGGCTTTTATCGATATCCAACTTGAGATACTTCTCCAAAATGCTTGAGACAGAATCCTTGTCCAAGTTATCCACAAAAATAGAATTACCGCTGCTAATTATACTGTTATAGCTTTCGATCAATTTTTCAAGTGTCTTGATCTCTCTAAGGTTCAACCTTGTAAAAAACTGCCTGTATATCTCTCCAATCCTTTCAGAAATTAAGGGAAATTCTCGTATCAATTGGTTGAATTCAACATCTTGTGTCTCCATCAGCTCAAACTCCAAGGTAGAGCTCGGTGCTTCAATGGGCACTTCCAAAGGTGCTTCAATATGAATTATTTTGTACAAGCACCTATCAGTCATGTAATTGTTAAAGTTGAAAAATAACTCATTGGATAACATCTTCACCTTGAGATCGGTGCCGGGTAGCACGATATAGGATTTCGACAAAGTGTATGTTTTATTATTGAGTGATAAATATGTGTTCTTGTTAACCTCTTGTACTATGTGACTCTGAACGAATTGCTCATCATGGCAAAGATCTTGATATGATTGTAATGACAGTGAGTCGGGGAGTAATATGACATACCGATTTGGATGGTCAGAAAGCTGTCGTGTGGTCTTATACAACCTCGATTTTGCCGGGTTTGGGTGATTAAAAATGGCATTGAGCATCGGATTATGCAATAACGGTAGATGAGTTACTGGATAAACCAGCGAGGACCGTCTATGCATATCAAAATGATGTCGTTAATTTCTATAAATCCGCAGTGCAATCCAATCTCTTCCTTTAGTATTCCAAAGAAACTTTTTTTACGAGGTATTTTGATTTTTTGCCCTCGACTTTTTGACCAGAGCAAAAGGTTTGTGTTGTATAATGAAGTCTATGTATACTTATCAAATATCTTTAGATAAATCAAGCGAATCTTATTGGGGTTCCTCTTCCCCGTCTATTCATCATATTCACTCACTCCGGGCTCAACAAAATGCCCGAGACTGTCTTACTGTGGTGCTGCAATTTCTCCTTCTTTTTCTTCTTCTTCTTCTTCTTCTGCTTCATCTGACTCTATCACGTTTCCTAAAGAATCATATTTCACTTCTTGTTCTTGTTCTTCTTCCTCATCTGGCTCAATCATGTTTCCTAAAGAATCGTATTTTACTTCTTCTTCTTCTTCTTCCTCATCTGACTCTATCACGTTTCCTAAAGAATTATATCTCACTTCCCTCAAGTCTTCACCGTCATCGGAATCTATGATGTTGCCCAACCTATCGTATTTGATCTCCCTAGGTACTGGCTCATCTTCTGACTCTGAAGTGAAATCCTCGTCATCTTTTTTCATGATCCACAGATCTTTATCTTTCATCTCTTCCCTTCTTTCTTTCTTCTCTTGTGCTGCCTCATCGATCCATTTATCTTGTGCTTCTTGTATAGAATCTGAATCCGTACATTGCTGATATCTCTCCAAAAGCTCTTTGTTAATTTTCAAAAATGTGAGTCCCCAATTGAATTTCTCCAAGATGGTCTCGGCCCATCCCCACTTCCCCACAATAGCAAAGCAAGCAGCTAAAGCTTCCACACAGTTCAACTTCCAAGGACGGCCATAATTCACTGGATTTGCAGCCAAGAGATAGGGCAATAATCTTTCGTGCTTTCCACCGATTTTGTTGAACGGTATTTCATCAAGTCTAGCCCATGAACACTCAACCACTGCTGCACCGCTATTTTCTACTATTTCCAAATCGTTGGGACAAACAAATCCCTTCCCGTTTGGAGTAACGACTACTCCTTGAAACTTCTGACCCACTCTGAGATTCTTGATGAATCCTAGCCTTTCCAACTTTTTCCCACTACACCTCTTGGGGTCACAGTGATCGAAGTCCCACATGGCTAATTTGAAGGGTAAGTCTTTTAATACATTCTGCTTCATCTCTTGATGATTCGCCTTTTTGTGAATTTTAGATTTATGTCCATTAGAACCTCGACTGTTCTTCTTTGTGTCCTCGAAGGACTCCTTGTTCTTCCCCTTACCCATGCTATCAATCAAAAGAGACCTCTTGCCTGAGCTATGGTCAATGATGAGATGAGAAGTTTTTTTTTTCCATCTCATTTTGGAGATTTTTTTGTGGTTGAGAGCAGATAGCAGGGCAGATAAGTAAATAGATGCTACTTCCACAAGAAGTTTGCAAAGCTTGTTACAATCTTCATCAATTGAATGATAGATAATGCCTAACGATAGATCTGTGAGCCCAGAGCTTCCCATTATAGTACAAGGTGACACGGATGACAATTCACTCCCCGAACCTCAAAATCATGGCCCATTTCCCAAATTTTCTGATCTTCTTCATGACATATTGATTCCGGTCTCACAGATTAAAAAAGATCCTACAGAGTCCCGAACATTGACCTCACGAAAGTATGAAATCGTTGAAAAGTTCATCAGAAACTACCGCTGGACGGTTGGTGATAACATTTATCCAGTTGCGAGGCTCCTAATGCCCGATAGGGACAACCGATTATACCATGTCAAGGAGTCCAAGTTGGGTGATCTATTAATAAACATATATAAGATTCCTGCTGCATCGAGCGATTACCCACGAATTAAAAAATGGAAACGAAGTGCAGAGAACAGTTTCGGTAGAGGAGACCATGGCTTTGCAGAAATTTGCTGTGAGGCTATCAAGTTTCGAGGAGCTGTGAACGTTGAAGGTAATATGGTGACCGTTCCTGAAGTGAATGAGTTCCTTGATAACTTTGGAAAGCTGCCTGACTTGGTTTTGAAAGAAGGAGAAATTGATACCGAAAAGAGGAAGAATTATCAAAGAGATTTGTTTCAGTCAATTTTGAGTAAGATGAATCTCGAAGAAATACGATTTTTGATCAAAATTATGATGAGGTTGAAGATTTTGAAAGGTATGGAAAATAGTTTTTTACTGCTATGGCATCCAGAGGCTCCAAGGTTGCTCGATTTGGTGAACGATTTGAAACGTGTATTCTTTCAATTGTACAACTTGAAAGTACGGCTCGATTCTTCAGAGACATCAATAAGAGTACATTACCCTTTCAAACCACAACTTGCCTCCCGAACCAATTTGAACTACGAGGAAATAGTGCAAGTTTTCAAAGGTGATTTTTTCCTTGAGGAGAAGTTGGATGGAGAGAGAATGCAATTACATATGGATGATTTTGGTAAGAGTTTCCAGTATTTTTCAAGAAAGGCAACCAATTACACTCCATTATACGGTCTGGATTACGAAAGTGGGTCATTGACGAAATATATCAAGGGATGTTTTCCCGCTAATGTGAAAAGTGTGATTTTAGATGGAGAGATGTTAGTTTTTGATCATGAAAGAAAAAAATTGCTTCCCTTTGGATTTTTAAAAGGTTCAGCGTTGAGCACTATTAACGATTCAAATGAAGCTGTGAGACCAATGTTCATAGCATATGATTTACTTTACCTTAATGGGAGATCGTTTGAGCATGCGACTTTGAATAAGAGAAGATTAGCGTTGGAAAAAGTGTTACAACCTATTGAAAATGTGATCGAAGTGGTTAAATACTACCGAATATCAAAGGCGTCTGAGATTGAGAAAGCGGTGCGTAAGGCTATTGAGATCAATTCTGAAGGTGTGATATTGAAAAACCCATTTTCGACTTATTACATAGCCGAGAGAAATAAGCAATGGATCAAAGTGAAACCTGAATACTTGGATGAGTTTGGGGAAGATGTTGATGTGACGATTATTGGCAGGACACGACAGGCCAAAACGTCTTTCATATGTGGGTTGAGGGATAATACTGACTACCCAGATCGAGCTCATTTCATCTCATTTTGTAGTATTGCCAATGGGTTTTCGACAGATGACTACGATGAAATAGAGCAGAAACTTCATGGCAAATGGAAGGATATGAAGAAGAGACCACCGCCAATAGAGTTGGTAGAGTTTGGTTCTCGATTGCCCGAGGAATGGGTTGATCCTAGAGACTCTGTGGTGATTCAAGTGAAGGCGAGATCAATCGATGTTGGAAATGGTGGTATGAGTTATAAAGCAGGTACAACTTTGTACAATGCATATTTTAAAAGCTTGAGGTTGGACAAGGATTGGACTAATAGTTTGAGTATCGAAGAGTATAGGGAGATCAAGTCCTCTAGGTCGAGGAAACTGAAATTAGATGAGAGACAACATGGCGTCACCAAGATTAAGAAGAGAAGGTTGACGAAAAAGGAATTGATTGCCAAAGAGTTGGCCAAAAGTGATGTTGTGGAATTGGAGTCATCCATCTTTGCTATCAATGATGTGGGTTTTTATATCTTGAGTGATCTGGTCATTGACAATCGCCGTATGTCGATCGAGGATATTACAATATTGGTGAAGATGAACGGAGGAGAGGTTGTAGTTGATGTGAGAAACAAGGGTAATAAAAAAGTGATTGTGTTGAGCGATAAAATTTCATTAAAAGCACAACAATTGAACAATGAGCATTATGATATCATTAAACCACAATGGATATTTGACTGCGTCAATGCAAAAGAGTTGTTATTTTTTGAACCCAATCATTGCTTGATTGTTAGTGATGCCCTTTTCCATGAGTCATTAACGAGAGTTGATGAGTACGGGGATAGCTTTCGCATTCCAGTTGAGCGGGATTTGAACGAATATATCTCCAAATTGAAATTTCCAGGGTTTGAGAAACAACGAGTGTGGATTTCGAGTCAAGATGATGAGGAGATGCTCAACAACAACGAATTGTTTTTCTTGTTCAAGGGCTTTAAATTCTTTATCGTCAAATTGGATCTCGATTTGAAATTGGTTGGAGATGTTGAATTTACTCTTTTGAAATTAATATCATTAGTCAAATTATACCATGGCGAAATCACAGACAACATTGAAGATTCGACGCATATTGTGATTCCGGAGTTTGAGAAATTGTTGGATGAAATGATTGGTACTGATTCTGAAACGGAGATGATTCGTCAGTGGAGAAATGCAAAAGAAGCTGAGATTAGGTTGTACGTAAGTGAAACACTGCAGTTGGATCAGGGGAAATTAAAAAAGATTCTGAGAATTGTGAATGATAATTGGGTGAAAGAATATATTTCCAAATTTGAGCAATAAATTCTATTACATGAGGGGCATGAATTCCAGAAGACATTGAAAATGCACATATATTTATGCTCTCTAGTAAGAATTTTTCTCTGTAATGTATGCGCTTTCTCTTCCGTCATGAGAGTGGGTTTTAATTGTTGTAGTGCGCAAGACAAGCCCTATTTATTTTCTTTTTGATAAATCCGATGCCCTGTTGAAAGTCATGTTAACTCATTTTGGATACATTTGAGTTTTTCTGTAAACTGTTTGGTCTATGCAACTGACTACATTTGCAGTTAGCTGTAAGGTTTTCTGCGTGTGTAGATTTTTCAAATTTTTTTCTTTTTCGTTCGCGGGATCACAATTTGGTCCTCGACCCAGATATGAGATACATATATACATGCAATTAAGTACTAGGATTCGAATTATACTAACTTTCTCATTCACATTGATGAATAGATTCCTAGATTCCAGTTAATAACTGCAAATACTCTTCAAATATGGTGCACTGATTTAAATCTGTTAGTTTGATGTAGCTATTATATGTGCAACAGCATAGTTTTATGTGTATGTTCCTGTTCCAATAGGACTCCTCTCTCACCCCCTGACTTTTACTTGACCTGAAATTTTTTATTTCTAGCCAAAGAAATTGGATCGCAACTGGGGCAGAAAAGAATAACAATTTTTTTAAACTTCTCCACTCGGTTTCCAACTTTTAACATCGAGATAATTTCTAACAACAATCAAAAAAACTAACTCTTTTCAAAACTTCTCCTTTCCTCTTCAATATTTCACATGATGCTATTAATTCTTACACAATTAAAAGTTTTTATCAATAACAAAAGTTCTGGTTGATTTCAATACTTTAGTACAATAATTGAAAGACTAACTTTCTTCGTAAGTTATGGGCTATTAAAAACGATTAATGAAGAGCTAATCATTTGTGGAGGATCAATCCTTTTGGCATAGCTGAAAACTTCTAGTACTGTACAAAAGTTTTTAACTGCGCACTCATCTTTTAACATTGAGAGAAACTTCTGTCCCTTGCCCTTTTAATTTGATAACATACAAAAGTTTTAACGTAGAGAGGAACTAATGATGATGGCAATAAGAAT